>ML677339.1:3750812-3811811 GCA_007922305.1 Dermatemys mawii
AGGAGCAGGAGGGGGCAGGACCATGGGGAAGGTGCAGGGCAAGGGTGTTTTGGGTTTGTGTAATTAGACAGTTGGCAACCCTTGTACTACTCAAAATTATTTTTTCCTATGCTTCACAGTGTTATTCCTACCAATGTTTCAGAAATCACTAGTCCACACATGTAGGGAAAATTCTTCTCAAAAGGTCCGTAAGAAACTTCAGAGGAACTCTGGGTGTAATAGGCCTGATCCAAAGCTCACTGAAGTAAATGGAAATCCAATAGACTTAAATGGGCAATGAATCAGGCCCAATGAAAACAGTTGTTCTTGCAAAGAGTGAACATTGTACACAACATGCTAGCAGGGTGAGGATTGGGGATGTGAGGCATTCCTAAATGGGAATAATCATATTCTAATCTCTTTTGGTGAAATTCCTGTGCCCCAGGAAGCAAAGCCGAACAGGACTTGTACAGGAGATACAAAGTTATACAGGTTAAAAGGATGCAGAGAGTGTAATCCTCCCTTTGTCACAGTCAGAGCTCAGGCTACCTGTGCAGCCAGGTTGAGGTTACTACTATCGATCCTGCTGCTGTTTGCCCTTCCTCCTCCGACATAGTTCACAGACTCATAGGTCATGCCCCCAGCATATTCACAAATCCCCTCTTCTTCCACCTTAGTAGATTGCATGCTGGCAGCTACAAATTCTCCTTCCTCAGTTCCTGGCACCCTGCTCAGCAAAACCACACCAGTTCAGCTGTGATATTTTGGCCCTTTCTTGGCCATGGAGAGGCATGCAACATTTAACCTTCGGAGCACAAAGGAAAACTAAATGAAAAACTGCTGCCATAAAAATATGGTCACCCTGATGTTAGGAAAGGCTGTTACAGTTAATTTTCGTGAACTTCATACTAGCAATACTATTTCCCTTAACAATTGGAACTCTGGTTCTTTCTTACACAAAAAGTCTCAGTATTTTCACATATCTGTTACCATTAAGAGCCCCTGTTTTATGTTTTTGTTTTTGCATTTGTTAAATAGCTGTGTTTATCTTTAAAGGATAATTGCAGCTGCTTAGCTAAGTTTGCCAGTTGAAAACTTAATAGGGAGTGATGCTTTTTTTCAGCAACATGAATAAATGGTGAAATGTTTGTTTGGTTTTCTTAACTTTGTAATTGGTGTTGCTGAGCCGTTCTGGAGGCAGCCATTTTTTTAAATAAGAAAAGTCATTTTGTGACTATTGAAATGTGAGCACATCATGAAACAGAGTCAACCATATTTCAGCCTGCCTAAATGATTTAACAAAAAAATAATTCCAATTTGTGGGCAAAATTATTAATTTTAAATACTATATATTTAAGTTTTTCTTTGGATTATAAAACTAAAATGAAAACTGGTTTACAGACTCTTCCATTGGGCTATCACACTAATACTTTCCCAAATAGAGCTGGTTAGGCAAACAGACCTCCATCTGATAGCATAGTTAAGCATGAGTATAACTTTAAGCATATCAATAGTATCATTAAAACTGAGATTATTCACATTTATAAAAATATACATATGCAAAAACAGCATCCACAACCTTTGTTCAAATTCAAAATTTCTGTTTGGTTTGATGTATCTTTCCCCCCTTTATTATATGGCAATATTTTTTTGTTCACATTAAGGTTTCTGGAATAATTGTATTTTGACTGAATGCGTTCATTGTTGTTCACATGTGATTATGGATATTCATTATTTGCTATTTGTTCTTGTATTTAAAATATTTTAGTCATCTAATACATGATTTAGGTCATCAGCTCTGAAGAACAGATAGAGAATATCAAATAATGACTAACATTTCTTTACTAAACTATAGACACTTTCAGAAATCAGGACTGTTTGCAAATGATTCTTGCACAGAAAAAAGAATAAAATGTGTCAGTTAATCTATTTGTGATTAATAATTTAAACAGATGTACTCACAAATCACCTAATTTTCAGACAGACTAGACTTTGAAATGATAATAGGTTAAAACAGTTAACAAACCTGTAATTACAGGTAGTAGTTATAAGTACTGGTTTCAGAAATGGTAGGATAAGATAAAGAAAAAGTTGGGACTTTTTTTTTGGATGATGGGAAATACCACTACTTTTTAAGATGGTAAAATATTCTTGGTTGCCCTCCCCCTCAATTTGAGCACCAAACTGAAAATACCATCACCATTCCTCCAATACAGTAATAGTTCATTTCTAGTAAAAGTACTTCTTACGCTTATCTTGTGAACCATGTGAGATGTGAAAAATACCAGTAGGTACATTCTTCTTTTTTAAATCTAAGGGTGGGAAATTCACCTTTTGGTTAGGGTGACCAGATGTCCCAATTTTATAGGGACAGCCCTGATTTTGGGGTCTTTTTCTTAGATTGGCTTCTATTACCCCCGTCATGATTTTTCACACGTACTGTCTGGTCACCCTACTTTTGGTGGCCAAGTAGCAGTGGTATAAATTACTAAAGCTGTAGTACCGTATACTTTTGGAAGCAGACAGTATTCAAAATGTGCACACACAAACCCTGGATCCTCAGTCTAATGTGCTTATTCCACATTAAAAAAACACCACATTCTATGCTCTAGTAGTTTCAATACACTTTGGCAGCAGCAAACTCCTTCCTTCCTAATTTACTGCAGGATGGTGGCACACAGCACTTGATCAATAATAGAAAAGCCAGGCTCACTGTTTCTATATGTGAAGACTTCTGTTTTGTTTTTATTTTTCTCTCTTTTGGTAAGCTATGTTGTTAGTAATTACACTATTAAAAGACATATGACAACGTGAGCTGTCAGTAGTCTTTGCAATGGTAATATTGTCACAGAAACATACCAGCAGTTCTTCTAAGCAGTTTTTTAAAAAAATCAGAAACTATTTCACAAATTTCTTTCATTGCCAAAAATGTATCTTAAAATGTGTTAACCATTTGTCTTTGCTCTTTACTGTGGATGCTGTCTGTCTTTGGTTAGGATATGAACTACGTGATTGGAGCCAAATGTTAAAGCAACAATTTATTATTTTGGTTTTGGTTTTTGAAAAGACCATACTAAAAGGAAAAAAAATGTTTCAGGAGAAAAAAGACTTTCAGAGGGCACAGCAGAGTGGACAGCAAATGTGTCCCTTAGGTAGCACCAGCAGTCAAGAAATAACATATATTAAATTCAAAGCAGCCATTTGTGTCTTCATTCTCTCCAAGAATGCTAGTACAAATCCAGCTGGCACTTCAGGTAGGTTCTCCAGCCACATCTGCCTGACGCATTTGGCAGAGTTGGTGGTGTCTGCTATTCTTAAAAAAAATTGCCCCAAATGCTATGAAAAGTATAATTCATTTATTTTAGGATTTCAAGGAACAGATAATCCACCACGTGGCAACAGTCCTCATCTTTTTCCTACTGTTGTAATTCTGTGTGGGAATCCTTGAAAAGGCCACGACTGTCAAGCTTCATGTTATTTTGTTTAAAGTTATGGCAGTATCTTCATAATGTTTGCATTCTCTTCCTTACCTGGCAAGATAGCAAGTTACTAGCTTGGTGAAATATTGCTTTTCCCCCTATCCCATAGAAAGCATTGAGGCAAAGATGATACCACGACAAGATAATAGTTGTCCATTTTGACCACAGAGGTACTAGTTAGCAATCAAGTGTTGTGTATCATAAACATCTGAAGACCATACTGGAAATGATCTTATAAGATTAGATTAATTTGGCCAAATCCTTCCTTTATGTAACTCCACTGATTTTTGTGTTACATCAGGGATGAATTTGACCCTCTTATTTGAAATGGGCCTAATCACCTGTTTCCCCTATTAAGGACATTAGGAAGCCACAGAGAGGGGAATGTTTAGGGACTAGATTGGCATACAGGGGCTGCTGGGAATGAGTGGTCTTTAGCAAAAAAAAAAAAATAATAATAATGAGATTTTGGGCTGAGACTAGAGGCAGGAAAGGGCCTGGGAATGACCTTATAAGAGGGTAAATGGATGGATTTGAGAACTTTTTATTTTGAATTGTCTTGTTAATAAAACTAGACTACGGGGAGGAGTGGTACTGGAAGGAAGACTTGTGTGTGAAGTTTATTTTAGAAGACCCTTGAAGGTGCAAATGGACGCAGTAGGCTGTATGGAGGTCTGCCATCAAGGAGTGTCCTATGACAATAATATAGTACGTAACGTCCTACTTAAGGCAGTTTTGTGCACTTTCAAAACTTAATGACATTTGATTTTAATAACAAAATTTCACATCCTAATTTAGACTGTGTGAATTTATAAGAATATTGTTTTTAAAAATACTCTTTACTCTGTGTCCGGATATCCTTACCAACATATTTATAGAGTGTTTGTTCAGCATGCAAGTATAGGGTCAGCTGATATGCAAGTAGCATAGGCACAAGTAAAAACTGCAAACTTGGGTCTCGCGCATTCATGTTGTTAAATAATTTTTACAGGGGGTCCCTAAATGTTGGATGACATGATAGACTATAGATGTATAATGAGAATAGTCTCATGGTGGTGCAGAATACAAATCATTATACCTGCAAGTGAAATAATATGCAATTAGAGAGAAACTCATCTCAGTGGTGAGTCCTACTACAATCCTTAACCCTTGTTTTAAGGGCCTAATCCTTAATAAATTATCTGCATACAGTAGACTTCTTTCTATCATGAAGATGAGCTAAACTTTCTTCTCTTCTAATTTCAATATTTAGGACTTAGTATCTTTCTACTGCACTTCATTCATTGTACACTAATTTAGCCTGATTCTTCGCAATCAAGCTGGTGTAAATCAGTAATTCCATTGACATCAAAGGTGTAAAACGTGTGGTAAAACTGGTATGAAATGAGGGAAGATTCAGGTTAATTACAACTGAAGGTTTAACAGCTGGTTATATCAGACCTCGTTCTTTGCTTTTCCGTGCAGTTTTGGATCAGCTGAAAACTTCATCCTGACTTCGGTACTGTTTGTCATATAAATATAGAAAGGGTCTAGTCTTTAAAAGATAGCTAAAAATATTAGGACTAGATTTTTGCTGTAGAGTACAGTTAGATCATACTGTGAGTTTTCACTCTACAGAATTTGTACAGGACGCAGAATGTTTTGCAAAAAGTTCACGAAGATGAAATTTTGTCCCAGAAATTAAGGCCCCATAGATTTTAGAGATACTATTTGTTCTCTCAGATATACAGTCTAAGTCCCCAGGTCCCGTACCTGGGGCTGCCTTAAGCTGTTCTGAAACTGTAGAAGTGGTGACATTTTGCAAAAATGAACAATTGCCTTCTTCCCATCCAGCAAATGTTTTATATATTAGACATACTAGGCCACTGATGACAATACATTATACTGTCAACTGACAAAACTATCTATTGAAGTAGGTAGCTAATAATAAGGGAGCTTTGTGAAACTGCTTTGAAACATTTTTAATTAAGATTGTTTTCACATAAAAAAATCCAAAACCTATTTAAGGCAGCACAAGCATAATACACAGAATAGTTACATGCAGCATTGCAGGAAACAGGAAACTTGGAGCTGTATAACAAATTGTTTAGCTAGTAGGGGCTCAAATTTGCGATGTAACCACTACCAGTAAATAGCATAAGAAAGACAAAGAGCCAGAGTGTGACAGCAGAAAATCTAAGCGGTATAAATAAAGTCTAATCTGAAAAATCTAAAATGGTCTAATCCTGCAAACTAACTGGAGTTCTGCCTGTATAGGACTAGAAGTCCCAGTACTTCTGAACACCCAAATTCAAAGATTTGAAAAGAAGCTAAGAACAATCTGCAATCACATATTTTCCCTCCTGTTACTCTGATATCCTCTTAGGGCTCTTTTGGGAGAGCTGTTTCATTACCCTGCCTCATCTAACCCTGAGAAATCAACAATTATTTTTTCATGGTTATTTAGACTTGGGTTGTTTCTGGAACTCATATCTTCACCTCATCTGCCACACACTCCTTTCAGGCTCTTTTCACCATCCACTTCTTAAAGAAATCTTAAACTAGGTACTGGATTTTCTAAAGAACTCAGTATCATCCAAACTTTTCTCCCATTGAAGTCAATAGTAAAAATCCCATTCATTTCAGTGGGATCCGTTCAAATGGTATGTGCTGGAAGAAACTCTCAGGGTTGTTGAGACTCTTGCCAATCCACCCTAGATTTTTGTATATTACGAAAACAAACAAAGCAACTCTGTAACTTGGAAGACGTGTGCACAATTCAGTAAAGAGATCATGTGACTAAAATGACCATACCCTCATCTTTCCTGCTCATCATCTTTTGGCCCTTGTTTAGCATGGTCTCAGTCCTGCAAACAGGCATGAGTGTAGCTCTATTTGCCAATGAGGAATCCCACTGAAAATAATGGGGTGTAGGGTCTGCACTAATGCCTCTGATTGTAGGAGAGGGGTCTTTAATTTGAAACTTTTGATGGCGGGAACTCCATTTTTGTCTTGTAATGTGCTATACATTATATGTTGGTGCCTCTGAATAATAAATAGTAATTAATAATGGTAACTTTCCCTCTCTTAAGGTAAGAGGCAGATGCTCTGAAGATGAAACTCTATTGTTTCCACGTAGAAAGGCTTGTGTTAAGAAAAGGCCTGAGAGAATTCCCTAATGGTATATTATACATTCAATGTATGCAGGAATAGAAGTAAATTATTTTTTTGTATAAGAATTGTCAAAGATACGTGCAAAGGCATTTTGAGTGGAGTAACAGGAAGGATGAGTAGGTCATTCTTTGAATGTTTTTTTCTTTTGGATATCTGTTTATATATTGGGGTTTAATGCATTAAGTTAACATAAATGTAAATTTGATTTATAGAAATAGTCTGGGCTCCTGACATACAGAAAGGCTGTTTTGAAGGAAATCAGTTGCTTTTTAGTTCATAATTATATATCTTGAGGGTTTTATTTTCGTAGACATTGTAACAGGGTGATCTGCTCCCTTTAAGGAGTAGCGGGATGCTGGCCCAACCAACCCTGTTCCATGGCATGGCTTCTTTGAGAAAACGAATTAGCAGATGAAATGGGAAATTTGCGGGGAGTCATGTGTGAATCAAGGAGCTTATCTTCTAAAGAGAATAACATTTAGCTGTTAGCCGACTTTGCAGAGGGAATGAAAGAGGCAAAGAGGCACTGGGTGGATCTGGAACTTGGATATTGGTCGGCTAGGGAAGCCTGCTAGAAGCTGTGTACAGCTCCATGAGCGAAGGCCGTGGAATTCTTCAGCCAGGAGGAAGATGAGCACAGCATATGAGGGAGGGCTGTGGAATTCCTCAGGAGTTGGAGTTTGTGATCCCAGAAAACAGGCCAGATCGAAGCCTGTGGAAAAGACACTCTAGAGAGGCCAGAGGCTGCAGTGGGATTGATGGAGCTACCTACCACAAAGGTAACTGGAGGGGGAACTTGAAGCCCTGGAATTGAGGATGACATTGGAAATACCAAGGGGAAACAGTTTAGACCTAAATGGCCAATGGAGACTTCACAAGAGCTGGGCACAGTCATAATATGTACTCTTCTGAGCCATACCCTGTCTGCAGTTACAATTCTGCTAGTCTCCTCAAGAATGGGCAGAAGATCCCTACTCTCATCTCCATGTTGGCTAGAAAAGCTGTCCCCTGTACAGATGGGAGTGTATGTTGCATCCTTTCAAAGGGTGACACTGTACATGCTTTCCTATGCCCCAGGAGACATTGGACCTACCAGTGGCACAATGCAAGGAAGCCCGGCATTCAACTTGTATAACTTGAAAGGGGGCATTAAAATCTTGTGTTTCTTGTGGTATCCTCTCTGATATGAAAATATCCGAGACCTGGCATAATCTGTTCTGTTCCAAAACCACAATTACTCTCAGAAGTATTTCTGAGTTTTTGCAGTAACTTATCTCTGGCAGGGACCATTTAAACTGCATCCACAAAATTCCCTGGGTGCTCCCTCCAGCAGATTATTGGCTCATTGAATTATTTTACACTAAATGCTTTGAAATAGAACTTTAAATGCCTATTAATCATTTAGGAACAGTACTTTGCCCACTATAACCCATAGCTAGAGAAAACAATGTACTTGAATTCATAATATATGTGCAATGTGATAGGGTTACTTTGGAACAACTATTTATTTGGATGTTCATTACCATTAATGGGAAACACTTTCCTACCCTCAATGGCATGCATGTTCCTTGCCATCCATAGGCACTGCACTCAAATGATGTCTGGAGCTTGACAGTGACTCCATACTCCAAATTAGATGTGCCTTTTGATTTTATTCATGGTGTGAAAGGGAAGGGCTGGAGGTTTTCAAGTGAAAAAAATAACACAGCTATTACTGATCTTGAAAAAGGACAATATTCTGCACAAATGGTAGAGGGGAAATTGATACCTTACAGAGCTGGCCTACTAGTGATTGGGGTTAGTAGGCAGAACAAGATATAGGTCATAAAAGGCTCTGGTCCAAAACCTGCCAGACTGTGGGCCCTGATAGAAAGGTCCTAGAGGGTGCGAAGGGCCAGAGGGGAAGTGGCCCAGGGACAGTTGGACAAGGGGAGAAAAGGAGGGCAGGAAGGCTGCTGTTGAAGGGTCCCTGGGTCAGGACCCCTTCTTTTCCCTTTGTATTGCACTGGGCTGTGTAGCAGTGGCAGAAGCAGGCTACAGTTGGCCCCTGATTTAAGGGGCTAGACTTAGGGATTGTGGCAGGTTTCTGAGGCCAGTGCAAGGACTGCTGATATCCCCTCCCCGCCCCCGAAAGGGGTACGGATGGACTAGGGAGCACTGCCAGAGGGCAGTGACCCGAAAAGGACGCCGTGAGAGAGGAGCAATGCGGGTCCGGATGCCAACTGAGGGCGAGAAATGGACAGGACACCACCGGCAGAGGGTGCTTCATAGGGACGGAGAGCTAATTCCTGGACTGTCCATCAGGAGGCACCTTGGTGTTGAGTCTAACACCGCCACACTGCTTCTTTTGGTTTTTGTTTCCTGCTCATCCAGCTCCTTTTGCTTTGAGAGATTAATGCAGGTACCTCCTCCACATTGACTTATCTTGGGCTTTTCCTATTGGAAATTGCCATGCAATAGAAAGCTTTTTGGCTCAGGTCATGTCCACAGTCCTTATTCCATTATAAAGTCATCCTCTTTGTCAAAGATCGTGGCCTACTGAATGTCATTTACTTTCTATTTAAACCATGTTGTTTGACACATGGAATTTAACCCTTTGCTAATACATTGTCCAACATCCAGCATAGGTCTTGTATAATCATTGCAATTATATTAAACCTGACATAAAAATATATACAAACATCAGGACCTTAATTCTTTCCAAGAGAAGGAAATGAGGAATCAATTATATTTTGAATCAGAAGAAAATCTGCAAATATTTTATATATTGCAATTAGACTATCTCCAATCAAAAAGCAGAAGCAATTCTGATATTTCAAAATATATTTTAGTTAAACTTTAACAGTCCTATCCTTCAGTTTACTCCTTAGTAAACAGAAGTATCAATAAGGTCTGAGAAAAAAATTTCTAATGAATAATTTATTCAATTATTTTTGTCCTTTTCATGTATTTTCCTTAAAACACATAATGACTGTTAATATTTCATTATAGATACTGTATAAATAATTCAGGTAATAATTCCTGGTCTGTTTCTCATTTGCAAGCAATTTGTTGCATTTTTTTATGTTCAAAATTTGCAATTCAAGCTGTGAAACTGGTTATTTAAGTAAAAAGTTTCACTCTATTAATGGGATCAATCTAATTCTTAGAATTAGGTTTCTTAAGAGAAAGTTTGTGGGCAGTGAAGTGCTTTCTACAGATATTCTTTGATAGTTACTTGCCATTCTGTTTCCATGAACATTCCACTTAGTTGCATTTCTTCCTCTAATATTTTAAAAAAGCAAAGACAGCTGAGGCACAAATGCAGTCAAAGTAAATTTATTTAAAAGTTGGAGCGAAATTATTACAGCATGTATTACAGAATTTTTTCTCACTTCTATTAGTAATGTCTGCCTCAGAAGATGGTGGGAAACTTATTGAATTAAAAAGCACTTTGAAAGTGCTATTGAAGTGTAATCTTCTACTGAAATCCAACTTAAAGGGTGTATTTCTTAGGAGTGATGAAGTACTAGAAAATATACTGTAGGGATAATAATGAACTGGCAGGAGGAATAGATTAGATTTGACCTATGAGATGGAAAAGCTTTTAAGTTCTACGACTAAATCTGTTTTTAGCAAACTTTTTACATTTACAAAGAATATAAACAGAGGAAATGATCTTAAAGGGCCAGTTTCTATAAAATGTTTCTGGTTTCAACACTGTAGGATGGCTGCAAGAATCCTGGAGAATCTAACTTCCACACTGACAGCTCCCCCAAAATAGACATGTTTTTGTTTTATTTGGATCAAACTCTAACTTTTGAATTTAACAGGAATAAGAAAATAGAGAGAGAGAACTCTATAAAGACTCTGAAAACTGATCATAAAGGCTAAAAAAGGGGAAAAAGTCAAGCTGGGAAACAAAAGATGATTTAGCATGTCCTCTCCATTACAGTCAGAGAATGCTGCAATGGTAACACTAGGGTTCAATCCAGGACATGTGGTGTTACTTTATTTAGCTATTTTTATGTAACTATCAAAGAAACAAAATGTTAGATGGTGGTGTTTGTGTTTTTCAAAGTGTGAATTGGGATCCTGGTCATCATGTAAGACAAGGAAAAATATTGTAAAATATTAAGATTTGTGCATGTGGAATTCTGTTGAACAGGCGCAAACATACTTTCTGCTGAAATGGTGTTCCACATTCTATCTCATCCTACTCTATTGTGCAAACCCAGTTCCAAATCCACACAAACAATGCTCACTAAAATAACACCTAATCAGAGCTATAGGCACCTTTCACAAACAGTTAATACCACAACAATAGTGCAATAAAATCAGCAGCACCCTAAATCAGAAAATAGTAACTTAAAAATGAGTCAAACAGTCCAGCCTACTCAATAGTCCTGACTGCATCATTCCCTCAACAATAGCTTGGAAGAATAGATGGCCTTTGTACTGGGCTCAAAAAGACAGCATATTCTGCTATTTTGAATCAAGAAGGAGCAAAAACTCGCAAAACTGAGGAGTCCTTACAGCAAGAGGGCACCCTGCTGGAACTCCCTTCTCTTGTAAATGAATGAGACTACAATCTGAGTTTAGGGTGACCAGACAGCAAATGTGAAAAACTGGGATGGGGGGTGAGGGATAATAGGAGCCTATATAAGAAAATGACCCAAAAATTGGGACTGTCCCTATAAAATTAAGACATCTGGTCACCTTATCTGAGCTTCTCAAATGCTTAGAGCTGTGGTGGTATGGCATAGGTGAAGACACAATCTGTTAGAAGTTTAGGGACTTGTAAGTAGAAACTAATACATTATATTTCAATCAAATACTAAAAGGTACCAGGTTCATTTTCTTAGAATACTGGTTTTGTATGCTGTCAGGGGGAAATGCCACTCAGCAAATGGACCACCTTATTCTGCACCTGCTTCAGAATCTGAATAGATTCAAGGTGAAGTCTCATGCATCTGACGAAGTGGGTATTCACCCAGAAAAGCTTATGCTCCAATACGTCTGCTAGTCTATAAGGTGCCACAGGACTCTTTGTCGCTTTTGCAGATCCAGACTAACAAAGCTACCCCTCTAACACTTGACCTCATGTAGAGCACACCATAGTATTCTAATCTCAAGGTGCTAAAGGCATAGACAAGAATAGCAAGCTCTGCATTTGAAAGAAAAGATTTCAACCTCTTGACCACACACACACACAAAATAGATGTTGGCAGTAAGGAAAGCCACCCTGACTACTACAGTTGCTATCTGATAATCAAACAAGTTAGGGAATCTAACCAAAGCACCAGAGCATGAATGCCAGTGACAAGAGGCACACGCACACATCCTCTATCAAAGGTTGGATATGTCTCACTGTTCTGTAGTTACTTCTGTAACCTACCCACACTGCTTCAATTTTATCAGGATTGAGCCATAACCAAATAACCTTCATTCAGGCCCTATTCTCAACCATACTCTGAGCAAATCACTCAACTGCATTGGCTGGATCAGAAAAATGACACTGAGCTGGGTATCATCATATTGAAGCCACTGTAGCCCATGTTTCCCCATTAATATTCCCAGTGGCCCCATATGCACATTAAACAAGAAAGGAGGCAAAAGAAAACTTAAAGGAACCCTTCATGAAAGAGCTTCTAGTGGAGAACAGCTATTGCCCAAAACTATCCTATGGAAATGCTCTGCAAAAAAGGATCAGAGCCATTCCAAAATGCCCTCATTCAGTCTTATCATAGAATATCAGGGTTTGAAGGGACCTCTGGAGGTGATATAGTCCAACCCCCTGTTCAAAGTAGGACCAGTTCCCAACTAAATCATTCCAGCCAGGGCATTGTCAAGCCTGACCTTAACCTCTAAGAAAGGAGATTCCACCACTTCCCTAGGTAACCCATTCCAGTTCTTCACCACCCTCTAGTGAAAAAGTTTTTCCTAATATCCAACCTAAACCTCCCCCATTGCAACTTGAGACCATTACACCTTGTTCTGTCATCTGGTACCACTGAGAACAATCTAGATCCATCCTCTTTGGAACCCCTTTTCAGGTAGTTGAAAGCAGCTATCAAATCCCCCTGCAGTCTTCTCTTCTGCAGACTACATAATCCCAGTTCCCTCAGCCTCTCCTCATAAATCATGTGCTCCCACCCTCTAATAATTTTTGTTGCCCTCTGCTGGACTCTTTCCAATTTTTCCACATCTTTCTTGTAGCGTGGGGCCCAAAACTGGACACAGTACTCCAGAAGTGGCTTCACCAATGCCAAATAGAGGAGGAATGATCATGTCCTTCAATCTGTTGGCAATGTCCCTACTTATACAGCCCAAAATGTCGTTAGCCTTTTTGGCAACAAGAGCACACTGTTCACCTATATCCAGCTTCTTGTCCACTGTAACCCCTTGGTCCTTTTCTGAAGACCTGCTGCCTAGCCATTCAGTCCCTTGTATCCCATGTAGCAGTGCATGGGATTCTTCTGTCCTAAGTGTAGAACTCTGCACTTGTCCTTGTTGAACCTCTTCAGATTTCCTTTGGCCCAATCCTCTAATTTGTCTAGGTCTCTCTGTATCCTAACCCTACCCTTCAGCATATCTACCACTCCTCCCAGATTACTGTCATCTGCAAACTTGGTGAGGGTGCAGTCCACGTCATCCTCCAGATCACTAATGAAGATATTGAACAAAACCAGCCCTGGACTGACCTTTGGGGCACTCCACTTGATACTGGCTGCCAACTAGACATGGAGCCATTGATCACCATCCATTGAGGCTGGTGATCTAGCCAGTTTTCTATCCACTTTATAGTCCATTCATCCAGTCATATTCCTTAACTTGTTGGCAAGAATACTGCGAGAGACCATATCAAAAGCTTTGCTAAAGTCAAGGAATAACACATCCACTGTTTCCCCCTCCTCCATAGAGACAGTTATCTTATTATAGAAGACAGTTAGGTTAGTCAGACATGACTTGCCCTTGGTGAATCCATGCTGACTGTTCCTGATCACTTTCTTCTCCTTTAAGTGTGTCAGAATTGATGCCTTGAGGACCTGCTCTATGATTTTTCCAGGGACTGAGGTGAGGCTGAGTGGCCTGTAGTTCCCCGTATCCTCCATCTTCCTTTTTTTAAAGATGGGCACTACAGTAGCCTTTTTCCTGTCATCTGGGACCTAACCCAATCACCACGAGTTTTCAAAGATAATGGCCAATTGTTCTGCAATCACATCTGCCAACTCTTTTAGCACCCTTGAATGCAGTGCATCTGGCCCATGGACTTGTGCTCATCCTGCTTTTCTAAATATCCTGAACCACTTTTTTATCCAAAGAGAGCTGGTCACCTCCTCCCCATACTGTGATGCACAGTGCAGTAGGTTGGGAGCTGACCTTGTTCATGAAGACGGAGGCAAAAAAGCATTGAATACATTAGCTTTTTTCACATCGTCTGTCACTGTGTTGCCTCCCTCATTCACTAAGGGGCCCACAGTGACGCCATACTCCAAATTAGATGTGCCTTTTGATTTTATTTATGGTGTGAAAGGGAAGGGCTGGAGGTTTTCAAGTGAAAAAAATAACACAGCTATTACTGATCCTCAAAAAGGACAATTTTCTGCACAAATGGTAGAGGGGAAATTGATACCTTATAGAGCTGGCCTACTAGTGATTGGGGTTAGTAGGCAGAACAAGATATAGATCATAAAAGGGCTCTGGTGCACTCAACACATTCTGTGTCTGCACTGAAATTCAAGCAGAGATGACTTAGTATTTGTCCCCGCAAGATATTGTCTTGCTGCAAACAGTTTAGCTCAAATCTGGATGACTATATTTACAATTACACTGTCTTACTAGCAGCTCATGTATTATTAACAACATATAGCCATGTACATAGAGAAGGGAGTGAGTCATTTTAATGGAGGGGCAGAATTTCCTCGGTGTCCCCACCCTGTCACCAGGTGTTAGAATACATCAGGGAACTGCGTGTTAAATCCTGCTGAGTCATTGTTGTAGATGTGGCTCATAAGATTCCATCTTAATGTGCTTCCAAGACAGGTAGCTAGGGTTTGGATATGAGGATCTTGAAGGAAGGAACTTTAAATAGCCAAATGTGAGGATTGGGTTTAGACTGGGGATTCATGTGGCAGTATTTTCCAATATTATGGATGAAATTAAGAAGAAAAGAGAGAACAGAAGTTTGGAAGGGATATAAAGGTATGTGCTTCAGGTCCAAAACCAATCTCTAATTTAAGGAGGTGGGATGAAATTCCCCCCTCTGAGCAAGATATGCCCTAACTCCCCCTTCAGGGTTTCTTACTTCTATTAAGCCATTTGATACCATCTACTGTCAGAGACAGTATGTAGGATTAGATAGATATGGTATAGCAATTGGCCAGTCTTCCTAATTACCGTCTTATGATCAGACCAGGCTCCAGAAGAGTTGATATTTTGATTCTATGATTGCGTAGTACTAGGTACTACTACGTACCTAGTACCTCTCTGTTTTAGATGTGACACTGCTGTTAATATACCCCAGAATTAGAAAACAGCATACTCATCTAACTCACAGTGGTATTACAAAGATTGTTTGTGAAGTATATTGAGGTCTTTAAATGAAAAATACTGTTGAAGTACAAAATATTAAGCATTTACATTGGAGATTTTCTATGAAAATTCATTTGGCAATATGTTTGGAAGTAAATAGAGAAGGCCTCAAAGAACTCTTTCTATTAGTTTCACTGCATAATCCAACAGCTTTTACATACAACAGCTGACACTTAGTCACAAAAATCTGGTCCTATCCAAACAGTTTTATTCCAGGTGTACTTCTGAAATTTAGGCTGGGAATGAGATTGTCTGCCTTTTTTATGTTGCTTGTTCTGTTGGCTTTGCAGCCCAGTACACCCAAGTGGCCTTTTAAAGTTAGAATTCAAACACAATAGTTCACTGATGATTTGTTAATGAACAAAGCTGATCTAAGATTAAAAAATATATAGACTGAAGGAGAGAACTTCAAAGAATCCTATGTAAACAAAACTGCCACTCCAGTGACCATGTCAGAGGAAACAACTGTTTTAGTTAAAATTAGGCAGAAGACAATCACCCGAATTTTCACTTTACAATTCTTTTCAATAGCTTGTGGGTCTTGGCTCTTGACATGGTTTTGCTCGGAGTATCTCTAAAGTGGTCATTTTAATCTCTGGAAATCCCTCAGCCTCCCCCTGCCACTCTCTCCAGGAGTTTTTCTATGATCGTGAGCCAAAAGGGACTGGAAAGAACTTAAACTTGTTATCACACTTATCATATAGCATATAAAGCAGCAGGGCAAATTGTGAAGTGATTAAAATAGTATTGGGGGCCAGGTATGGGGGAAAAAGAGAACTTCAACCAGACTAACTTTGTTTTACTTTTTATTTTATTTAGTTGGCAGTTTTCCTCTGTTTTTTTATGAACTACAATGTAATATATTCTTGTACTGGAGACTTTTGCTTCAGGTAGTGAGAGAAGCTGTAAAGATGTAATGTAAAATTTCCTCAAGAGTTTAATCAACCGTCTTGATTAAGCTTCATTTTAAACAGTTAGAGGGCCTGATCCTGCAAGATGCTGAGCCCTTTGAACTCAGTGAAGTTAGAGGATAATGGTGTCTGGAATTTGAGCAGTGAATGGCACAAGACCTGAAGAATCCCCATGCAGCAGTTCTAATATGTGAAGACCACTACAGCATGAAAATTATTGTGCCATGAGACCATTGAGAAGGAAGTGCTGTAAGTCATGCTATGTAAAGTGTGCACGTGCTTGTGCTTGTGTTTTAGTGATAGCGAAGTTTGTGTTTGATTTACTGCTGCCGTGATTATATTTATAAAAGAGAAGGTACTGGATACCATAGCTTCTGTACCTTGTCCTCAACTGCAGCCTAAAGGATATGAAGATACAGTGTATGCCACTGTGAGCTTTGATACACGCATCTCATTATCTGAACACTGTCAGTCAGCTTAAACTGGTACAAAGGCAGGAATGATGGTGTGGCTTACAGTGAAAAAAGGCTTAATGTAGCATAATACATTTTAGATTTTCCCTCCTTGTTTTAAACATGAGATTTACAGTACTTTGTGGGGTTTGGATTTGGTGTCAAAAGCAAACTTTATCTCATTTAACGTAACACTTGAATTATACTGCCAATTAAAATAGTCTCTTGTTAAAACAAACCACTGATTCTCAGAATCCTCATCGTGGTTTATACAAGAACTGATATGTTGGGTCAATATTGCTCTTTCATAAGCAAAGCCAAAAAAAAAAGTAGGGAGGGGACTGAATTATGATGTAGTAGATATGTATTTTGCTAACAATTTGCATTTAAAGTTTGTTTCCTTAACATAAAATCATTGTTTCATTTAAAATAAGAAATTGTGAGTTGAAAATAAAAGAGGAGACTAAATATGTGATGTATTACTGTTGGCATGCTTGAATTTTTGACAGTCTTCAGTTAAGAGCCAGCTTCAATAAAGCTCTGTCCGGTTTCCACACCTTGGAGTCTTACAGAAGGTCAAAGCAGTGTGGCTTGCACTGGCTTCTGCAGCACAGAAGTTGGATGGAATTTTGGTGACTCTGGCTCTGAAATATCACTTATAGAAATATAGACTTTTGATGTCCAGAAACCCCATTAAATCTAGATAATGGTAAATAGATCATGTGATTAAAGATTAAAACATTGACAACTGTATTGGAAACCTCTTAACTTTTCTACTATCATTCTCTATTTTTCTAGTATTAGTAGTATAGTAGTGTCCACTATGTTATAGGTGTTGTCTATATAGAAGAAGACATATTCCATGCTCCAAAGAGCTCAAAATCTAAGGACCTGATCCTGCAAACACTTATGGAAGAAAGTAACTTTACACAATAGTGTTTGCCAGTATGAAGCTGAATACATGTAGAGTAAATTCTTATGTTTATATTAGATAAATTCTAAAGTCTTTGTTCGGGCAAGCCTCCGATTTAAGTTAAAGGTAGGTTTTGACTGCATAAAGTTTGTATGAATTACAGTATTATATTTAATATTTATAAAGTACTATAAGTGAACTGATACATAGGTTTTATTGTCTACTACAAATAGTTCTGAAGTTTATTTAACTTGTGATTACTGCATTTTTTTTTAATTACCCATTTTTGTTTGACAATCTACACCAGGGCTTGGCAACCTTTCAGAAGTGGTGTGTCACATCTTTGTTTATAAAGGTTTCGGGTGCCAGTAATACATTTTAATGTTTTTAGAAGGTCTCTTTCTAGAAGTCTATAACATATAACTAAACTATTATTGTATGTAAAGTAAATAAGTTTTTTTAATATGTTTAAAGAGCTTCATTTAAAATTAAATTAAAATGCAGAGCCCCTCTGGACCGGTGGCCAGGACCTGGGCAGTGTGAGTGACACTGAAAATCAGCTCACATGCCACTTTTGGCACCCATGCCATAGGTTGCCTACCCCTGATCTACACGTCCTGCATTCAGAGTCCTTGGTATTATTTGTGTGAATTTCATATTTAGCTACTCTGGACCAAGTGATCTGCACTAGTTTTACTGGGACTTTTACCATTGATACCCACAAAAGTAGGATGGTTCTCTCTTTATTGCTGTTTTCCTGATAATTTCAGTTTACTTTCAGTCAGCAAAGATGCTCCAGTACTCAATAATGAAGATTATGCAATCTTGTTTTTATTTGCTATTATTCCAGTAATATCTGGACTAACTGAGCCTGAAGAAAAAAATAGTTACTCATCAGAATTGAAAATATGTTGCGTTTCATTCCAATGTTATCTTTGTCCACATTTCATAGACAGATCTGCCCAGAATAGATCTGAGAGGAGAATTTGATCTAAATGTTGCTAGAACTACTACTTGGAATAATTTTGTTAAATTGTAGATCAGAACACTGCATGGCATTAACATTGTACTGACTAATTAAATTTAAATGTTATTTAGATGACAGTGGCCAAACAGAATTCTAAGGCTAGCAAAGACCCTGAGGATCATGTGGAAGCTTCTGTAGATTAGATGAATTGCTGCTAGCTAACTTATGGAGCAGCACTAATAGAGGATGATACATATTCTGGTCTCTGAGAGAAAGTGCTTTGATAAGGCAGCTGAAAAATGCATATATAGAGAGAGAGGTATTTGTTTTTTATTCTTTGCCTAGCAAAGTGGCCTTAATCAACACTTCCACTTATTTTAATATGAATTTTGCCTGTGTAAGGAGTAAGACCAGGAAAAACATTATTTGAGGTACAATTCTTTTGTTGAACAAAGTCATACATGTTGCCCAAGTATTTTCTCTATGAATGCTCAGTTGGAACAATGTAGCCCCAAGTTGTGAGACTTTCTGTTCAATCTTCTTAATTCAGATCTTAGGATATTTTTTTTGTAAACAATCTTTGGCCCTGATCTTGATTTTTCCATGTCTGCCTTGTCTGTAAGCTTACCTACCGTGACCTATAGAACGTTGTCAGAATTTCCCCTTATATTGACCTTTCTTCTACTGAAATCCTTAGTCATGCATTAATCACTTCTTATCTTGACTATTCTGGTTCCCTCTTTTATAGTCTTCATAAATCTTTATTATCTAAACTTCAGGAGGTCCAGAATATTGTGGACAGACTTTCTCTGTTGAGTAAATATGACCATGTCAGTTTCATGTTCCAGAATCTTTCCTTGCTTTCTACTAAATCAGCCTTCAAATCCACCTCAAAATGGTCCAGTGGCTTTAAAAATGTTTCCTGGACTTACTCCACTGTACTGCTTTGAACTCCTATACACCTACTAACTTGGCTCTAGCTGTCTTGGCCTTCTCTCTGTCTCTCCTCTCCATAATTTGTGTTCACTATTTATCTATCACACCATACATCTGAGACTTTATTTATCCCTGCCTCCAAGCCACGGAGTCACTTTAAATATCTCTTTTCTTTTTCTACATAGCTTGCCTGACTTTGTGGAAAGCTTTTTATGATACTGTAGATATCCTATTTTATAGTTTTGGTGCTTCAGAGTTTGGTAATGAAATGTCAAATTGGGATACAGTAATACAAATAAAATATTTCACATTTCAATAGTCTTTCTTGACAATGGACTTAAGCTGAAATTCATATTTGTGTGGTTTGATTATTAGGCTTGATAATTATTACACTGCTCTACAGCCAAAATGCTTCTGAAATAAATGTAGTCAAACTTTACTAACTCTGGGTCACTGAAAACGAAAATGATGCTTAAAATTGTTGATTGGCTCTAGTTTTCAAGATATGCTATTGGGTCAGTATATACGACCCTTGACATGGGAATGGCGGAGGATAAGTGAGTTATAAAGGGAAGGGATCTCAATTTAAACCAGAAATGACTAAAATACATCTTTGACTGGATCTATGAATAAATCTATGTCTGGGTTTGGACAGTACTTGCTTTTTAGGCAAAACAATGAATGATGCAATCTGAAGCCGGTATTGCGTCATACATGAGATGAATTGCATCATGTTATTCCTAGAAGTCATGAATGATGCAATCCTAACAAAGTTTACATCACTCTGCTGAACAAATTGCCCTATATCAGCTCTAGAAATCATACAGTGTCGCGCTCTCTTATTTGTCAGTGTTTGATTTTGCAAAGGGACACATTTCTGATTAGCCAAAGTGAGCAGAGATGCCTCGTACTTGTGTGAACAGTGCAGATAACTTCTGCTATGTTTGTGGTGAAGTGACTTTTGCATCACAAAAGCGCAGTGTAACCACTATGGTTAAGAAAGCCTATCACCTTTATTTTGGCTGCAAAACTGGAGATCAGGACAAGAGGTGGGCCCCACACATATGCTGCAACACTTGTGCAACAAATCTTCGCCAGTGTTTGAACAGGAAAAGGAAATCTATGCCTTTTGCAGTGCCAATGATTTGGAGAGAGCCAACAGATCATACCAGCAATTGTTACTTCTGCATGGTGCCTCCAGTTGGGAAAGGTGTGTCAAAGAAGAAAAAGTGGACTGTGCATTATCCAAACATTCCATCAGCCATACGCCCAATACCCCACGGAGAAGGACTGCCGGTTCCTGATGCACCAGAATCATTCTCACTTGAATCAGACGAGGAAGAGGAAGAGGATGAAACTTCTGGTCCTGAACCATCAATGTCACAGGACCCACATTTTCTCCCATCCTCCTCCTCTGAACCACACCTCCTAACACAAACTGAACTGAATGACCTTGTCAGGGATTTGGAACTATCCAAGAGTAAGGCAGAGCTGTTGGGCTCCAGACTACAGCAGTGGAATCTCCTGGCAGGTGATGTTAGGGTTTCCATGTTCCGTGACCGTCAAAAGGATCTTGTCCCATTCTTCTTCATGGAACGTGATCTTGTAGCCTGCAACAACATCGATGGTGTGATGGCAGCCCTCAACATCGTTCACGATCCAGATGAGTGGAGACTCTTCAATGATTCATCGAAGATGAGTCTTAAAGTTGTTTTGCTGCATAATGGCAATGTTTTGCCATCAATTCCAGTTGGTCATGCAGTCCATATGAAGGAAACCTATGACAACATGAAACAACTTTTGAGGTGTATAAACTATGACCAACATCAGTGGCAGCTTTGTGGCGATTTGAAGGTTGTTGCTCTCTTGCTTGGTCTGCAGACTGGATACACAAAGTACTGCTGTTTTCTCTGTGAATGGGATAGTCGTGCAAGAGATTCCCACTACATCAAGAAAGATTGACCACTCCGACAGTCATTGGAGCCTGGGAGGAAAAGTGTTCAGCATCCATCACTTGTTGAATCAAGGAAGATTTTGTTACCACCCTTACACACCAAGCTGGGTCTGATGAAGAACTTTGTCAAGGCCATTGACAAAACACAAGCAGCTTTCAAGTACCTCCATAGAAAATTTCCAAGGTTAAGTGAAGCTAAGATAAAGGAAGGTGTCTTTGTTGGTCCTCAGATTCGTGAACTTCTTCGAGATGATGCATTTGACCATGCACTGTGTGGCAAGGAAAAGACGGCATGGAAAGCCTTCCAGTCAGTGGCAATACCTTTTCTCAGAAACAACAAAGCAGACAACTACAGGTTGTTGGTGGAAAACCTCCTCAAGGAATACAAAAGGCTTGGTTGCAACATGTCACTAAAGATACATTTTTGGCACTCTCATCTAGATTTTTTTCCACCGAACTGCAGAGCAGTGAGCGACGAGCACGGCGAGCGATTTTACCAGGACATTGCAACAATGGAGAAACGCTATCAGGGCAAATGGAGCCCATCAGTGCTTGCAGACTACTGCTGGACAGTGACAAGAGATGCTCCATTTAATGAATACAAGAGACAATCCAAGAAGTGCTGAGTAGACACTGAATAGGACTAAACTATGTACATAATAGCTTTTTACCTTTTGTTTCATAATACATTTTATTTATATAACCCTTTTGCTGATTTTTAAAGTGTTACATAAACAGGACAGGTGAAATATTATCATGTAAAGCAACCATAAACACATGAAAAGACCTAGGTTTACAATTTATGATTAAAACTCTACTATCTACACAATATACATAGACATAAAATGTAAAAACTTAAATATCTTAGAAACAGTAGCCAATCAGTTGTTTTAATTGTCATATTTGAATTTAGCACATCAAAATACATAATACATATCACATTTTATCTCTGAAGCAGACGACTTCTAAAAAATTGTAGACCAATGTTTCTTGGTAATTCTAGTATTATGTTTGCTATTTGTTCAACTTCAATATAGATAGTTTACTTAAAGAAAATATTTATAATCTGTAGCAGCACAGGGGATTTGAAAGTTTATAAAGCTACAAACTGAGTTTTTTGAAATATTGTAGACAATGCTTTATATAAAGTGGGGAATGGGGAGAGCGTGGAATATTTACCTCTTGGAGTATTTTTCTAGGGAAGAGTGTTTTCTTAGCAAATCATTACATCCTGTTTAGTCCCCTCCCTCTTGAGTGAATGGCCATCTCTGCTCATAATGTGCATGCTCAAACAAGAGAAATAATAAGGCAACAAAAAGGAACTAATGGTCTGTCTTTAGACAACCTGAAAGAGCTGCTGTAAAAAAAATGTGAACTGTCCAAAAATAAGCTGTGTGGTGTTAACTCTTAAGCCTAATAGTGGCATCGAGTCAGATTTCAAATAATTTTAAGCACCCAATTGTTACTTTAATTAGGATAATTACCAATTCCTTCTGATTTATGAATTAAATTCACTTGTGATTCATATTAGGAACTAGCGTAGGAATTCTTCAGGACAAAAGCCATATGACACGCTGTACACTTTGAGCTCTTGTTAAATAGTAATTGTGTGGTAATGGGTCATATATCCCCCTCCAAAATAGATGGGTTTTTTCCCCTGGTAAAATCTGCTCTGATTTTTATAATGAGATTTATTTACAGCTTGTGAGTTACGATTCCTTTTGTGATAAATTTTTGAATTATGAGTTGAAGAAGAAGCAGTGTTACTGCTACTCTCTATACACTGTAATTCCATTGTTTGTGCATATTTTTACAACAGATTCTAAGTAGAAGTCTAATTAAAGAGTATATTTTAACTTGGAGTATAAATTCTGATGTGATTTAACTTAAAGGGCTGCATTGTAAAGTCTAATTTAAAATATTAAGGATGCAACAGTCCAGAAAACTGTGCTTATGAAACACCCAGACTTTTCTGTGAGGTACAAAAAATCACATGTTATAAGAAAGCTGCCAGTAGAAAAGTAATGGAGAGGAGCAGAAACAGAAAACAGGGACAAGGTCATGTCTGGAATATTTCAGAGTCTTAGTGAATGACAGATGAGTGTTAGAGGTATGAAGAAAAAGATCCACCGAGGGATTTTTTTTTTATAATTAGAATGAAAGTCCTGAGTATCTGGAGGGCACTCCTCAAATACATTTGGGATGACAGCTTTAATAACAGACTCAATACTTTTGTTCTCTAGCTCCTTTTGAAATATGGCACGGTCACCCTGACTTGTGCTGGTCACATCTGTCTGTGGCACATTTCACATTGAATGCAGTTTGTCTGTACACCATTTCATTTGCAGCTCAACCTCTCTTGATCAGAACTCTGAAAATTAAACACACAGTTCAATGATAGGATTACAAAAGATTCTAGAAATAACATTTTGTAATCCTTCCTGGAGATTGCATTATATGCATATAGCATGAAATCTTAATGCAGAGGGCCTGTTGAAGATTCTGCATAGCTCATATCTTTATGTAGGGTATAAAAAGGATTCAAGAGGTATATGAGTGAGATGGGTTCCCTGGTGTGCAACCTGGAACTGGGGTACCACTGAGCCCTCTGTGCCACCAACCTGGGCATCCAATCACACCGTGATTCTGTTGCTAAGCCACAAACCTCTGACTGTTTACACAGACATCCACAGGCAGGGACAAACTCAGCTGAGTTACATGAATGCTTCTCCCAGTTCACTCATGAACTAACAATAGAGAGGCTCCAGCCAGTTCCTACAGCTCCCCAGCCTGGGACCCCTGGACTGTACCATCTTGCACTGGTCAGAAGCCTGACCAGTATAAGTTTATTACCCAGGCCACCACTTTTTCAAAGGAAAGTGTACATGCACCAGCCCTTGAAACCTGAGCAAATTTCCCAAACACTTCAACCAAAACACAGTGTTTCAGATAAAATATATTATTAACTACAAAAAGATAGATTTTAAGTAATTATAAGTAATAAGTATACAGATCAAAGTTGGTTACCATTAGAAATTGAAGTAAAATTGCAATCTGAGTTTCATAAACTAGACTGGATTTATCTAGCAGTGTCTTACCCTGATAGATGGTATAGTTTCTTACTACACATGCTGGGGCTTTCCTTTCTCCCTGGGACCACCTTCCCAGTTCCAAATCTTTGTCCTCCAGATGTGCTTCCAGGTGTTAGGGGGGTGGGGAGAGTGAGGCCAATACATGAGGTCACCTCCCCTCTTTTATACCTTTTTCCTTCTTGCTGGAAAGAACCTTTGCTATGACCTGGGTCAAGTGGTGTCCATTGTGTATGTGCTATCTCTGAGAAGTCTCCATTGTATACGCTTCCTGGAATAATTCCTGGGAGTGTAAATTCCCTTTAATGGGCCATCAGTGTGTCTGGCTGCTCCATTATTGTACCTGAAAGGCTGGTTGTGGATGTTGCCAACCCTACAACATATTTCAGTAACACACAATAGCAACATAGCAAAACTTCCTAACTTCACATACAATGGCAGTGCATCAAATGCAACAGGATATTAATGTTCAACTGATCAAAACTTTTTAAAATGATGCCTCACAAGGCATACTTTGTACAAAACATATCTTAATTATGTGACACTGGTGAATATGAGGCTTCCAGGGTGCTGCTTTGGGGCACAGCATTCCACAATGAGTTTAATTTCACCCCAAATTTTAATTTCTGTAGTGATGCCTTTCAAAACTCCTGAAGTATTACTATTGAAACACCCCATTGCATTGCGCAAAACTTACTTTGATTCAGATACTGTTGCTCATAGATCTCTCAGTACAAAGTGACTGAAATTTCCAGAAAACATTTTCTAAATGTAATACATTTTCCTTGGGTGAACATAAACTTAAGGCATTTTAGGCAAGATACTGGCCAATTCTGGCTGGGAGATTACACAACAATAAGACTTGGTCAGATAAAAATCCAGCATATTTGAACATAATTTTGATTCATACCATAATTTATGCCTCCTGATGTAATTAGATGACAATGTATGTCTCTGTACTCCATCCTCTCCTCTGTGAAGACCTAACAATTATGCTTGTTTATTCCGGGGCGGGGACAGAAAGAACACCTAAAATAAGTCTGGGTTGAAACTATATATCAGTAACTTTAAAGATGTAAAACATCACACAAATCTTGTAATTTTCCTAAAAGCAATCATTAGAAATCCAGGAAATTCAGAATTAAGGTTAGCCAAAAGAACTCCAAACTTATGAAGCTATAGAAATAGCACAGATAAAACACGGTAACAACTTTAATTCTGTCCTGTCTTTAGGTGTTATAAATGTTATTACAGGGCAGAGTTAAGATGTGTGTTTCCATACCTTAACATTCTTGAATTTCTTTTAAGAAAATATCACTAGCTTCACTTAGGAGTAAATTGAGCTATTGACCTGGAGCACATTGACCTGTGTAAAATTCATAATATTTAAACAGTAATCATTACTAAGTTATATTAATTGCATTATAATGTCTTCAAATGTAGCCTGCAAGATTTTAATGAATTTTAACTAGAGCTGGTGGAAAAAAATTGAAGTTTCTTGGGTGGGGGGAAAAGGACATTTTGGTCACATTTTGAAATTTTGGAAAATTATAACCAGCTCTAATATTAGCTATGGAGTCTGGGGTTTTTTTTACTCCCCATTATTGAGTTCATTCATCACAAATATGATACATTTCTGAAAGGACTTATCTTTAAAATTAATTTCTCATTAATTAAATTAATGAAAATAATAAATTGTATCTATTTTTAAAGTCTCAAGGAATTGATTCTAAATTCAGTGCTGTGATTTTGAGGAGGGATGATACCATGTATTCATCATATAAAGCAGAGGTTCAACCTCGTTATTACATACATACAAAATTCACCATTAACTATGGCTGGATCCATAGCCCTAGAATTAGACAATATGTTGGTGTTTCCCTTTAGAACAATAGTGTCTTGACAACTATGAGCATTTTCCTTGAATACTGTATATGGTTTTTATCACTCCTTCTAATTGAGCCAGGTTTTACATACCCTCGGATGAGGTAATAGGATTTGTGTCTGTGTCGCATCAGAATTTGTCTTTTCAAAGAACTTAGATATCTTACTGTTGGGTTTTGCTCAGATAAAAATCCAGCATATTTGAACATAATTTTGTTTCATACCATAATTTATGCCTCCTGATGTAATTAGATGACAATGTATGTCTCTATTGCTCTGTCTCAGACTCTCTGTGCTAAATCTGTCCAGGCTGTTTCTCCAGCCTCCCACCATTATAGCAGATGCCACAATATGTATATATGAAATAATTCTGAACAAGTGTGGTAGACTCCTTTAATTCTGCGAATTACTTTATCCTGACTTTCTTGTGGCATTTTCAATTGTTTCCATACATTGAGACTCTTACTTGCTTTCCAGTCTGACTGTGTTAAAAATATTGCACGAATAGCAGGCTTCTACTTTTTGCAATAATTATAAATTCCTAGTGCTTTGCCTCTTTGTGGTGCTTTAGAAGCATTAACTAACCCTCACAAAAATACCTGTGAGGCAGGTAAAGTATTATACCAGAGGGAATAATTTGCGATGAATAACATATTTAACAAATTTAGCCTTCCCGCAAAAACCATTTCCTACTAGGAATATCTGTGAGCCAATCATCAATTCCTCAAATGTATTTGCTATATGAAATGGGTTTATTTTACTCTATGGATTGGTTCAGATAACTGGCTGCAAGTATTTGGTAATTAATATTCAAAGTTTGAGTAGTGATTAATCTCATAAGTCACTTTATATTGTTTCTGTTGTCTGTCTGGACAAGCATATTTCCTGTAGTCCAAAGGAAGCCTTGAAGAAGCACCTAGATCTCTCAGAGATTTTAGAAAGGTGTAACAATTTAGGGAGAGGTAGTGGATAATCCAGATTAGGGGATTCCTTCAGGGCCACACAGGCCTTTCCTGAAGTATCACTTTATTGTTCACATAAAGCTGAAATAAAAGAACTGTAGACATGACTGATGCTAATTCATTTTAAAATTTAAGTGATTGTCACAGAAAGATTTTCATCCAGCCATAATATTATCTCTGTCTTTTACAGGTGAAGAAAATAAGGCAAAAAGATTAGGTAACTTAACCAATAGCAGGCAATAGCAGGACTCCGTACCAGAGTCAGGATTAGAATTCTGAATTTCTGAGCCTTTGCTCAGACCATATCTCTCTTCCAGTGAATGTCTGTGTGATGTAGCAAGTAAGTAGAGATCTTGCCATGGGTTCCAGACTTTCAGATACTTACTTCTTTAAAGTCACCTTGGAAAAGTTTCATTGGTCAGAGGTCCTCTGTGATCACAAGGTACAAGTGATCTTTCAATGGAGCAGGTAGTTTCAAAGAGTTCATTGCAATGGTGGTGGTGTTGTACTGTAGTGTCAATGGGTTTCTTGGAAAGGAATTCATCACTTCCACCTGCTGTTCTGTTCTAGTGTTCAATTCCCAAGTCATGCTGGATATGGCAGAAGCACCTGTGGTGTCGTGCCTATTTAACATGGGTTTGCTTGTATTAAAGAACTTGCAGAATCTAATGAATAAGACTCATGTGATCAATTCAGTAAAATACCATTTTTAAATTTAAGATTCTAAAATTTGCATTTCAAGGGGGATTTAATAAGATTTTTTGTATTGTATGGTATTTAAATACCAATTGATTGTTTAAAAATGAATAGTTACGTGATTGACAGGTGGATTATATAGACACCAGAACTATTACACATATATTACAATTTACAGAGACATACATTTATTAATATGTATTTAATGGGTAATAATGGCCATTAAAGACACAACAGGAGTGTCACTTTGCTCAAGTCCATAGGGTTACTCAATATCAGAGATGTATTTGGCTTACTGTTTCCAGTTCCACATTCTGTTACAACAGCTGAACTTACTCTAACATTGCACAGCTAGTGACTTTAGTGGGAGTTGTACCTGTATAACTGAGGGCAGATTTGGTCCAATTGTCTTTACTTAATTGATCATAAGAGCACTGAAGGTAAGAGTCACAGTTGCCAGCTTTATGCCACCTTCGAAGTATTTGGGCCAGAGTTTCATGGGTTATGGATAAGCAAATTGACCTTTGCCTAAAACTCAAGCTCAATTTGAACCAAATCTTTGAGATATGAAAAAAATAAAATGCATCCTACAGCCCTTATGGAGTTCCTAGTCAAAAATTCCACTGCTATTAGTGGAAGCTTTGCCTGAGTACATGATGCAGGAGAGTGGGGTAGAGAAACAGAATGAACAGAGTTAGAACTGAGTGTCTGAGACAGAGCAACAACAAAACCCAGTCTTGTTTGGGACTAGAACTGGTCAGGAATTTTCTATCTAAATGTTTTTTTCAGTGGAAAATGCAGTTGATGCAAACATTTTGATCTGCCAAAAATCTTCCATTGGGAAAATCAAAATGAAGTATTTCAGGTTGGGTTGTTCTGTGTCTGTTTGCTTGAGCTGCAGCAGTGCTTCCTGGGAGAAGTCAAAATTCAGATGCCTCGTGCTCCTTTCTCCTCTATGGACTGGGCACTTTAGCTGGACTATCTCTTTGTTGTACTTATCTCTCCCTTGTTGTTGGGAGACATGCAACCATTGGGTATTATGGGACATACCACCTACCTGAGGAGCAGAATGGGGGCAGTTATTACATGGAAATTACAATTCCCATGATGCATTGCAGCAGCTCAGGCAAATAAAAATGTTGCTATATAGAGCCAAGACTAAATGAAATGTTTTATTTGGTTCACCAAACCAAAATGAAACATTTTCAATTTGGAAATATCATTATGTTTAGACATTTCCATACTGAATTTTTTATAAACTTTGTGTTCTACCGAAAAATCAATATTTTGACTTTTCATCCCAGGTCTGAAATATTTAAATATCAGAATATTCCATGGGATGAAAATTCTTATTTTCAACCAGCTCTAGTTCCCACCTATAGGTCCTACAGTAACAGAAGTAACAATGAGTTCGCACTCCTGTCCTCTCTCCTTGTCGCCATTTGTGCATACCTCTTCATCTTTTTTTTCAGAAGTAGAACCATTGAAAATATCATCCATGCAAATTTCTGACCCGGCTGGAAACTCAAGATGGGCCTAAGCCACAAAATTAGAATTTGAACCAGATCCATACTCAAATATCTTCAAAGTTTGTGAGTTGAGATCTGGTGATTTGATTTGGATCCACCTTGACTGAAAACTGGAATTACTGAAAATATGGAAAGAGATCCCCAACCCATTTTGTAAAGTCAAGTAGTTCAGACAATTTTGGATAAACAGCTGAAGTTTTGTTCAGGTAAGTATCCAAAACTACTTTGAAGTTCAGCAATAGCCATTTTTCAAATTCACACAATCTTGGGGAAAGAAATATTTTGTCCTTCGTTTGGGCACTTCAGCATTATCATACTCACTAATAGTATGATAATGCTGGCTGGAATTGCATTCCTTGGTAGCTACTACATGCTTATTTAATAAACTGGCAGGGTGATGATTTTGCATGATAGGGAGCACTGTTATTTTGGACATACTTTAATTTGTTTAAAATCTCCATGTAGCTCCAGATAACCTAATACAGCATTAAATACTGCTTTTCTTCTGTCCTTTTTTGGCAATATTTTTAATGCTCTTATTTGTTACCTCATTTTTAGTCAGGTGGGTGTGTTGGTGGCATGCACTGTGGGTTAGCCAACAGTGCAAATCTAGAGGCCTAGATGACTGGTGCCTTCCCACAAGGGGAGGGTGGGGGCATAAGCTAAAGAGGAGGATATGTAACCACCCCACGTGTCTCCACTCTTCCTCCAGCCTGCGGCCCCCGTGCTCTCCCCGCCCCTCCCTGATCCACGTTACCTGCTGAGGGGGAGGGACTGTCCTCCCATTGCTTCAGCTTAACACCCCCCACCCCGCACCTCTCCCGCCATGTTCGGCTACTCTCCCTGGCAACTGGGCCTGGGCGGGGAGTGGAATGGAGCTGCTCCCAGTTGCTGCTCTGTGCAGCATAGCCAGATGCCTGAGAGAGAGCCTGGCTGGGGAGGGGTGACAGCAGCAAACTGCTCCCTGCTCAGGCTCAGCTTTTGGGGACAGGAGCTGGAGGGAAGAGGGGCCTCTGGCTCACTTGGCTGCTGTCCCTGGAAGCCAAGCCTGGGCAGGGGGCAACCCACCACTGTAGCCAGGCATTCTACAGGCAGCTGTTTTGGTGTAGTGAGCAGCATCTCAGTGGCTCTGGCCCTGCCCATTCTGCTCCACCCCATGCTGGCTGCTGGGGGTGCACTTGACTCTCCTTGCCTTTCGAAGCATCACCTTGAGAGGGATCAAACTCCACGTGATGGCAGCATGGTCTGAAGGGCTGAGGAAAAGATTGGCACCTAGGAAGTCCTAAGATTTAATTGCACCTTTGCAACTGACTTGCTGTATTGATTTGGGAAGTCACTTTATCTCTTTGCTTCAGTGTACTTCATTATCTAATGTGGGAAATGTAACAAATATTCCAATTGCATGCAGTCTCTTCGGGGACCATATTGTATTAAATCTATTAATAGTTTGCACGATTGTGTTCTTCATGGGGGAGGGTTACTGCAGCTTCTACAGGAACTAAAAACAATGTGTGGCGATTAAGATGAATCACTGAGATGAAAGAACTCTAGAGAGGTACCATTCCTTGGAGTGATTTGCATATACTGATTCAAGATGGATTTTGCAGACACTAAGAGAAAAGGGAAAAAGCCTTTGCTTTAAAAGGATATTTGCTTTCTTTCTGATGCAGCAACTTTCTGTCCAGTGTGCCCCAAAGCTTGTGGAAGAATTGAAAAGTCTTCAGTTTATTATGGCCCTATAAGATTGAGGGGTATGTTCAATGTGCATTTTACATTTGTTATTTTTTTGTTTTCTTCATAATGCTTTTACCTTAAGAATACATATGCTTGCTTTTATGATTGCATCAGTATTTCAAGACATGAATGCACAGTCCCTGCCCTGAAGCACTTATAATCAAAGGGCAGGGGTTGGAGGGAGAGGAACAGTGTGTGCGCGCGCACACACACACAATTTTTTTTCAGTTTACATAACAGCGTTCCCATAGGCAGCACACCAGAAGTGGGTCTTCAAAAGGGACATGGATGTGGAGAGAGTAGTGGTCTTGCAGATGAGCTCAGGAGGAGGATACTCTTTGAATGACACAGTGTGGGTGAAGGCTCTGAGGTGTCTATGCAAGTAGCTGATGAATGAGTAGATGAAGCTGGGAATATTGGCAGAGCAGAAAGAAAGCTAAATAGGGAGTGAGAAAGCTATACAGGACTTTGGACGTGGTGGTGAGAAATTTGAATTTGATGGGATAGTAGAGGAGAAACCAGTGGACGTACCTCGCTCACACAGAAGTGGTGATTAGTTCACCAATATTGTACAATGATTTGAAAATGTAGAGGACTTTCAAATTGTTAATAAAATAATAATAATAATTCTTAAGATAGAGCAAGGGCTGTGGCTCTGAGTCAAAGCTCACTGAAATCAATAGAAATACTCCTTTTGACTTCAGTGAGCTTTGGGTCAGTGCTGTATGTACACTAACCCTCCCTTTATGCTGCATTAGCTGGTCAAAAGCCAGCTACATGGGTTTGAAGGGTTTGAGGTTCATTTTGGGTCTGTGGATTCCTTCCCTCATCCCTTGTGCTCAATACTTTTCTCAGAAAAAAAATGACTTTATTTAGGCTTTGCTCCATATTTCAGAAGTGTGCAAAAATAATTGTCATATTCAATTGCTGTCACATTGCATAACAACTCTATACTCTATTCAGTACACATGTAGCTGATTCCAAATATGAGCTAAATCCTGCTCACTTTACTCATGCAAATAGTCTCTGTGATGCCAATGGGATTAGTCACACAAATGGGGGGTGGAGGGAAGCAAGATTTATCTTATGTGTTGTCTAAGAGCATAAACCAAAATGAAGCACATTTAAAGAGTGGGGGAATAGCTTAATGGTTTTGCACAAAATCCACCATTTATAAAGCAAGAATAAAAAATGTAGAGTATCTTAAAAGTTAGTATTGAAGTATTGTGCTAGAACACATAAGCCTAGCATAAATCAGAAAATTTGAATAACTTGTCTGGTAATCTTAGTTACCAGTCAAGTAATACAAAGACTGTCATTAATCACTTCTATTTTGTATAATATCTTGTAAAAAGTTTTATATTTGAAATTAACTTTATGTGTCTTGGTTTTGTTTCCTAACAGCATGTTTTACATGTGTGTGTTTGGGTTTTTTTTGTTTGGGTTTATTTTCAGAGGTGGTCCAGAGTTGTTTTGCAGCAGAGATGTGTTTTTAAAAAAACCATGCTGCAAAACATCACTGCTGCTAAGGTCTGACTGGTTGCTAAGAATGAGCAATCCCTATATTTCTTTTGGCAGCCATAAATTAGAGCATAAATGTATTTTTATATTTTGAATGTCTGAACCATATAGGGATGTTTAAAAACAAAATAGATATTTAAAAATACACATTAAACATTCTAAAATCCATGACAATTCACAATTACCTTGGGTTTCCCCCTCTGCATCCCTGAAACACTCATATGGTCACTCCCTACCACTTTCAGCATTTATAGATAATGCGCATATAGATACTGACACATGAGGGTTTAAAAACTAAATGTAGTACAGGAGAAGGGCTCACAGTGGATGGATGTAGGGGCAATAGGGTAAGAAGAACTATGGAATGGAAGCTGAGGTAGGACATATAGGAAGCATGGGGTTAGAGGAAGCCATGGTGCACACATGATACCGCAGGACTGGGGACAAAAAGGAAAATGTGTGTGAAGATTGATTGGGCGAGGGCTGAGAAAGGAAGAGTGGAGAGGAAGATGGGAAACAGATCAGCAAGGAAAGCTACCTCTTCAAGGTCAGACAGTGTAGGTGAGAAGTGAGAACTGTCAAAAGCCAAGCAGAGTTGGACCTTGCAAAGGTAACTAAAACCAATAATAAAAGGATTGCAGAAGTGACAAAGAGTCCTGTGACACCTTAAAGACTAACTAAAGTATTGAAGCATAAGCTTTCTTGGGCTAATACCCACTTCGTCAGATTGTTAGGATTGTTAGTTATATTAATACAAAGAAAACAAGGAAAAAGGTGGGACTGCTAAACAATGAAGACGTGGGGAGATCTTAAAAATAATATAGGTATGGACCGACACCCAAATAAATACTTTGCCTCAGTTTTTAATAAGAGTAATGAGGAGCTTTTAGGATAGTGGCAAGGTGGCTAATGGAAATGAGGTTATGGAAGTAGAAATTACCATATTTGAGGTAGAAGCCAAATTCAGTCATCTTAATGGGACTGAAGTGAGGGGCTTTCATAATCCCATCCAAGAATACTAAAGGAACTGGCACATGAATTGCAAACCCAATATCAAGGACTTTTAATGAATCCATAAACTCGGGAGTTATACTTTATAACTGAAGAATTGATGATGTAATATCTATTCTTAAGAAAGAGAAAAAGGCATCTAAGAAACTACAGGCACATTAGTTTGACCTCAGTTGTATGCAAGGTCTTGGAACAAATTTTGAACGAGAAAGTAGTTAAGGGCATAGAGGTAAATGGTAATTGGGATAAAATAAAACATGGTTTTACAAAAGGTAGATCATACCAGACCAACTTGATCTCTTCCTTTGAGAAGATAACTGATTATTTTTTTTAGACAAAGAAAATGCAATAGATGTAATCTACCTGGAATTCATGAAGGTATTTGATACAGTTCCACATGGGAAATTACTAGTTAAATTGGAGGAGATAGGTATTAATGTGAGAATTGAAAGTTGGATAAAGAACTGGTTAACAGGAAGACTGCAGTGGGTTATACTGACAGGTGAACTGTCAGCCTGGAGGGAAATTACGAGTGCAATTCCTAAGGATTTGGTCTTGGGACCAATCTTATTTAACATTGTCATTAATGACCTGGCGCAAAAAGTGGGACTGAGCTAATAAAATTTGTGGATGTCACATATTTGGGAGGTATTGCCAAGATGGAGGAGGACAGGAATATCATGCAAGATGACCTTGAAAACTGAAATAATAGAAATGGGATGAAATTTAATATTCAAGATCATGCACTTAGGGACTAACAAGAAGATTTTTGCTGTAAACTGGGGACATAGCAGTTTTAAGTGACAGAAGAAGAGAAAGACTTAGGTGTATTGGTTGATTTCAGGGTGACTATGAATTGCCAATATGATGTGGCCATATAAAAGGTTAAAGCAATCCAAGGATGCATCAGGCGAGGTATTTCCAGTTGAGACCGGGGAAGAGTTATTACCATTATACAAAGTACTGGTGAGACCTCATCTGGACTATTGTGTACAATTCTGGTCTCTCATGTTTTAAGAAAGATTAATTCAAACTAGAATAGGTACAGAAAAGGGCTACTATGATGATCCAAGGTATGGGAAATCTACCTTATCAGAGGAGACTCAAAGTGTGTGGCTTGTGAAGCCTAACGAAAAGAAGACTGAAGGGAGATATGATTGCTCTCTATAAATACACTAGAGGGATAAATACCAGAGAGCAAGAGGAGTTATTTAAGTTAAGTGTGAATGTGGACACAAGAACAAATGGATATAGACTGACCATCAATGGGTTTAGGCTTGAAATTAGATGGTTTCTAACCACTAGAAGAGTGAAGTTCTGGAACAGCCTCCCAAGGGGAGGAGTGGAGTCAAAAAACCTAACCAGCTTCAAGGCTGAATTTGATAAGCTGGTGGAGGGCATAGTATGATGAGGATCTGCACAATGGCACATGGCCCATCTGTGACTGCTGGTAGCAAATATCTCCAATGGCCAGAGATTGGGCTCTAGATAGGGAGGGCTCTGAGTTACTACAAAGACTTCTTTCTCCGGTGTCTGTCTGGTAGGTCTTGACGACATGCTCAGGATCTAATTTATTGCCTTATTTGCGGATCAGGAGGACATTTCCCCCAAGTCAGATTGGCAGAGACCCTGTGCAATTTTTGACATCCTCTGTAGCATGGGGCATGGATCACTTGCTGGTTTGAATTAGAGAAAATGGTGAATTCTCTGTAACTTGAAGTCTTTAAATCATGATTAGAGGACTTCATTAACTCAGCCAGAAGTTAGGGGTCTATTACAGGAACGGGTGGATGTGGTTCTATAATGTGCAGGTCAGACTAGGTGAACACAATGGTCCCTTCTGGCCTTAAAGTCTATGAATTGAGATCTAGTGAACTACCTGTGATTTGTCAGCATGCAGCCCTTCCCCCAGCACAAACACAAGTTTGTCTTAATGTTTCCTCTTAACCTCACAATGTAGATAAACCCACTATGCCTCCTCTCCTCAGCTGCAGCCTCCTCTCCCACCGCCCATCATCCCAAAGTGGTGCTACATGATGTGTTCCATGAATATAGGGATTGAAGGGGAATCAAGATGATGAGAGGCAGGGTTGGGAGAACAGGCAATTGGCTGAGGGGATTGGTTGATTGATTAAGATTGTTCCTAGGATTGACCCTTGGAGAACACAACGGGAACCCTTGGTCTTCTTTAATAGCTGTTGCTTGGTTAATATTTTGGCCACCAATTATATTATGAAACAATAATGGATAAAAATATTCATTATTATTATTATTATTTATTATTAGAAAATCAGTTATTGTATATTATTACTAGATTATTTCTGCCTCCACCATTCTCTTTCCCCATCTTTCTTTTTTGCCTCTACAAACTTTTTTAAGTTAATCTGTTCATGGCATGTTATAGCTCCCTTCCCACTAAGAAAATCTGATAGTGAGAGATAGATGGATACAAGGCAGACACCATTCTGCAGTAAAATTTCTTAGATTTCTGGCATAACTATTTCTTTGCAATAAATGTATGTTTTCCATCAGAGTTTGCTGTAACATGTGGCCTAATCTTCTTGATATTATGCCCAACATATTAGGAGCTCAAGCTACTATTTCTTTCCTATGTACAAGCCAATAATATAAATGCTAGAGCAAATGGTATAAATCCCAGTGAAAACACACATTTATTTCATTGGTTTTATTAGTTGCCAGTGGGAATAAACAGATTTCTCCCATTTGAAGAGCTCATTAGTTTCTAAGAAAAACCTTTGTAACCTTAAATCTTTTAGGACCTGAAAACAAAATATTGCATTTAATATTTTTGGGAGCCTCCACTAATCTTGGCTATGACAAGCACTGTGAGTTGTACTTCAGCCCACACAGTTTTAGAGGCTTGCAGTTAGTTTATTGTGTGTCCATAAGTGTCTGTGTCCAAACTGCAGAAGGGTGTTGGTTTGGAAAGCAACTGCCTGAACCTTCTTAATGAACTCTTTTATTAGGTCATTCCTGTCTGTGGTTTCGCCTTGCCATTTTTATTCTCACCTTCTCCTCAAGGCTGACTTGTTTGGGCAAGATGTAGTACACACACAGATAACCCCAATAGTACCTTATTGCCATCTGCAAGTGCAAAGAGCTGTAACAGTTGCATATACCAGTTATCTATTTCAATCTATCAGTTCCATTTCACTTGTGAAACAAGAAAACAGTCAAGAAAGATTTGTGGACTACATTTACACACTCAACAGTTAAATTTTAGACAGAATGATTTTCATCCTAAATATAGCATGTGTAATCTTGGCCGTGCTCATGAATTCATTCAGATTTCCTGACTTGTAAACTAATGGTTACACACATTCTATAGACTTTTCTATAAAATTTGTTTGCAGTACAACATGAAATAAATCACATTTGCAAGTGGATTTAAAAGGTTATTAATGATTGAAAGTATATTTTAAACTACATTTTTCAGATTAGAGGCTAAAAATTATTACAATAACTATATTACTCAGTTAAATGTTGCTTCTGTCCTTCATGAGTGAAGATGATGCTGATGAGAATATTACTCTTTGTGAGTATGACTGTAGCTAAATAGGCCAATGCACGAGTGGCAGTCCTTTCTACATTGATTGCATGAGTAGCTTGATATCAAAGAAGAGATAACAGTCTGTGCTTGCTGAATCTGCTGCTGTTTGCAACTCGGCCTCTGTGCTTCAAGATTCATCCAGGAACTAATCCTGAACTGAGTAACCCCATTATTGATGATTGCTTGCCAGCATGATCTATCTGTTGCTGACAATTCCCAGCTGTCAACATCCATGTTACACTACTTTAAGTTATTTTTCAGTGTGTCCTTGAAGTGTTTCTTCATATGCAGTTACCCACTTTCAGTTCACCATACAGCAACTGCTTTGGCATTCTTGTGCCCTCCATCCTCAACACATGACCAGCCCAGTGTAACTGTGATGTGATAGGCATGGCTTCAATCCCTGTGGAGTGGCTGCATTTCAAAACTTCATTATTGGTTACTTTATCCTGCCATTTGATGCAGGGTATGCCATGCACATATCAAAAATGGAACTTACTTAGAAGCTTGATATTATGTGATGCTTGTAGCAGGTCCAAGTGTTGCACCTATACAACAAATTGGATAGCACAACCACTTTTTAGACTTTTAGCTTGGTTTGAAGCTTAATACTGTGGTGCTGCCGATTTCTGCCTGCCAAATCACGAATTGGCTTTGTTGATGCAACTTGTCAGCTTCTTGTCTATAGTAGCATCATTTGACAATATGCTGCCAAGATAGCAGAAGTCTGTAACCACATTCAGCTCCATGTTGCTGATGGTGATTATTATTTTCATGTAAGGTTCCCTGGAGCAGATTGATGTATGACTTCTGTCTTTTTCAGATTGTCAGCTAGTACCTTCCAGCAGTTTCAGTCTGTAATCAATTCTATCTTTTTTGGGTATGTGCCTCAAGGCCACAGTCTACATGAGCATACAGCAGCTCTTGAACAATGCCTTAAAGACCTTCGTGGAAGATCACTGCCTGTTCAGGTTGAATACTTTTCTAGAGGATTGGAAACATATCCTGATGCCAGCATTCAGGTCTCTTGTTAGTGTCATTGGACATTGCGGTGTAGGAGAGGTTCAACAGGATTGGATCAGTTACACAGACCTGCTCAATACCATTAGTGAGAGGAAATGGGTCAGACAGAACACCATCTACACAGACTCATCTAGGCACTCTGCTATGAAATAGCCTCAGAATGTGGGTGAATTTTTCTGGACAACCAAACTTGCATAATAGTTGCCACAGTCCAGGTCTACTGCCAATATCAAATGCTTTGGCCAGATTGATAAAGACAGCGTAAAAGTCCTGTTGCTATTTTCTGCATTTTATCTACATCTGACAAAGCTACAAATATCTTATCTGCCATTCCTCATATTGGCCTGAAACTGCATTGCAATTCCTATAGCATGTGATTAATAAGTTATTAATAGTTATAATCTGCATACGAATACTCTATTATTTGATCTGAGGGAATAATAGGGGACTATTAATGCTGAAATATGGGATATCCATGAATAAAATAAGATGAGCATTTATGCAATTTTCATCCATTTAAAAGTTCTTCTAGACTTTGTCGAATTCTGATTTTCATAACTATTGTTCTTATGTATATTGGAATGTTTCTGTTTTGGAATTAAGAAAAAATTAAAAATATAAAATTGAAGTACATCTCTTCCAAAGATTATGAAGAGACAAACTGAAAACTTTATAACAATCTACTTACATCAATTCTCTTTAATAAAAATGCTTTCTCAAAATAGTCGCAAAAGTCCAAGTTGAACCTGGTCATCTTTAACTTTTGGGCTGAGCCTGGGACCCGCCCTTATGGCTACTCTCCACTCAGACCCTCCACAGACATTAATCATTACCCTGAGATCACTGTGTATCCAGAGGGAATGCCATTCTTGGAAAATATAACTTGATTTGTCCATATAAATACAGATTTTGTTTGATTATTCCACTGTGGCATCTTTCTGCACATGGTTAAAATAATGTAAACTCTCTGAAATCAATAAAATAAAATTGTAGACATTTTTATGTACATCTGAGAACTTTCCAACATGGTCATTATTATAACAGCAGAAACGTGTAATAAATAAGATATACTAAAATAATTGGAATTGTTCAGTATTTACTAACTTTATGAGGGTTCAGTAGACTGTAGTTAGACATAAGCTGTGCCCGTGGTATCTATGACAAAGACCCTCAGGTGAGTTTATCTATGAATTTCACTACTCTGTCCCGCTGTTAGCAACAACTGCTAAGTATTAAGGTTATCATTGCTGTAATATATACAGGTCACATTATCCAGGGCTTTGATACATTACTAGAATGCTTGATGGCTTATCTATTATAACTATATTGATTTCACTGACACAGTCACTTGCCTTGTAGTGACATACATACACACTTTTTAGCAATGAGGTGACCTCAGCCTTTCAAAGAGGATTTATCACTTAACACTGCAATACGTACAATACTTTGAATTTAATTTATAGTATCATTTGTGGTACAAATTATTTCCATATCTCTGTACAAGTTCCATATTATGAGTGAAATCCTGGATACATTAAATCAATGTTTATACTCCCTTTGGCTTCAGTGGGGTTAGTATTACACCTCTGTATCCAGTTATGTCTTTATGATTTTTTTCCAATTTTGAATTAAATAGTAATATAAAGTAACTTCTAAGACTTATGTTATCTAAAACACTTTCCAGTTGTAGGAAATTGCTAATCTGATCTTGTTTCTACAGGTGTGGAGAGGTTGATTATTCTGGGCAATGTTAGTGTCCATATAGATGATGACTCTTCAAAATTTGAATGGCTGCAATTCAGCCATGGAATTAACTGAGGTAGTTATTGACCCTGTGTACATAGTGGGCCACTTGCTGATTTGTGAAGGTGATGGTGATTGTCTGCATCTCCTTTTGTGAGAGGATAGGATGACTCCTTCACTATAGAAGTGATTGATGGAACCTTGCTCAAGAAGTCATGTCTTCTCACATTGGATACCTGCAAGGTGGGAGGGTCGCAGAGCTCAGGCTGCAGCCCAAGCCCGGAAGTCTGCACTGCAATGACACAGTCCCTCATCCCAGCCCCAGGACCCCAAGTCAGCTGGCATGGGTCAACCATGGGTTTTCCTTTGTAGTGTAGACATACCCTAGGTGGTTTCCCCTTTCGGCATGGAGTCCTTCAAAGACTTTCCATTCATTTGGTATCAGGCAGTGCTCACATCTGCCAACCTGACCCTGTCACTCCTGCAGTGACCCAGGAAGTACAACTCTGCAGTGTTTGGTAGGGGAACCCAGACCCATCCTCTTCTCTGGGTTCCAGTCCAAGGCCTTTTACCAAGCAATCAAGGTCTGCAGCTTCTCTGATGTTACCGTTCTCACTCTTGAACTATTTGCTATCTTGCTTCCACTTTTCCTAGGGTTCTACTAGGTCACAGAGATTCTTATCCCTCATTCCCTGAGAGAAAGCGACTGCCACCCTTCACCCTGTAGCCTGACCCTCTGTTGCCAATCTCTAGGCTTTATGTAAGCCCTGCTTGTTCCTCACAGGTGAACTTGCTTTCAATTAGTGGACTCCTCTGTGCATAAATGTCTCCTGTTTGCTGATTGATTGGGCCTGTCTGGCCTAATTCAACCCTCTCAGGGCCACTGTGGGGAGTACACATCATCACAAAGTCCTAAGATTAAAGGACTGACCCAAAGCCCTTTGATGTCTATAGTAGTTTTTCTGTTGATTTCAATAAAGCCCCAAAAGAGAGCTCTATGGTCTCTAATGCTGACAAGTCAGCACCTTTCACAAGCACTACATTCATTAAAACTTTAAAAAAAGTAATTGTAGTTGAAGAAAAAGAGTCTTTATCATCCCAGAAAGATTTTCAGTTGTTCCTGGTCTCTGTTTGTTTATTTTGAGCACTACCTAAGGCAGACTTCAAATGTTATAATTTACTTAATCCAGAAAAATATTGGGCATAGGGTGCACTATGTCTTTTGTGGCAGAAATCCAATAATTTGGGATGATGATTGACTGAAGGTGGTGAAAGGGCATTTCCCACAAACATAATTCTATATGATTAAGCTGTATAGCTAGATTGTTCCTGGTATCCCAAAGCTGGAATCCTCAGTACTGACTCTTGCAGAAAAATGCACAATTCTCACTGCAGCGCTTATCAGAACACTAACAAATACATTAAATTCACTACTGAAACAGTTTGCATGGGTACTGTTTCACAGAAAACTGATTATTTTAAATATATCAGTGCCATCTCAAGTCACGTAAATGTGATAACTGTCAGTATTAATTACAGTTAAGACAGAAAATAAAGCACTAGGGATACTTTTATGTAAAGCAGATCCACTTCAGTAAGGGAAATTTGAATAAAGGTCTCTCTGAGGAGAAAAAACTTCATTTTTATTTAAGTAAGCAGGATTTTAAAAATAATAATGAAAGGTTAAAAGTTGCTTCTCTTTGGTATGTAGGTGTTGAAAGGAGTTTTCATGGGCATTGCAGATGTTGGACTTCACTTATATTCTTAATCCTTAAATGACCTAATCCTAAATAGAACCTGTGTGCAAACTGAAACTGGTGGGTTCATATTGCCAGAGATCATGACCCAGGGGTGTCATTTGGAGTTTTAGGTTTTGATGAATCTGAGAGCTCCGAGAAGCTTGAGAGAACTGTAAGTACTGAAGTTGGTCAGGAAGTCAGCCCTTTTCTTTAGGTACTTTTACTGAGGGCTAAGTAGTAGTGACTGAAATGAGTGATAGCCTCAGACAAAAACTTCTTGAAATGAAGCCAAGATAAGGTGATGAAAGGGTAAAATGTATATCAGTCGTTAAGGATAAATAATCTTATAAGACCAGTTGTAATGATGATAAAACAGCAATAAGTAATTCAAAATTAAAGTTAAACTTAATGGAAGTCCAAATATTTAAAAGTATGGAAATGTACAGTTAAGACACAGGGTTGCCAACCCTCAGGGATTGTTCTGGAGTCTTCAGGAATTGAAGATTAATCTTTAATTAAAAAGATAATGTGATGTGATGAAACCTCCAGGAATAAGTCCAACAAAAATTGGCAACCCTATTAAGATACCTTGACAACACTGGCTATATTTTCAGTCACAATCATATAAGAACATAGGACTGGCCATCCTAGGTCAGGACAGTGCTCCATCTAGCCCAGTGTTCCATTTTGCAACGGTGACCAGCATCAGATGCTTCAGAGGGAACGATCAGAACAGAGCATTTGGTTAGTTGCTGTTCTAGTTGCTGGCAGTCAGTGTTTTAGGGATTACATCCCTGACCATTTTGTCTAGTAGTCATTGATGGACCTATCCTCCATGAATTTATCTAATTCTTTTTTGAACCCAGTTATACTTTTGACCTTCACAACATCCCCTAGCAATGAATTCCACAGGTTGAGTATGTGTTGTGTGAAGACATTTCCTTATATTTTTTTAAATCTGTTGCCTATTAATTTCATTGGGTGACTCCTGGTTATTGTGTTACGTGAAGAGGTAACTAACACTCTTTTATTCACTTTCACCACTGTATTTTCGCCCTCTGATTGCTGATTTGGATTCCTACATTTCTGGTTTTCTCATTTTGATCTGATGCTTCATGGACTGCCTGCTCTTTTTGTACAGGATGATTTAGGGCTTGATCCAAAATTCACTGAAGTTTGTGAAAAAAATTCCAAAACTGTGACTTGGCTACATGATTTTAGGCACAACTGTACTTATCTACACTGAATATTAGCACATGTTTAATATTTTTTAGTTAACTTGTTGTAACAGAATGTAGTTGTCAAGTTCAGCCCCTTTAGCAATTTGCTCTTCAAATTCCTTCTTAGTCTTTCTAATTACAATCTTATACTTTCCTCTCAAAAATGGTTTATACACCTTTCTATTGTCTTCATTAGGGATGGATTTCCACTTTTTGTTCAAGCATATGCATTTATGCATTCCTTCCATGATGATATCCTTAAGAAGCTCTCATCCTGAGTGTAAAGGTTTTAATTTTGACATTAGGGTCTTTCACTTTCTTTCTCTTTTGAATCCTCTTTTCTGCAGTTTATGGTCACAACGCTAGATTTTGGTATTCTGGGGCTTCTGAACTTTTCCAGCAGGCATGTGTATATTTACAATTTTTGTGAAATCAGTTCTTACTAGGCAGGTGTTCATATCACATTTATATGTATTTTAGGCAGAACTGGTAGCTCTGCTTATAAGGTTACTTAACACTTTCCATTATAAGACTATCAGTTGCTCTGTTTGGCCTGAAATATTCAACGCTGGTTGTTTGCCTCAGGCTTTTCTTTTTCTTTTTATATTTTATTTATATTTTTCAAGTTTTAGCTAAAATGGTTCAGCCACTTCCAAGAACAAGAATAGGGCAAATGCATTGTTCTGCCCATGTTAAAAATTCTTACAATCTTTAACTGAGAAGCTGTAATGACAATTAGCAACAAGGCTGCCCTGGTGTCAGGATGTGATTTTTGCTCTTCCTATGAAAATCCACTCAAATTTGGCCAAGTTTATAAGCCTATGACAAATCAATTTGCACATGCTCAGTAGAGACTTATTAGTTTGGAAACTAAATTCTCTGACTATTTTGTCTGCAGTGAGCAAGTTTGATCCCCTCATATCTCCTATGTGCCAACCTGACTGTGTAACAAAACCAAGACCTCTAAATGGTGTTTATAGACCTGATGAAGGCCTTCAACATGGTTAATCTTGAAGGTCTCCAGTGAATATTTCATGCAGTTGGGTGCCTCCAAAAATTCATCATCATTGTGTGTTCATTCCTTGATGGCATGCTGGTCAATGTGTTGGAAATTGGTGCTTCCCGTTGACACATCAGGATGGTGGCAGACCTCTTGGTCTGCAGTTAAAGCAATCAAGAGCAGCAGAAGAGAAAAAGCCAAAAACGAAGTATGAGCAAAGAAAGCAGACTGTGGCAAAACCATTCAACTATGCCTGCTTGACATACAGTCGCATCTGCAAATCCCTCATCAGTTTGTTGGCACAAGAATATGCACTGAAACAAACTCATTCATCAACTATGACAGGAGATGCCAACTTGCAAGCCCCTCAAAGTGTCTGAGGATGCTGCATCCTAGGACTTGAGGTGCGGAGCAGGACTTTCCCTGCAATTGTTCCAAAACAGAGCAGATGTCTTGCCAACTGCTGTACACACAGAGTGACCACTGAACGAAATACCCACTAGTGTGGATTTAGCCAGTTCCAGTTCTGCTGATGCGTGATGTGAGAGTCAATATGGTTTCGTGTGATGGAGTTATGGGGGAGAGTTTGCGGGATTTCTTGGGGTGGGGGAGTGTAAGAAATTACATGCCAACAAACTATGTTTAAAGAATGCTAAGGTTGCAAAGTCAAACATTCAAAGGTTGGAAAATGCCTGAATTAAGGTTGGCTGTGCAACCTTAATTTGTCATCCTTGTACATATGCATTCTGATCCAGTCTAATTTCATGAACACATACTAATTTTTCCACAAGACCTTTGCCTCATTCAGTGACAGGGTTCTGTGCCTGCCTTCTCTGAGACATAGAACAGCGCACTGATACACAGACACCATCCCACCAGCAGCACAAGAAGAAGAACTCCACATGGACTCCCCCTGAGGGTCGAAATGACAGTCTGGACTTATACATAGAATGCTTCCGCCGACGTGCACAGGCAGAAATTGTGGAAAAACAACATCGCCTGCCTCACAACCTAAGTCGAGCAGAACGCAATGCTATCCACAGCCTCAGAAACAACCCTGACATCATAATCAAAGAGGCTGATAAAGGAGGTGCTGTTGTCATCATGGACAGGTCTGACTACCAAAAGGAGGCTACCAGACAACTCTCCAACACCAATTTCTACAGACCACTTTCCTCAGATCCCACTGAAGAATATACTAAGAAACTGCACCATCTACTCAGGACACTCCCTACACTAACACAGGAACAAATTAACATACCCTTAGAACCCCGACCGGGGCTATTCTACCTTTTACCCAAGATCCACAAACCTGGAAATCCTGGACGCCCCATCATCTCGGGCATTGGCACTCTCACTGAAGGACTGTCTGGATATGTGGACACTGTACTCAGACCCTACGCCACCAGCACTCCCAGCTATCTCCGTGACACCACCGACTTCCTGAGAAAACTACAATGCATTGGTGACCTTCCAGAAAACACCATCCTAGCCACCATGGATGTAGAGGCTCTCTATACAAACATCCCACACAGAGATGGAATACAAGCTGTCAGGAATAGTATCCCTGATGATGCCACAGCACAAGTGGTTGCTGAGCTCTGTGACTTTATCCTCACACACAATTATTTCAAATTTGGTGACAATATATACCTCCAGACCAGTGGCACCGCTATGGGCACCCGCATGGCCCCACAGTATGCCAACATCTTTATGGCTGACCTGGAACAACGCTTCCTCAAATCTCGTTCACTCACGCCCCTCCTCTATCTACGCTACATTGATGACATCTTCATCATCTGGACCCATGGGAAAGAAACTCTGGAAGAATTCCACCATGATTTCAACAGCTTCCACCCCACCATCCGCCTCAGCCTGGACCAGTCTACACAGGAGGTCCACTTCCTGGACACCACGGTGCAAATTAATGACGGCCACATCAGCACCACCCTATACCGAAAACCTACTGACAGCTATGCCTACCTTCATGCCACCAGCTTCCACCCCGGGCACACCACACGATCCATTGTCTACAGCCAAGCACTGAGGTACAATCGTATTTGCTCCAACCCCTCAGACAGAGACCAACACCTACAAGATCTCCACCAAGCTTTCTCAAAACTACAATACCCGCACAAGGAAATAAGGACACAGATCAACAGAGCCAGATGTGTACCCAGAAGCCTGCTGCTGCAAGACAAGCCCAAGAAAGAAAACAACAGAACACCACTGGCCATCACCTACAGTCCTCAGTTAAAGCCTCTCCAACGCATCATCAGTGACCTACAACCCATCCTGGACAACAATCCCTCACTTTCACAGGCCCTGGGAGGCAGGCCAGTCCTGGCCTACAGACAACCTGCTAACCTCAAGCATATTCTCACCAGCAACAGCACACCGCGCCATAACAACTCTAACTCAGGAACCAATCCATGCAATAAACCTCGATGCCAACTCTGCCCACACATCTACACCAGCAACACCATCACAGGACCAAACCAGATCAGCCACACCATCACTGGTTCATTCACCTGCACATCTACCAATGTAATATACGCCATTATGTGCCAGCAATGTCCCTCTGCTATGTACATCGGCCAAACTGGACAGTCCCTACGAAAAAGGATAAATGGACACAAATCAGATATCAGGAATGGCAATATTCAAAAACCTGTAGGAGAGCACTTCAACCTCACCGGACACACCATAGAAGATTTAAAGGTCAGCATTTTGCAGCAAAAAAACTTCAAGTCCAGACTGCAAAGAGAGACTGCAGAGCTGCAATTCATTTGCAAATTTGACACAATCAATTTGGGACTGAATAGAGATTTTGAATGGCTAGCTAACTACAAAAGCAGCTTCTCTTCTCTCGCTATTCACACCTCCAGTTCAGCTGCTAGAGGAACACCTCACCCTCCCTGATTAGAGATAACAAGCTGGTTCAGCCTGATTGGACTAACCTTGTTATCTCCCACCTGGTTCTTGCCTACCTATTTATACCTGCCCCTGGATACTTCCACTGCATGCATCCGACGAAGTGGGTATTAGCCCACGAAAGCTCATGCTCTGAAAAAATTTCAGTTAGTCTTTAAGGTGCCACAGGACTCTTTGTCACTTCTGCAATTCCAGACTAACACGGCTACCCCTCTGATTCTCTGAGACTGTTGACAAGAAATGTTTCAAAATAATATTGTGACTGTTCTTTTTTCATTTTTTTCTTTTCCTATTAGTTGTAGACACTTTTCTGAATAGAGTTCACCAAATTAAGAATAATTTTCAAGAGAACTGTGTGGCTTGCATTGAATTGTCTTTTGATTACTTATTAAATAATTATTATTTGCCGTATTTTTGGCCTGACTTTCAAAAGCAGCCTCCAATTGTGCAAGTACCATTAAGTTTAACACAGACACTAGCACCAAGAATTCTAACTACCTATTTTATGCAGCAAAACTGAAGGCTATTTTTAAAAATCAGGTGCTTATCTCTGTCATAAGCAACTAAAAATGGCTTTTGGGGGTGAGTTATTTTTTCAGTGTTAATGTAGCCATGTTGGTCCCAGCATATTAGAGATAAGATATGTGAAGTACCAAATTCTGTTGATGAAAGAGAGAAGCTTTTCTGCTTCACAGAGCTCATTGGCGTATGGATCTAAAATACCCCAAAGAGAATCACAAATCATTTTGTTTTTTAGTGCTGAATCTGAAAGAAGTGAAAAATCATAGGCAGCAAACATGCTATTGAATACACCATGTGAGAGGTTAATATGTGGTTTATTACAACTAGTGTGTTAAACATATTGATTCGGGAAATAATTCATGGAGGAAGGGGCTTGATGCTTTCACAGCAGCATGTGAAAAACTAGTTATTGTAATTATAAATCCTTTCATTTTTTTTGTCAAATTCTGAAACTTCATTAGTACTGGTTTGAGTATTGTATGCAAAGCTGCCTTTATGGACCTCTTAAAGACAGCTGTCTGTCTATCTGTCTATCTATCTATCTATCTATCTATCCTAAAACAAAATTTTGGTATGGATTCTACTGTTATCTTCTCACATGCATATGCTGTTCTTTTGAATGGCATACAGTATATAATAAGGTACTATAAATGTAATTAAGCAATATTATCTTGTATCATTTAGTTCAATAAGTCATTCCGAAATACTTTTATATGGCACAATGTGAGATAAAGTTGTGTAATATCTTGTGTAATCAGAATTCATGCATGTAGAAATTATGAAGCAGTGTTAGTTCAGTTGTCTGGGATCAGGACCAAATCCTGTGCCTTCACATTTTCATAAGGGCTACAGTAGTAGGTACACAGGTTCAATATCTAAATATTTGTAGAAAAACATCACTTTTATTTTTAAACATGTTTCCTTCATTTTTATGAAGAAGAGGAGAAGGAGGAAGAGCTGAAAAGAAACTGAGCACTTCTGAAGGAGCCTCCTGTTGAAGAGAATCGTTCATCAATTCAAACAGTAGGAGAAAGTAAATGGAAATGTGACTTGAATCCGCAGCTGAAAATGGGGTAGAAGTTTAAGCTGCTAGAAATTGTCAGATTTTTGACATACTTTTGTCCCTATATTATACATCTAAAAATGCTGAAGGTATGTTTTCAAAATAAACAAAAACAAAAAGCAAACCCTGTAGTAGACCTAAAAGAGATTCTCCTTGAAAAAGCAAGGGAAGTTTAATAGGAACCATCTGTTAAGATGCTCAGACTTCAAGAGGCCATTGTTTAAGCTGGTTTCTCTGATATTTTCTGAACCTTTTCTTAACAACAAATAACTTGCAAAATAAATGATTAAATATACACATTTTTATTTAAAAATTTATCTCCTGTAGGGGAAGACATTTCATCAGCGTCCTTTATTTATTTTTGACTGTCACAAGCATTTTATTCATGATAGAGTTTCCTCTGGAACCATTCACTATCTGATTTCTAATGTACCTAATTCATTCTTTGGCTAATACTTTGTTAAATGCATTAAATTTCAAATTGAAGTCTACAGTAAATAATTAATATCTACTAATAGCCAGCTTCTACCACCGTTACTCTCTTGTATCTTAATCTCTGAGTAGTCTTACTCACTATGAGAAGGTTGGGATAATGCGGCCTTGAACCATATTTGACAATCAAAACAGTATTACCGGGTAAAGCATTATTAAAGAAAACCCTATTCTACCTGCCTCCATCTCAAAACCCGGACCTTTAACCCTTTACATTCTTCATCTAGGGCCCCATCTCTCAGTCCTAATTCAAGCAGTGGTCCAGCAAGTAGTCAGAGTAACTAATCAGGAAGCTGTTGTACAAGAGAGCTGGTGCAATTTTTGTGAATATATTGGCCCTGATCTAGCTAAGCCCTTAAACTCATGATTAATTTTAAGCAAATGAGTAGGCCCAATGACTTCAAAGCTTAAGTGCTTTGCCTGATCAGGATGTAAAATCCATGGATGCTTTGCCTGAATTAGGGCTGCAGGATCAGGCCTTTCTTTCCAACCCCTGTTTAATAATGTGTTCTGTTTATTTATTTATTTTATTTTATTTACTTTCTGCCCTTCACAACTCTTATTTATTTTTCCATACCATTATCAGTATTCTAGCACTTGGAACAGCATTGTCCAGTTTAAAAGCATGCTGTAATTTTAAACAGTAGCAAAGCTGCTGTAATTCTAACACAACTGGAGCTACAGCATAGGTATAAAACAAACAAACAAAAAAAATAACACTCAGACTAAAACGTAGTGGATTAACAGCATTGGTAATCCTAGGTGTTGATTGGCAATTGCATATATGTCCTTTGCACTTCATTCTTGTGTATCTCAATCTTTCCATGGGTAAATTGCAGGATTCTTGCAGGGTTCCCTTGTTTGTGTCAGGAAATACATAGCTGTAGAGCTCCCCCATCAGGGTTTTAGATCCCAGTTCATTTAGCCAGTTTGTCCTCCTGACTGGTCACTAGCTTACTTTTCCCTATATTTTTATCTTAACACAAAGTTTTATGTGGGTGCTTCTTCAGTATTCAAAACTATATGGTATCTTGCTCACTGGAGGTGGTATGATAGAGATCTGTATAATATGCAGAAGTACAATATTTTTCTCATCCCAAATCTGAAAGATAAGTAAAAAGCTTTTCACTCTGAATAAAATGTGAACTTTGTCTGAAGGCATTTTTAAAAATTGCAGTTGGCTTTACTATGCCCCCTACAGAGGTGGTAATCTTGCTTAAAAAGACAAGTCATTCTTGACATAGTTTATTCATGGTTAGAAGTGTTTCTTATGGCACTTTTCAAATTTACAGATTTCTGGGCTGAGCAAAATGGGTTCAATTTTCCTTTAAAGTTTGGTTTGGGCCTCATTTTAAAAAAATGACTAGACCTAGTGAAAGACCCCATTCATTTTAAAAAACATTTTCAAAATGCTTGAAGTCCTTAAATAATCCCATTCTCACCATGAAAACCTGATTATAATCCCCTAGCCATTTTAATCAAGTCCACAGTAGTTTAAATTTCTATTAAATCTATTCCTTTATTCTTTATTTTGTCTATATTGTGGAATTGGTACATAAACTGTCAATTCTGGTTCATGTGTTTCAGTAGACATGCATTTTATTTTCTTCTCAGTCAAAATAAAATGTGGTGTTCTATTCAAATAATCGGAAGGAATAAAACAGCAAAAAAGTAATAAAGAAGAACAATAATAAAGTTACACTTTTGGCTGAAAAGTTCCAAAGCCCCACATAAACTGTATATGTACAATACCACTGAAATACAACTGCCTTTGGGGTGGACTGTGAGCTACGGACAACTCATGTGTCACAAAATTAACAGTACTAAAAAGAGAGGAATTTTTTTGACCAAGGCTTAGAGCAAGACCTGCACTTACGAAAGTGCCAGGGGATATTTAATATTCACATGTGGGTCATTACATGTTGAATATTTTATATATCTATTTGTCTTAAAATAATGGTGAAATTTGTTTTTGTCAAACAATTAAAACTATTGAGGACTCAGTTTGGAAGCTGGGGGATCAGAATCAAATTTAAAGGATGGAAATAAGATTAATTTTATTTGTTTAAAAAAATTACATATATATTTTGTCTTCAACATTCCCTTAGGAGAGAATGATTGACTAAGAAAGTGAGAGGAATTCTGGGTCCCCACAAATTCCCATACAGGCCACTGAAGCAGGACCACAACATGGTCAGCTCTCAGTCAAGTAGACAAAGTGTCAGAGAGCCCTTGAAAGAATCCTATAGTTTTTCATAACTATTCAAGGAAATAACCTGATCTCAATTTTTTTTCCTTTCTAATTTGTATCCTAATTAATTCAGCAGTATCACTTGTATTTGCATCAGAGGGATAGTCGTGTTAGTCTATGTCCACAAAAACAATGAGGAGTTCGGTGGCACCTTAAAGATGAACAGATTTATTTGGGCATAAGCTTTCATGGGTAAAAAACCCCACTTCTTCAGATGCATGGAGTGAAAATTACAGATACAGGCATAAATATATACTGGCACATGAAAAGAAGGGAGTTACCTTACAAGTGGTGAACCAATGTGGAAGGCCAATTCAGTCAGGGTGGATGTGGTCCACTCCCAATAGCTGATGAGGGGGTTTCAATACCAATAGGTGGAAAATTGCTTTTGTAGTGAGCCAGCCACTCCAAGTCCCTGTTCAAGCCCAAATTGATGGTGTTAACTTTGCAAATGAATTGTAGCTCTGCAGTTTCTCTTCTGAAGTCTGCTTTTGATGGGGTTTTTTTATGAAGAATGGCTACTTTTAAATCTGTTATTGGGTGTCCAGGGAGATAGACGTGTTCTTCTCTTGACATTCCTGATGTCTAATTTGAGTCCATTCTTTTATGTAGAGACTATCTGATTTGGACAATGTACATGGCAGAGGGGCATTGCTGGCACATGATGGCATATATCACATTAGTAGATGTGCAGGTGAATGAGCCTTTGATGGTGTGGCTGGTGTAGTTGGGTCCTCTGATGGTGTCACTGGAGTAGATATGGGGACAGGGAAGGCAACAGAGTTTGTTACAGGGATTGGTTCCTGGGTTAGTGTTTCTGTGGTGTGGTATGTAGTTGCTGGTGCGTATTTGCTTCAGGTTGGGGGACTGTCTGTAAGTGAGGATTGGCCTGCCTCCCAAGGCCTGTGAGAATGGGGGATCGTTTACCAGGATATGTTGTAGATTGGGGTAGGCAAACTTTCTGGCCCGAGGGCCACATTGGGGTTGCAGAACTGTATGGAGGGCTGGGTAGGGAAAGCTGTGCCTCCCCAAACAGCCTGGGTCCCACCCTTTATCTGACTCCCTCCCAGTTCCTGCCTCCTGACTGTCCCCCTCAGAATTCCCAACCCATCAGAAGGGAACATGGGGTGAGTGAGGCTGGAAAGGAATATGACATTGATTTATTTCACATGAATATGCCAAGTGGAAAATAAATAACTTCAGTGGTGCATTTTTAAATCATTCCAGCTGTGAAAAATTATTAATAGCTACTATGTTCTATATGTACTACTGATATTCATATATGGATTTCTTTCTGCTACTGTATTAAACCTGAGCTCTATGGTTTCTACTGCCCACCCATTGGTTTGGGATTGAATTTACCGTGTTCGTTTAGACAGATCTCAGGTAGATCCCTTAGACCAAATTGTCTATCTTAAAATCAAAATGGTCTATCTTAAAAACCTCCTTCTATCAATAAAATTGCCCCACTTGCAGTTAGAGCAGGCACCTGATCTGGAGCCTCATCAGTAAAGAGGCTAGGATGGGGTGGCAGTGAGGAGGATGTGGGTGTTGATGTTTGCATCTTTGAAACTCACTTTCCCTTCTTAGTACATAATAATCGGTTTATTAACCTTCAGGTCATTCTGCAAGGCCCAGCTTTTCTCCCTACCCCAGAAGATGTGGGAGGCTAGGTGGTGGTGAGAGTGGGAGGCTGGTGGGGATTCTGCAGAGTTTATATTAAATTCTTGTTATTTTTTTTTGTAACAGCTAGGGTATTGTGAACTGGGAGTAATTCGTATAGTATGTTTCTCTTTAGAGTGTCTTTTAAGAGATTGTCCAGGTACCGAGAGCACTCTTCTGTTGTAGTGTAATAGAAAATGAAGCAAGTATATTGAAAGATTTTAACAAGGAAAAAGTAACAAGGAAGAATAACAGAGAAGATGGAATAAGGATATTTCTTTGTACAGAAATAAGTTCAGCATTTTGGATTTCTGTGTCCTCAGTGTCAGAGACATGCTCAATACTATCTAAGCAGAAAGACTCATCTGAATGATTCCAAAATGAATAGGATAATTTTACCTCCTACCTCTAATCTGGTCTTCATATTGCATGCTTACCCAGCATTCTTCCATTTCATAAATGCTGTGTGTGTGTGTGTGTATGTGTGTGTGTGCGCTTTCCCTAGCTTTTAAATAATCTCATATAATCCCAAAAGTGGCTCATCACCACTTTTGAGTACTAAGAAACTTATCCAAAAGAGCTGCCTTCATTTCCAGGAGATAAAAGGGGCCTTCCTAATAGTGCCTCTGGACAGATGGATGATATGAGAGGAGAAAAGTACAAGTAAGGAGCAAAGTGATCCCACTAGATTGTTAAGTAAAATTGTATTTTGCAATTAAAAATAAATAAGTTAAGTGACAGAGCATTGCTTTGACACCAGTGTACATGTGCCAAACACAATTTTTGAGGCAAACAAAATTATCTGTAACTGCTACCTATTCTAACAATGTAGAACAAAATATCTGCATATCTTTTAAAAATATTTATGAATATTTTCTGGGAATTAATTTAATTTGTACTGTAGACCACACTGATCTCACATACCATTTATTTAATGCTCACAGAGTTCCTACATTCTCCTGTGACTTGCTCTAATCCCTGTCTAACTTTGTTTGCTACACATGACTCAATTTCTACAAATAAGAAATCTAATTGGGTTCATGCCCTATTGTGTCATTATATTATGGTATGTACAGAGGAGACTCCAAAGCATAAGATGCAAGCAGGATGGTGAGCAAGAGGGGAGTTAAACTATGTGACCTTTTCCCCCTTCTTCCCCAACACATTGGATGCTCCTTTGTTGATGAAGTGCAAAGATCTGACTCTTGAGTGGGGTAGAAAGAGACAGGGCAAAGCCTTTTTCTGTAGCATAGCCTCCCCTTTAAGTCTGTGGGGCGGCAGAAAATAAGTTAATCTTGGATCTGCATTGACCTGTGTTGATTCCAACACTAGGAGAGTTTTTAAAGGGCACTGGCAGGTAGGGAGACGATGGAAGGAATCAATGGCCAAGTAACACTGAGGGCCCAGTGCCTCAATGTGGATAGCTATGGTCTTTGGCAGAATTCCCATTTCCATAGGTATGACGTTATCTCCACCATCTGAATGATCAGGAGGAAACTGAGTTTCCTCCATATATTTCTTCCTCCATATATTTCTTCTTCTTCCTCCATATATTTCTCCATATTCCTTCCTCCTCCTTCTTCTTCCTCCATATATTTCTGAGTTTCCTCCATATATTTCTTACATCAGGTAAATAAATGAGTTTATAGCTGTCAGGATTTTCCTGTTTTACATGTATAATTTCTTGGCAAGGCCTTTCTCCCTTTAGCTTTGTAGTACCTGGTGACCTTGTGCACCAGACATTCAGTTTGGAATAACCAGATTTATTTTCCTAATTCTGGTCACATAGTAGCCTTTTTTTTGCCTTACAGTTCCCTCCTCCTGTGTGTTTGGTGGAGATAAAACCAGCTGGTCCAACAATTCTCATTGTAGCAGAAGAAGCAGCAAAAGCAAACACTAGTTTACATCAATTGTTTTGGAAGTGAAGTCTGACAAAAGACTTCTGTAGTAGAAAAACATCTGGAGAAAGTCTTCCTTGTGATTATGGAGTGGGGGTGGGGGTGTATGTGTGTATAATGTGTATCTCCTCATTCCTATATATCTGTGAAAGATTGGAAAAGGTAACAAACTATACTAGATTACTAGAGTCCTAAGCAAGTGTGAAGGTACAGCAAAGAAATCACACATGTTGATTCTTCTCAGCAGTTGACTGAAAACACTTCTGTAGTTTATTTTCCTCGAAGGGAAACATACAGGTTTTAGGTGGTGATGATGATTATATTTAGTCATTATATAACACATTTAATCTTCAAAGTGCTTTGCAAATATTAATGAATTAATCCAGTACAATGAATGCCTGTCAGCACTGTGATAACTGACACTTCCTGGCTTTAGATCACAATGATTGTAGCACAACCTGTCAATCTGCTTCTTTCCTTTGTCTGACTGCAATTAAATGCAAGATAATCTACCTTCTGTGCTTTTATTCTTTTTATTCTTCTGTATTCCCACATAACCTGGAGGCAGATATTCAGAAGAATAACTAAGAATATCTCATAGAAAACCAACATGTATGGAGAGTTTTGGGGGCAGGGAGGTTGTTTAAGGGTTGGTTTTTTTCTTGCTTTACCTCAAGTGAAATGGGCACTAGAGAGTAGCTTAGAAACCACTTAGTTATGTACCCTTGGCTGTTTGCTTGTTATTGCACAATCTATGTTTTATGTTCTGTCACCCTGATTCTTCTATATTTTAGCTGGTCTCCTGGTGCCACTGTTTGCCATTGGCTTGCCTTCAAAGTGAGTGTCTATGGACAGTACTCATACAGTATATTACATACTGTATGCTTTGACAACTCATGTGGTCTTGATGGGTTTCCCAGTTACAGAGGCTGAAAGAGTAAGGCAGCCTGTTCTGCAGGTTTCCACACAACATTTCTTATGAATAAATCCCTGAGATAGAAAAGTATAAATCATGTCTATAATGTTTGGGTTTTTTTATCTGCTAAGTATAATGAAATCCTTCATGGCAGGGGGAAAGCGCAAATAGGATATCCATAAGATAATTTTAATGAAAAATCACTTAGAGATTAATTAATATTATTTCATTGGGTGTTGTGGGTTCTGAAATGTTTTTGAGCTAATGCCACTTGGTAGAGGGATGGCTCACAAATCATTATTTTCATTCAGGTATTGAATTCATATTTGTTCTGAGACTACAAAGAAATAAAACTGATTTTAAAAAAATATGATTCACTTGTAATGTTTTTCATTTTACCACACAACAAAGAAATAAGATCTAAATAATCTTTCCTGATGTTCTTGATCACAGTCTCCTCCTCACTTTCTCTTATCTTTCATGACTGTGCTGTTCTCCCTGCCCTGTCCCTGATTTCCTGAACCCTCCTAAAGCATCTTCTTTAAAGGCTCCTTCCCTCTTCTCCATGAATTTGGTGTTCCTTATGGCTCTGTTTTCTGTCTTCTCTTTATGTATGTGTAAATTAACAGTATGAGATAGATAAGTAATAATAGTAATGCTGATCATGATATACTGAAGATTATACCCAAATAAATTATCTACCAAAATATCTACAAAAGACTAGAAGTTACTCGCTGTTTAATAAAGATTTTTTTTGTTTAAGATTCAGTAATGTTCCCTTTCAGATTTCTTTACTTCATTCAACTTTTCTGTGCCCACATTTTAATTTTTAGTTATCTCTTTACACTCTCTAAATGTAGTGATTTTCCTGAAAAAGCACCATATTTACATTTGTTGCACAGTGTATAACCATGGAGCACAATATCTTTCTTCTCTAAATCACTGGTTTAAATACAGCACAAGACTACCTACTGTCCAGTGCTAATCTAACATATTTGTCAGCTGTTTCATTTTGGCTAGGAATGTCATGGATTTTTTAACTTAGTCCCATGTGTTTTGCAGCCCTGGCCAAAATCCTCTTTTGTGGTGTTCCCTGTATCTCTGTCTCCTTACCTCATCTTCCTCTCCTCGCATATGAGATGAAGAACTGAGGGTGTGGGGATATCAGGCAGCAGGTTAAACTGTTCTGTCCCTGTTGTACATTAGAGCAGTAAAAAGCTGCTTTATTAGACAGTGCCTACCAATGGTCCCTAAGGGATCATGTGTCTTTTGATTTACAGGTGGGGAACAGAGTTCTGCTCTGCTCCCTTCTCATCCTTCCTGATCATGCTAACAGTCCTCGCCCTTAAGTTACGTTAAGCCTGTGTGTAGTCTTGAAGGATCAGGACCTTACTCAGACCTAAATCAGAATTCTAATTTCCAGAGTGCCCAAAAGTTCTCACCTACTTCTACTTTGAAATAGATTTGAAATTATGCTGGACAAGAGAATAGGGCCAATAACGGTTATAGTTTCCCAGATTGCCATTACTATAATATATGCATGATTTGATTTTACTTTACCTAATTCAATAAAAGTGAGTACTTTGCTTTGAGATAAAGCAACTATATTTTTACTATCAACAAAAATAATTTCTTATAATATGAAATTCTACCCAGTAAAAGTTTCCCAAGTTTGTAGAATGTTCTTAATTACCATTGTGTTTTCTTTTCTTTCTTTTCCATGCTCATCAATAATAAAAGTAGAGCTTTGGTGGGTTTTGTTTTTGTTTTTAAATGTTCTCAAATATTCATTCAAAGTCACATTAAGAAGTCCTTTCTCTTCTTACTGTTCAAGAAAAGTAATCCACTAGGGTATTCTTTTTTTATATTGCTAATATAAACAGAAAAAAAATATTTTTTAAAAATTACTACAAATACACTTCTTTCTTAAACTTAAATGATCTGAACTTGAAAGGAAGTTCAGACTCTTGATGGAGGGAAAAGGTCCATTATACAGTGGAAGAATCCAAAGTAAATGCCACGCTGTCTGGGGAGGTTCATGACAATGAGTGCCAACCTCAGGGCAGTGAAAAAGCAGAGCAGATACCTCCAAACCAGTGGTAGGTTCTGTAATTCTATTTCATCAACCCAGTAACAAATGTGAACTCCTAAAGCACTATAACAGTCTTGCCATAGAGTCACAAACAGTCCATTTGGGCACTCTAGTCTATCTTGCTACACAGGTAAGCTGGACTTAATGGTCATTTACACCTACGATTTTCAGTCTTTTTTCATTTGTGGATCTCTAAAAAAAATTTCAAATGGAGTCAATCACAGGTTGAAAAACTAATTTGCACCAATGATCACAAAACATTCAGGCTGCTCTCAGTCCCAACAGGCCAGTCACTTACTCCAGGTCAATTTGTAGCTTAGATATCACAACAAAGACAACACTTGTAGCCAATCCTGTAATAAATTAACTAAGGATTTATCAACTAGAAAGAATAAATGAGTTATTTACAAGCTAAAGCAGGCAACATATATTCACAAATGACCCTCTATAGTTTTAAAAGGAGATCTCTACTTTTGTTTCCCAGCTCCAGCCCTGTGAGAGTCCAAACAGCAAAGAGATGTCTACTATCTTTATTTCCTTCTTCCAGAATTCAAGCTGATGGGATGAGTTTTCTTGCATGTAGTACTTCTGTGGGCATGAAAGGGCCATTTGCTCAGTCTCTGTGTTGTGATGTTTCACGATAGTCCACTTAGTTTTGATCAAGCACAGTGATGGGCAGGGGAACTATTCCTTCTGCCTAAGCTTGTAAGGTCAGAGCAGATATTTTTACGGTTGCAAAGCAACACTTACTGTCCTCTTACAGTATGGGATATATTACAAATAAGATTAATGCAATTTACTAGCATTTAATAGAATCTAAACACTTAAACACATCTCTACAAGTCTAACACTTATCTTGAACAATAGTAATATACAGGTGAGCTGGTCTGGTTTCCAGTTATGAATTGCCAGTGCTGAGCTAATAGCTACAAACTTGGCAAGTGCTGGCCCCTGGTCTTCCAGCATCACAGTGATGTCTTGGGTTCTTTACCAGATAAATATGGAAGCATGGGAGCATGCCAGTAGGGGGAGTAGAAATCTTAAAGGATGCTGAAATTTTGGGGGGAACTTTGGTGTTTCATAAATAGGATACAGTGTGTGTTTGTATTTAAGATGCAAGCCTCTATTTCAAATTGAGAAGCCTCTTCTCAAAATACTGGATTCTTTTTTCCATATGGAGACCTGAGGCAAATTTCAACAATGGTTTTTTGTAGGGATTTCTTGATATTTCAAATGGGAAGTTGTTCTTTGTGAGAGACTTGTGTATGAAATGACAACACTTGATCACTATGAAATGCCATCATATGTCAGATTGGAAGGATGTTAGTTCTGTATTGGGGTGGAAATCTCTGTCAGAAGTATGGAGTAAGCACTTCTTTGTAAGAGACTTTGCATCTTATGTTATGAGAAACTGATGTTTGTGAAGGGCCTTTACTGCCTTTAATTATGGGGCTACAATTTGCATCTGATGTCTAGATTTCTTTTACTAGAAGGATTGCTTTTTGTTAAATTGTATGAAGACCATCTAAAGTACCTTAATTTCAAACATCCATATTTCTAAGAAAAATAGCATACTAAATGAAAAGACTATAAGTGATGATGATTACTCAGCCAACAGGTTATATAAATAGTGCATTTTAAGTGTATTTTTACTTACAGCTACCACCCACAAAGATCTAGATTAAATTCACAGTGTGACTTTGGGAAATAACTCACAAGTTAATGATTATACCTTACTAAGACCAAATCTCACTGAATTATTTTAAGTTAATAGTCCAGTCATGAGAATCTGTTGAGGAACATATAAACATGAAACTACTGTGAGCTTAACTTTACATATTTACAGTGCTGACACTTCAAATCAGAAGTGCTAACTCTGTAAATATGCAGTATTAAATTCACAGTAGTTTGACACTTATATCTTACTCCACAGGTTATCATTGTTGTACTACTGAGTTTAGATAGAACTGTGAGATTTGCTCTAAAGCAAGTTTCACTTAAAAGTCTTTTGAAGTAATCTTAAATACAGACATGGTCAAAATGGAGCGTTTATTTAAGATGTAAATAATGGTATAGAATTACCTATTAAAGATTCAGAGTTGGTGAATTAACAGGCAATAAGCACAGCTTTCTCTAAAATTGCAAAACTGATTTTCTTTATGCTTTAAAAAATTCAACAAATTGTATTTCCATTCACATTTACCTAAAAAAAAAGGTATAATTCAACCTGCATTTTGCATAAAACTTTATTTACATTGAGATAACATTTACAAGGCTCTCCAGAAACAGGAAAACATGTGTTTCTTTTTCTAATCTGAATAGTCAGATGATATGTGGTGTTAATGTAGTAAGCACCATTCAAACTAGCATAGTTTCTCCTATTTATCAAGTATATTTCATTAAATTGTAAAAATTTGAAACAAATGTATCCAAAAATTCAGTAATCCTCAAGAGTTTCCTTCAGCTATTGAACACTCAGAGCAGAGATCAGACCCCAAGGTGCATTTGCTTCTAAAGCATATACTCAGATCATTAACATCTCAACCACTGTAGAATGGCTTAAAGATTTGTTATGACAACTTAAAGCATTGTTTAAGGCAATCTTATAGAAATGGATTGTACTTGTGAAAATCAAATTCATTGTTATGAACATAAGTTTGATATGACCTTTATATTCATAATTAGAGAAACAAATTAGGCCAAGAAAAGTCAGTGGTTGAAGATAGAATCTATATTAAATTAGAGGTGGACTTATTAAATAGCTGCTGTGTATTTCACACCATGTTAAACTGAACTCTTTTTATTAAATGACTAGATTGCATTTTCTTATTCTTGGGTGTAGGGAGAAAGATGTTCTACCTAGTAACAGGTGACTGAGATAGAACTAAAAAGTGATTGATAGCATGGATTTAGATGAGGCCATGCTTCTTTCTTAGGGGGATGGAAGGCCAAGACAGATGAATGCTTCAGTTTTCTGAAATCAGAGGGGTAGCCGTGTTAGTCTGGAATTGCAGAAGTGACAAAGAGTCCTGTGGCACCTTAAAGACTAACTAAAGTTTTAGAGCATAAGCTTTCGTGGGCTAGTACCCACTTCGTCGGATGCAAGTTGCAGCCGATGAAGTGGGTACT
>ML677339.1:3812211-3913259 GCA_007922305.1 Dermatemys mawii
AGTACCCACTTCATCGGCTGCAACTTGCATCCGACGAAGTGGGTACTAGCCCACGAAAGCTTATGCTCTAAAACTTTAGTTAGTCTTTAAGGTGCCACAGGACTCTTTGTCACTTCAGTTGTCTGAGGGTGCTTTGAGATCCATAGGATGTCCCAAAATTGATCTTGGGAGATCCATGAGGTTAAAAGTTTTCAATTTCTACTCAGACCATGAGGAGTAACACCTTGCCTTTTAACCCCAACAGATGAGACCTCAGAAATTGGGTGAATATAAACACATGGAGTCAGATCCTCAGTCAGAGTAGGTTGCTAAAGTTTCATTGAAACCAATGAAGCTACACTGATTTACACCAGCTAAGGAGCTGGCCTATGCAGTTTTTGATATATCATTAGCGCCTCCCTTCCTCCCTTGCAAAGTTTGTCTATGGAATGGTATGATTTGGCCCACTGTTTTAATTTAATTAGCCTCTGTAAATTCAGTGCAAATTCTGTGATATTATATGCCAGACTACGGGCTCCACTAGTCGCAATTAGAAAACTACAGCATGAAACTGTTCTCAAAGATGAAGAGTAATCTCAAAACTCAAGAGAGCAAAACTGAGTATCTTCAAAAATTTTAATTTTACCCTGCATTGTGAACGAAAATTGATTTTTTAGCCATACATCTACTGAAGATTATAACAAGAATTATGCTAACTTTGCCCTCCTTTTTGGTATAATTTTCGTGCAAGGATTAAATAGACAATGAAAACATGATTTATTAACTTTTTTTAAACAAATAGGAACTATAGGAACAATATTCCATTTAACAAATTTATAATTTATTTCTTTAAATAAATGTAGTATTTCTTCTTAGTTTACGGCTACATAGTAAATTACATCCAACAATATGAAGAAAGGGTTTTTTACATACTATGCTGTGGTATGTAAAACAGGTACTGTGTTACAGACAGAGTTTTGGTGGACTTGTGAATTGTTAACCTCTTTTGTACAGTATATATGTGGATAGTCTCATTCTCTCTACAAAAAAATCACAGGAGGAAACCATTTTTTTGTTCTTATAGTTCTTATTCTTTTACATATAGACTTCCCTCTACTAGTCTTACAGTGACAACAGTTAACATGTGGACTACCACAACGTCTATCAGTATTAACCTATGACCAGACTCTCTGTTAAAACTAATGAACACCAGTAGGAGCTCTGTTTTATACTGAACTTTCCCCAAAGTTAAACATAAAGAACTTCCCCTACATTTTTATTTTAACTATTAAAACAATAAAACACAAAACGAGCCATGGAAATGTATTGCAGCTTTGTTTTCCTATTTGTAGAATATTCCTTTGAATATCTGAATGTTTGAAATACTCCTTTATTGTTTGTTTGTGATAAAATCAAATATCTTAAAACCTCTCACAGTTGCTCTCTTACAATCCCTCTACCCTCCTGCAGCTTGTGCTTAAGGGGTCAAATTCTGCTTACATTACTCACAGAAGTAGTCCTGTTGGCTTCATGGGGGGTTACACATATGAGTAAGGCAAAAAGGATTTGGTACAAAAGCACTAACTGAAATTGGGGAAATCCAAAAATTGTTATGCCAATCTGATCCCCAGTTTTATAAAAACAAAGTACTATATTGTGTGTTGAGTTCTGGTTACTGTTGATTGGATGTTAATTTTAAACATACACTTTGTGTACTAAAATGTATACTCAATATCCCTATTTCTGATACACTTTAGTACCCTTTCTGTATGCTTTTGTTCATTCATACTTCAAATTGCAATTAGTGGTAGAACTGAGGCCACATTCTATAGTATACACTCAGACAACTCCCCTTTAATAAGGGTGTTGCCTGTGAAAAGACTGCAGCATTGGCCCATTAACTAACCAATTGTACTGCAAAATAAAATGTGAAATAATATTTACTCAGGTATAAAAATTTTACTATAAGAGTGTGTTTTAAATGTCACATGAATACAAACTTGCACTGACTGAGCAATTCTTTTTTAAAACTGTTAAATATAAATCTGTCTAGTTTTTACAACTCTCCCTGATTTTTGCTTAGTTTGAAAGTTGGCTCTGTTAATTTCCAGCAAAAGATCACTCTCGAGTAATTTTTTCCATAAAACCAAATAACTAATCAAGAATATTGTTTGGAGGTAGTTAAGAATACACACCCTTGTTGTGCAGCATTTCTTCAGCTATTGAACACTCAGAGCAGAGATCAGACCCCAAGGTACATTTGGCTTCTGTGAAGTTTAAACATGTTTTTTATTATTATTATTTAGAGCCTAATAATATGGTGGTGCTTCTTTTTGTTTTGACATCTCAATAGCTTTCAGGAGAAATTCTTGCAACTCTGTATTTTCTCTTACTGAAAAGATATCTTTCCTCACAAAACTAGATTACTCTGTTTTCCCTTAAGGCATAGTAGTCACCTTTGACATAAGAAACAGTAGGTAAAAAAACAAAGGTTATGATGAGAAATCAGTCCCAGATTTGGAGGTGTTTATCTGTTGATTTTTGCAGCTTACCCTGATTTTAGATATTTGTTTTAATACATTACTTGGCTCTTCATTTAATCATTCCTCAGCTGACAGGGATTGGGGTGGGAAGTATTGGGTTTCCATGGAGAGCTGTGTAGTGGGGGCAAAAAGGGAGTCTGGAATCAAGTTACACGAGACAGAAATGGTAATTTAGAGTGCCTTGAATGTGAAGCAAAGGTCTTTTAGGTGTTTGTGGGGGCAAGGGGAGAGAAAGGATAGTTTTTTAAAAGGTGTTTAGCGTATGTGTAGTGTAGTCCAGGGTGTTTGTGAATGTTACTTTGTAAATATAGGACGTGGTGTGAGTTTTTCTGTGTGACTCTCTCTCTCTCTCTCTCTGTGTGTGTGTGTGTAGCCTCTGTATATTCACATAGGGGTTGTGTATATAGAACATGATGTGTATTATTCTGTGTGTATAGGGTGTTTGTGTTGTCCTAGACAGGGTATAATTTGTGTGTGTGTGTAAAATGTATAGTGAAGGGGTTCTGGGGATATAGAGACTACGTGTGTCTTGTGTGACTGGACTAGGATGTGTGGGTATACGAGTATGCATGGTCCTGTGTGAGTATGTGAGGGGCAGAGGGAGGAGGGGGTCTGGGCTGAGGCACAGGCGGTGTGTGGAAGCTCTTGGAGAATCCCGTGACTAATTGCATTATCTTCCCGCTCCCTGCCTTAACCCTGAAACGCAACTCAAAGGCGTTGGAAAATCGCTTGGACTGCAGCATTGTGGCTAGGCTCCGCAGCACTCTCCCCAGTTCACGCTGGAGCAGCAGCGGGAGGCCGGGGTTATACCTGCCTGCTCTACCTCTGTCTTGGGGGCATGCAAATAGCGCTGGCCGGAGCAACCAATCGGGAGCAAGCTGCAGGAGTTTGGGGGATCCCCCCTCCTTCCCCTTAATCCGCCGCCCCCCACCAGGGAGAGTTCGCAGCCCGCCTGGGCGCAGAGCGCGGTGACCAGAACTGGGGCACATGCTGCTGCCTCTACAGCTCTCGCCGCTTGTTCACCGCTGGCGCCTCTTACTGCTGGGCAGTGACACGCTCCGCGCGCGGATAACTCTCTCTCCCTCCTTCTCTGCTTAGGCGTGTGCTGCTCCCTCTCCACGCCCCAACTGGCCTCGGCTTCCCTGCTGGCTTTGAGGTGGTTTCACTCTGCCGGGCTCCGGGCTCTCCCTTCTCCTCCGGCTGCCTCCTGCACATCAGAAAACAGACTCGTCAGATAATCGAGCCGGGGCGCTGCTGCAAATTTTAATACCGCTCCACTTCTCCCCGCTCCCTGCCTCCCCCAAACTCGGACATACACCCAGTGAAGAGGCAGCCGCTCGCAACCCACAACCATACAAAGAACTGGGGCAGTTCAGGGCACAACCGATTCAGGACAGGCAGCAGCAAGAGAAGCGAAAACACAGGAAGACATCAAGAGTCTGACGAGGCTGCTCCCTCGCTGTGTTTGGGACGGTGAAGTGGATGGAGAAGAAAACGGGGATGCGACTGAGCCACATTTGCTGCCTTTTTTATCAGCTGTGTTTCCTATCCAACGGGATCGTTTCAGGTAAAATTATCCCTCTCTTTGGCGCTCATTTCTGTACTTTCCATAGCATGGGGTTAAAAGGAGAGGGAAATCAGTGGTCCAGCATGTTACTGCTACTTTCTTCTCTTATTTGAAGCCAACCTGTACACCTTCCTTTGCAACTAATCAGTACTGTATGCAGGTTTTGGTAACATGTATATCAGTAGCATACGTATATATGATCATATGGCATGGAGTGATTTCCCATATATACAAAGGTTATATGGTATGTGTGTGTATTACATAGTATTCTAATATTTATATGTGTGTATGCTAGTACTCATAATGTGTGTATATACACATTATGTGTAGAATATTATTCATAGTGTATGTACAAATTATGAATTATATATAAATATGTAATATAAAATATTCACACATAGAGATTCATAGAATCATAGATATGTAGAGCTGGAGTGATCTCAAGAAGTTATCTAGTCCATCCCCCTGTGGTTAAGTATATCTTAAGCATTTCTCAAATGCGGCCACGGTGGCCTCATGAGGCCACCAGCAGCTTTTCTTGCAGCCAAGGTCTCCTGGGAAGTGATGGGGGAGAAGGGGACAAAGCAGTGGTCTGTTCCCCAGGGCCACCACAGGGGTTGGACCTTGCTCCCCTGTGGAAACACACATGCTGGAGGAGGAGGCAGCTAGTGAGTTCCCCACCTTTCTGGGGATGTAGGGTTGGGCTTCAGCCCTGGGTAGCAGGCTCTGGCCATACGGCTCCAATGCCTGACTGCGGGGCTCACCCCCCGCTATTGCCTCTGGTCCCCGTCACCTCCGATGACCCATCATTCATTCCACCCTGTCCCCTACTTCCCCGCTACCAACCTCCCCATCCAAGGCTTAATTTGTCCCTGGGGCTTGCCTGGACTGAGTAAGTCTGCTGCTATGAAAAGTGATATTTATATGTTTGTTAATATCACTTTTCACAGCAGCAGACTTACTAGTTTGCAAGTCTTTTTAAAAAAGCAACAAAAAAAGGAAAAAAAGAAAATAAAAAAACACAAGAACCTGCAGCATACCTTATTTGTGTTTCTATTTGAGTTAGGTCCTATAAAAAAGAGAGACAACTATATTTTTTTATTATTGAGTCTGCAAAAAGATTCAGTAAATTACAATAATTTGGACATGTGCATATATATATGTTTTTCCTAAAGTTAATTAAGTATTTTAGGAAAAATTGTAAGTGCGGCCACTAGCAAGAGATGGTGGTCATACTTTGAGGCCATCAAAAATTTTGTTGTGAGAATCCCTGACTAGAATGTATATGTATATACATAATGTACCCACAGACTCAGTTGAATATGTTGTTCTGTTGAGTATTTCATGCAACATGATAATTTATATATCATATACATGTATCACTAATAAAATAATCATAAATATATTAAATTCATTAATAGTCATTCATACTCACAGTCATTAATATTCTGTGATAATGGTGGAGATTTTATTGTCGCATGTATGTGTGCGTGCAAATGTGTTGTAAGCATATGCATTTGGCCATAGCGTGTTGTAATGATATATAGAATCACAGTCAGTCTTAAACAGTTCATCAAATACATGTCAAAATGTTCATGACATTTTTCTCCCATTTGTTTAATTAAAATAGCAAATTTGTTGACCAGTTTTACACTTGGTTGAGAAACAGGATAAAATTTTCATGGAACTTTTGACACTTCTTTTCTAAATGCCACTTTTTGGATCCAGCTCTAGTCTTTATATAGAAGGTGTTTATTAAAGAGAACAACTAGAGACACAAACAATAGTTTCCACACAGTTCCCGTTCCAGCTTAACTCTCATGTTTACCAGGTACTACAGTTCCTGTCTAGAACTCCTAAACAGCGCAGAGACATCTAATGGCTGACTAATATACTGCAAGTAAACATATTGTGGGGGAGGTACAGTAGGGTGAAGGGGGACAAGGGTGTGCTCTGTGTGATGCATTTGTTGAACAGGAGCACTGGCTGTAGTCAGGGGATATTGGCATATATGTGTGTTCACTGGCACAAGTAGTATGCTGCGGCATGTGCAGCACTGTTCTGTGACATATACTGTTATTTGTCTGGCTTTTCTGCAGGTCTGCATGCATCAGGAGACTCTGAGGAGTGGGAGATCATCTTCCCAGCACTGTGGAGCAGAGGCCAGCAGGAGCCTGCTGGAGGCAGTGGTGGTGGAGGCAGCTTCAGTACTGATCTCAGCTGTGGAAACAGCAGCAGCAGCACCAGTGCTCCTGCTACACCTAGCCAGGTGGCAGGCAGCTCCCGCGAGGTCCGCTCGGTCTCCTCTCCAGTAGACCGGCAACCACAGCCAGCTGGGGAGGTAGCAGAGGAGGATGATGTGGAGGATGAATACGAGTCTCAGGAATTCTATCACTGGTCTCCCTATCCTCAGGGATCTGGCGCTGCTTCTCAGTTACCGCCGCCACCTTCCCCACCGCCACCACCACCGGCAGAGGATGGGGATGAGGTGTTGCTGAGGATCCCGGCCTTTGCCCGGGAGCTCTACCTTTTGCTCAAGAGGGACAGCCGCTTCTTGGCACCTGGCTTTGCAGTGGAGGAGCGACTCAGGGGTGAGGGGAAAAGCCCCCCAAACGCTGCCCATTCTCAGCCTGAGAGAGCCTGTTACTACAGTGGCACTGTGCTTCGTTACCCAGGCTCCTTCGCTTCTTTCAGTACCTGCGTTGGATTGGTAAGGCAGGCCCTTCATGCAGACAGTAACATCCCAATTCCCATTCCTGTCCCACGGTGTCATCCTCCTCCTATTCCCATCTTTCTCTTACAGTCTTCTGTCACATCCCATCTCTGTCCTGCTGAATTCCACCCCTCTTCGTCACCTCCTTCCTAATCCCAGTCCCTTTAACACATTCCATCCAGTCCTGTCCACACCTTTGTCCTGATCATCCCATCTCTGTGTCTGTTCTATTTCCCAATCCCCCATTCTTCCAGATTCCTAATCTTATTCGTCTCCTTACGCTCTTCTTTCTCCACCTCCTCTCATCCCTCTCCTTAATTCTAGCCTGTTTCTCAATCTATTTTCATACTTATCTTCATGATCGCTCATCCTTCTTCTCCCAGTGGCATCCATAAACCTCCTACTCTTCATCCTCATCTCATCCCTGGCTTGTTCTTCCTCATCTCTAATCCCATCCTCTTCTACATCCTTATATTTATACTGATACTCCGTATCTTGTTTCTTGTCCTCATTCCTCTTCATCTTTCTCTTGTCCCATTCCCTTTCTTATCCCATACCTGGCATTACTAGGAATGCATCCTCTTCTTTTCTTATTTCCACCCATAAAGATACATAAAGAATATGTGTGCTGTAGAAATGTTAACACAATCAAATCATTATGGTGAGTTTCACTTTAGAGACACTGGACCTGATTCTCCTCTCAGTGACACTCTTTTTACGTGATGTGAATTTAGTGACCTCCTAATTTGCACCAATGTGAGATCAGAACCATGCCCATTGACAGCAGCAGTGGCGCTTCTGATGAACTGGAATCCTAGGATACTTAGGGGAGAGCGGATGAAGTTCAGGCAGCTGGGATGATGTAAAATCCTGGCTGGATTTACAACAAAAGCAATTATTATTCTCATTATAGGGCCTTTATAGAACATCATACATGTACACGCCTGCAGCACTTTGCAAAATGTGGAATAAAAACAGAGATGCTGATGAAGAGAGTCAGCAATATCCAACTCTGCCTGTTTTTGTGGCTTGATGGGTGTGAATCCATGCAACTATAGCACAGCTATTCAAAACTACAGTAGACTCCTGATTATCCGGGCTCAGGTTAACTGGGCTGCGGATTAACCGGGACGTCTAAAACAGTGGTCGGCAGGGGAAGCCCCAAAGCGGCGGTGGGCTGAGCGCTCAGCCTGCTGCTGCTTTGGGGTTTCTCCTGCTGGTCCCTTGCCAGCTGGGTTCTCAGACCAGCCAGCCTGGGTGTAGGAAACTACGGCTGGCAGAGGGCTGAGACCCTGGCTGGCAGGAGCCGGGGAAGAAAGCCCAAAGCGGCAGCAGGCTAAGTGCTCAGCCCGCCGCCTCTTTGGGCTCTCCCCCCAGGCTTCTGCCAGCCGGGGTCCCGCCGCCAGCCCCACTCAGCTCCCACTGCCAGCCTGGGTGTAGGTAATCCAGGCTGACAATGGGAGCTGAGTGAGGTAGGCGGCTGGACTCTGGCTGGCAAGGGGCTAGTGGAGGAAACCCCAAAGTGGCGGCGGGCTGAGTGCTCAGCCTGCCGCCGCTTTGGGGTTTCCCCCACTGCCCCCTCTCCAGCCGGGGTCTCAATCCACAGCCAGCCTGGGTGTAGGAAGCCCAGGCTGGCAGCGGCTGAGATCCCCGCTTGCAGGAGCCTGGGGGGAACCCCAAAGCGGCGGCAGGCTGAGCACTCAGCCCGCTGCTGCTTTGGGGTTTTCCCGCTGGCTCCTACCAGCCAGGGTCTCAGCTCTCGCTGTCAGCCTGGGCTTCCAACACCCAGGCTAGCAGCGGGAGCTGACTGGGGCAGGCAGTGGGACACCCATCTCCCCCGCACAGGGCAGCCAGCCCCCCCCGCTTCCCCCGCACAGGGCGGCTGGCGCACCACCCCCTCCCCTCCGAGGGTGCAGGGCTGCCAGTGCACCCCACTGCCTTCCCCCCAGGGTGCAGGGCGGCCGGGGAACTATCCCCACAGTAGACTCTTGATTATCCAGGATTTTATTAACCGGGATTAAGTTTTTCCCGATCATCCCGGGTAATCGAGAGTCTACTGTATTGGATTCATTCCAAAGTTACCTATCAAACCAGATCCATGATAGATTCTCTGAGGTTTGCCAACTTTTCATGAAAAATTAGCAGTTTTGCATTATCATGGTGTGAAACCATGTGAAATGTAGAGAATGTGACTGCATTTTACTTTGCCTGTTTGGATTTGTTCAAACACAAAACTCAAATGGAAACTTATGGGGGAATTTATTTGGATTGATACCAGATAAAATAGTTGCATGCACTGCTGCAGAGTAAAACTGCCAAGTTTCACACAGTTCTAAGTGGCTGGAATCTAATTAATGATATTTTGTCAGATTTTCCAAAGTATAGTAGTGGAATTAATTGGAGAGGAACATTCTCATAGTCAATTGAGGGTGATCTGAAGGCCATCGATAGGCTTTTAATACTCTGAAAATGCATTTGACTTAGGAGCAATAGTCCATACTAACTGGACTTTTCACACGTGTTTCAGTTTACCCTTGAATGTATGCATAGACTAAGCATGCATGCACTCGGATCATGTGCTTTGTTCAGATAAATGCTGCAGAATTGTCAATCTTTTTTCTAGGGACTTGTCTACACTACTGTGTGGGATCGATCTAAGATATGCAACTTCAGCTAAGCGAACAGAATAGCTGAAGTCGACACATATGTGAGGCCTTGTGGAAGGGGTGGAAGGGGGTGGCGCCGGAGGCAGAGCACCCACGGGAAAGACGGGAAGTCGGCCCCTATGAGTCGATGTACTTAGACCTACTAACTGCAGTGTTTTCACTGTGGTAGGTCCACAGCTGATGCTCTCCGATCAACTCCGCCTGTGCTTCTCATTTTGGCGGAGTACTGGAGTTGATGGGAAAGTGCTCAGGGTCAATTTATCACGTCTAGATGCGATAAATTGACACCCTCCCCCGCCCCCCGGATCGATCGCTGCCTGCTGATCTAGTGGGTAGTGTAGAGAAGCCCTAGGTTCTCACTAAACAGTATGTGATCTTGAAAAGTGTATTCACGTGAGTAATCCCTTACATAAGTAGTTCCCTAGTTTGCAATGAGACTACTCAAGTAAGCAAGGCTTTCTCCTTTAAGTATTGCTAAATCAGACTTATTGTTAAGATTTGTACAACATGGTAATAACATGCTGGCTTAAAAATCCAGTTCTCTGTTCGATCACCACTTGTCCCTTTGCACTTGTGAATCATTTTTCGTTTTCCAAGAATCCTTTCATTTGCATCATACAGTATAAGAATTGCTATTTCCCACGTATGCCTTCATGCTTTCCCCACCAAAAATAGTCAAGATATTTTAAACTACACTTTCTGTTTTAACATGTAAACTACAATGCAACTTGACTCTACAAGTATTACATTATAATGCTATTTCAGTTATAATGCATTCTGTATTTTCCTTCTGGTTTGGTAAAAACTAATTTTAGATAAAATGTAACCTGAAGTTCCTTCCTTTTTACTATGTCTATATATATTCTCCCCACAAAATCCTTGTGAACTTTGAGTAGAAGTTGCTAGAATGCATATCCTACTAATACAAATCATAAAAAGCAAGGTGATGAGTAGTTAAGTCACTTAACACCCCATCTACGCTCCACTTACCAATTTCCTTTTTCAGCCTCAGCTACCTGCTTCTGGTACAGAAGCCACCACCATCCACTCTGCTCCTGAGGTAGCTTCTCTTTCTGGTGAATCTTCAGTGTCTCAGCAGAGGACAGCCATAGTTTGACAGGCCTGAGTAGGTTCATCCCATTGGTATTATAGTTGAGAAGCATTAATAACTCCAAAGAAGGTAATGGGGTGAGGCATGAGTGGGGGACTGGATGCAAGAGGGGAGCATAGGTGTAACGGAGAGCAGTAGCTGCTGGGCTGGATTGCCCTTCCCATATTCCTCCCTGAAATATCCATGTCAATCTCTTGAAGGGTGGGAGGGAGACATGAATAGGGAGACTTAGATGAGAGTGCAGAATTATCATTTACATATTCGTAGATGTTAAGGCCAGAAAGGGGCTGTCATTATCACAGAGAGTAGGCTGATCTCTTACATAACACAGGCTATAAGATTTCACCCAGTAATTCTTGCCTCTCATTACATCAGGTTAAACTAAAGCATCTCTTTTTAGGAAGACATATAATCTTGATACAAAGAATTTAAGTGATGAAAAATCCACCACAACCCTTGATTCATTGTTTTAATGATAAATATCTTCACTGTTAAAAATGTTGCTTTATTTCCATTCTAAATTTGTCCATCTTCAACTTCCCTCCAGTCTTTTCCCTGATAATGATTTCTAAGAAGAAAACTTAATGATAAAGACATTAAATACTCTTGGGCAAAGAACAGAACACCACTAGAAAGAGTACAAAAGTTTCAAGAATCAGAGGGGTAGCTGTGTTAGTCTGGAATTGCAGAAGTGACAAAGAGTCCTGTGGCACCTTAAAGACTAACTGAAGTATTAGAGCATAAGCTTTCGTCTAATACCCACTTCGTCAGATGCATGCAGTGGAAGAATCCAGGGGCAGGTATAAATAGGTAGGCAAGAGTCAGGTTAAAGATAACAGGGTGGGTCCAGATGTTATCTCTAATCAGGAAGGGTGAGGTGTTCCTCTAGCAGCTGAATTGGAGGTGTGAACAGCGAGAGAAGAGAAACTGCTCTTGTAGTTAGCTAGCCATTCAATATTTCTGTTCAGTCCCAAACTGATTGTGTCAAATTTGCAAATGAATTGCAACTCTGCAGTTTCTCTTTGCAATCTGGCTTTAAAGTTTTTTTGCTGCAAAATGCGGACCTTTAAGTCCTTCATGGTGTGTGCAGGGAGATTGAAGTGTTCTCCTACAGGTTTTTGTATATTGCCATTCCTGATATCTGATTTGTGTCCATTTATCCTTTTTCGTAGGGACTGTCCAGTTTGACTGATGTACATAGCAGAGGGGCATTGCTGGCACATGATGGCATATATTACATTGGTAGATGTGCAGGTGAATGAACCAGTGATGGTATGGCTGATCTGGTTAAGTCCTGTGATGGTATTGCTGGTGTAGATATGTGGGCAGAGTTGGCATCGAGGTTTGTTGCATGGATTGGTTCCTGAGTTTGAGGAGTTATGGCGCGGTATGCTGTTGCTGGTGAGAATATGCTTGAGGTTGGCGGGTTGTCTGTGGGCCAGGACTGGCCTGCCTCCCAAGGCCTGTGAAAGAGAGGGATTGTTATCCAGGATGGGTTGTAGATCACTGACGATGCGTTGGAGAGGTTTTAACTGAGGACTGTAGGTGATGACCAGTGGTGTTCTGTTGTTTTCTTTCTTGGGTTTGTCTTGCAGCAGCAGGCTTCTGGGTACACGTCTGGCTCTGTGGATCTGTGTCCTTATTTCCTTGTGCGGGTATTGTAGTTTTGAGAAAGCTTGGTGGAGATCTTGTAGGTGTTGGTCTCTGTCTGAGGGGTTGGAGCAAATATGAGTGTATCTCAGTGCTTGGCTGTAGACAATGGATCGTGTGGTGTGTCTGGGATGGAAGCTGGTGGCATGAAGGTAGGCGTAGCTGTCGGTAGGTTTTCGGTACAAAAGTTTATGTCCAGATAAATTCCTTATTCACTAAGGTGCCACAAGTATTCCTTGTTATCATTTGATGATGATTTCCCATTAGCAATTACTTTTTAAGTTCTATCAATTAGCCAGTTTTTAATCCATTTAATATGTGCTATCTTTCGTATAGTGATATTTGTTTTTGAAACACTGTGTTATACTAAGTCAAAGCCTTTCAGAAGTTGAAATATATTATACCTATCTTATGATCTCATCAGAAAACAGTACTGAGTTCATTTGACAAGACTTGTTTTTCATAAAACCATGTGGACTGTAATAATTATATTACTATAATCTTTTAATTATTTTCTGATTGCATTCAATGCAACTAATTTGCCCAGAATTGAAATTTAGCTAATTGGTTTATAGTTACCTGAGACAGTCTTTTATTACTCTTTCAAAAAAAAAAAAAATAAAGAATACTTTAGTTTTTTTCCAGTCCTCTTTCTATACCTATCTTTCTTACTTATGTGGCCCACTTCACCTTTTTATCTGACTATCTTCCATAAATTAGAGTAATAAAACTAAATATGTTACATAAACTCTCACTCTCCCTGTAGGAAAAAGTTGTAATGTTGAAGATATTTTTAAATAATTATTTGTACATTTAAGTAGATCAGGTTGATTATTTGTATGTTTGTGATGGGCTAATGAGAAAAAGTTAAGTTGAAGAAATGGGTTTGGCATTTGGGTTCTGAGCACTGTGAGGTCTGGCACAGAGGTACCCTCAGACATTTTTCACATGGTATGCACAACTGAATCACTGTCACTTGAACTTAGCATGGTGCCACTCAGGTTTGGCTTGGACCCCCTCCAGTGTGCTGAAGAGTTGCTGGGCCAAATTTCAGTGAGCAGTGTTGTGACCCAGTTTGGTAGGTTGAAATGCCACTCAGATTTGGGGTCCTCTCAAATTGGGGGTCTGGGGCAAACTGCACCTGTTCCCCCCACCTCCAGGCAGACATGCCTCTGCCCATGATATACTTGTGCATAATATGAATATATGGCTGTGGGTGCCACCGGTCTTGCATACCAGCACTATGGAGAGCCCAAAGATATGCACAAAGACCATGATGTGTGTAGATTAGATTCTCCTACACAACATTGCTATGCAACATCTTCACATCCTTTTTTTCTCTTCTTGGATTTAACCTCCATTCCTCCCCAGAGCCAACCTTGCCCCTTAGCAGGACAGCTTTTCAGTCCAATTCCTCACCTTTGCATGGACTTTGTTTCACTTTATGTTTTCAGTATCCTTGTTCTCTCCTTATCAGGGAGGTGAGTGGGGAGGGAATGAGGCATATGCCCCTCCTGCAGCAGAGGAAATTGGTATGGAAGCCAGGCTCTCCCACTTCACTGGGCTCCAACCCGGGCCCTATGACAGCCAATCAGGGGGCCAGCACCTTGGAGTTCCTTCGGAGTTACTCTCCCCAGGTCACTTCCTACCATCTGTCATGCCCCTCGGCTCCAAGTCCAGTATAAGATAGCAAAAGAAAAAACAACAAAATCTTCAGTCCCAATCAGGCTGAACATGAAGACCTAGTCTTCACAAAGAGGCTTCTTTGGCACCCTTATTCAGGAGCCCTCAGCGTAGTTCTCCCTTCCTCTTCCCTGTTGAGCTGAGGCACCAAGGGTCCATCTAGCCTAGTATCCTTTCTACCGACAGTGGCCAGTGCCAGATATACCCAGAGGGAATGAACAGAACAGGTAATCATCAAGTGATCCATCTGCTGTCGCTCATTCCCAGCTTCTGGCAAACAAAGGATAGAGACATCATTCCTGCCAATCCTGGCTAATAGCCATTGATGGTCTATCCTCCATGAATTTATTTAGTTCTTTTTTGAACCCTGTTGGGGTCTTGGCCTTCATAACACCTTCCGACAAGGAGTTCCACAGACTGACTGTGTGTTGTATCAAGAAATACTTCATTTTATTTGTTTTAAGCCTACTGCCTATTAATTTCATTTAGTGACCCCTAGTTCTTTTGTTTTGAAAAGTAGTAAACAACACTTCTGATCTACTTTCTCTACACCACTCATGATTTTATAGACCTCAATCGTATCTCCCCTTAGCTGTCGCTTTTCCAAGCTGAAAAGTCGCAGTCTTATTAATATCTTCTCATATGGAAGTCATTCCGTACCCCTAATAATTTTTTGTTGCCCTTTTCTGAACCTTTTCCAATTCCAATATGTCTTTTTTGAGATGGGGCAACCACATCTGCGCACAGTAGTCAAGCTATGCGAATACCATGGATTTATATAGAGGCAACATATTTTCTGTCTTCTTATCTATCCCTTTCTTAATTATTCCCAGCATTCTGTTCACATTTTTGACTGCCACTGCACACTGAGTGGCTGTTTTCAGAGAACTATCCCCAGTGACTCCAAGATCTCTTTCTTGAGTGGTAACAGCTAATTTAGAACCCACCATTTTATATGTGTAGTCGGGATTATGCTTTCCAATGTGCATTACTTTGCATTTATCAACGTTAAACTTCATCTGCCATTTTGTTGCCCAATCACCCAGATTTGAGAGATCCTTTTGTAGCTCTTTGCAGTCTGCCTGGGTTTTAACTATCTTTAGTAATTTTGTATCATCTGCAAATTTGCCACCTCACTGTTTATCCCTTTTTTCCAGAACATTTATGAACACGTTGAATAGGACTGGTCCCAGATAAGACCCCTGGGAGACACCACTATTTACCTCTCTCCATATCCCTGAGCATTTCACAGGCCAGGTCTACACTGCAGGGGGGGAGAGGTCAACCTAAGATACGAAACTTCAGCTACGCAAATAGCGTAGCTGAAGTCGATGTATCTTAGGTTGACTTACCTGCGTGTCCTCATGGCAGTGAGTCAAACACTGCCACTCCCCCATCAACTCCGCTTCCACCTCTCACAGAGGTGGAGTTGATGGGGAGAGAGCTCAGGGATCGATTTAGTGTGTCTACACTATACTGGTCAGATGGTCGATAGTACACCACTGCTATATTCTTATTATTAGAGCATAGAATTTCTATCTATAGAGATTCTATGGTACAGTTGGATTCATTTATGATTTTTACTTCTTTTGATTCTACACTTTCATATATAATGCCACTCCCCCACTGGCATGAACTGTTCTGTCCTTCCGATATATTTTGCACCCTGATATTACTGTATCCCATTGATTATCCTCATTCCACCAAGTTTCTGTGATGCCCATTAGATTAATATCCTAATTTAATATGAGGCACTCTAGTTCACTCTATTTTATTATTTAGACTTCTAGCATTGATAAATAAGCTCTTAAAAAACTTTTATCCTTTTAGCTATCTGCCATTACACAATGTAATTGAATGGGACTCTTTTTTATTTGACTGTTTCTGATCAGACCCTGTCTGTATTTTATCATTTTCCATCTTCTTGATCTCACTAGGGCTTAGAGATTCTCTATTAATTGACCCTGCCCTAAGGGATGTCCAAACCACGTGCTCTTCCGCACCTATCAGCTTTCACCCAGCCCCTAGTTTAAAAACTGTTATACAACCTTTTTAATGTTAAGTGCCAGTAATCTGGTTTCATTTTGATTTAGATGGAGCCCTTCCTTCATGTATAGGCACCCCATATCCCCAGTTCCTAATAAGTCTAAACCCCTCCTTCCTACACCTTTGTCTTTTCCATGCATTGAGACTCTGCAGTTCTGCCTGCCTACCTGGCCCTGTGCATAAAACTGGGAGCGTCTCAGAGAATGCTACCATGGAGGTCCTGGACTCCAATCTCTTACCTAACTGCCTAAATTTGGCCTCCAGGACCTCTCTCCTATATTTCCCTATGTCACTGATACTTGCATGTACCACGACCACCAGCTGCTCCCCAGCACTACACATAAGTCTATCTAGATGTCTCCAGAGATCTGCAACCTTCTCACCAGGCAGTTCTCCTGGTCATCACAAATCTAGCTATCTATGTTTCTAATGATCGACTCGCCTATTATTAATACCCATCTTTTCCTAGTAGCAGGAATTCCTTCCTCGAGAAGTATACTCAGTGCGAGAAGATACCACATCATCATCTGGAAAGAGAGTCTCAACTATGGGATTATTTCCCTCTGCTTTCTTTTTAAGCTTCCTGTCCAGTTGGAGCATGCTCCCACAGTTGGAAAGGCAGAGCTACCTGGGCCAATATTGTTCTTTAACCCTTTCAGACACATTGTGGGGTTTGGACATGCCATCACAGTGCATCATCCTCAAGTGCTTTGCTACATGCCCTATAAAGGTTCATAAGCTATTATCCACCCTATAAAGTGGACTTTTAACAGCGTGCTTTTTTCCTGTTGCTTTAGGTTTTTTAAATCTCTAATGTATACAATATCTACACAGTTTACATGATACTTTTGAAGTTACTTAATTTATGGTTTCTAGAAATGGATAGCTAGAAAAGATATAGAATCTTTATAGATTTTTTTACTACAAAAAAGGCCTTGAGTAAAATTTGTAAAATTGCCTATGTGACTTAGGAGCCTAAATCCTATTTTCAGAATTGATCTAGGCACACAGTTATCTAAGTTCTAATGAGTTTCAAGCAGACTTAGATTTCTACGTGCCTAAAGGCCAAGTTTACAAAGCTATTTAGATACCTAAAGATTCAGATGGGCATCTAGTGGGATTTACTAAAGGCACCTAACTCTCATTGAAAGTCACCCACATAGGCCCTTATGTGAATTTTAACCCTTAACTCCAAGGGAAGTCAGATTGAGCCTTATGAGTGTTGAGGGCAGTCCAGCCACCTATCCCACGGTTATTAAAGATCCTCTGTACAACTTTTGAAATGTTCTCTGTCTTCTTTTCAGTATCAGCATTTAAATTGTCACCTTGTCTCCCACTTTAAAACCTGCACTTTCTGTGAAGATCCAATATCACCTAAGAAAGTAACTTCAAAAGTATGTAAACTGTGCAGATATAGTGTATATAATACAGCTGAAAAATGCTAAATGTTGTCAATGGGAGTCTTTTAATGGGTATTTAATTAGACCCTTGCAGATCAAATTCAGACTGAAAGTGGCTAACTTTATTGAGCTGCATATCCTATTAAGGAAACGTGCCTCAAGGGACAGTTTTCAACCAGAGTGAAAATCTAGAAGGAACTGAAAAATATCTGGGCTGTCCAGGCCCTGAAGTAGTAGCAATGTCCTCTGCAGAACCTCAGACTTCACCTAATCAATGGTGATAGCCATATACATTGTCTAACTGTTGTGACAAAACTCCAAGTTTGTACTCGTGGGTCCTGCGCTTCCTGGCAGATTTAGGGGCCTAAGAAACTCATCTAGGCCCCAGAGTGACCTCCCTTTCTCAGTATAATTGGCAAGAGTCACCACCTAGTGAGTTACCTTCATCACAGGCCAGTATGGAAGGTGGAAAGAGTGGGGGGGGGGGGGAGCCCGGGCCCGCCCTCTACTCCGGGCTCCAGCCCAGGGACCCTAATAGTATCAGCTAAGATGGCTGACCTTTTATCCACAAAACACAATACAATTCCCTGGGCTACTTCCCCACAGCAGTCCCTGCTTCTTCAAACTCCACTTCACCCTTACCTCAGGGCCTCCTTCCTTCTGGATGATATGTTGTCCACCACTCAGTCTCACCAACAGCACAACCTCCTTCCACAGCTCCTGACACCCACAGCCCACCTGACTAACTGGGTGGTTTTTATCTGGATTCAGCCAGTCCCTGATTGGCTTCAGGTGTCCCAATTAGGCTAGCTGTTTCTACTCCTTTCTAGAAGGTTCTTAATTGGCCCCAGGTGTCTTGATTGGTCTGGAGTAGCCTTTGTTTGGCTATCCAGGGAACAAGGACCTGCACATCCTGAGGCTGATATATCTGCCTTCCAGCACTCTCCTATATCCTTCTGGTCTGACTCCATCACACTGTGTACTTTCAAAAACCTGAGAAATTCAGATTGCTTTGGAGATTAAGTATGGTTTTCTTTGAGTGTGTTGTGGGAAACAGCACTCATGTTAAAGGAGGATTACTCTGAAGAGTTTTCCGATTGTCTACTTCAGGCTCAGTTATTCACATCTTAGCCGGAATTGTAGTTATTCACATAAGCATCCTTATTGATGTCAATGGGACTACTCATGTGAATGCTACATAGTTAATGGGTTGCAGAATCAGGCTCTTAATTAATTGTGCCTACTTTTTGCTTCTGTTTTGACTCAGCATTTGAAATGGAAAAATGAACTGAACATTCCTGAACACTTGTAATGTTTTATTTTAATTTTTAATGTAAATCAAGTTATAATAGGTGGTTTACTTATTACAGTTAAATCATACATGCTTGAGAAGAGACGTGTATGGATTTAGTAGAAAGAAACTGACTGATAGTTGTTTGCTGTTAGTCCTGCCTGCTGCTACAACCGAAGTCAGTGCATGTTCAGCGAGCTCCCAGAAGGAGCTGTACTGCAGCTTTTAGCATGACTATTTCATCTCCTGCACACCAGCATAAGCTCCTTTCCACCTGTCACTATAAAGGAGTGCATCTAATTTTCATTTGTGTAGAGGCAATTTTTTTTTTGGTACCACTGTAGGACTGAGCAGTAGTGGAGTTGGGAGGGTTATCGTCTGTATTTTAATTTTATTGATTTTTTTTCCTAAATTTTAAATGCAGTATGTACACTTATTTAGGGCTCAGAATACAGGAAACCTGAAAACTGTGTACAGTTATTTTGTATCCAGCCATTTTGACTGCTTGGATTCTAGAAATTGATGTCTCAGAACAAACTGAACAAAGTTGCTTAAATAAAACATTTAGTGATCAAATAAACACGAATGACAGTTTTTTCTAAAATCATGTATTCATCCAGACTCTTTGGGTTCAGTCCTGAGCCTGTTCTCGGATTATCTTGCTTACTTAAAGTGCTGTCTGCTAACCTATTTGAAGTTGGCCCCTGGGTCAGTACTTCAGACCTTTTAAATTGTGGAATACACTACTTAGTTCTTATTGCTTACTATGATTATTTGAATCAGCTGTAGCAGTGCCTAAAGCAGTCTGGGAGTAACTGGTTGTTTAAGGGTTAAAAAGACTTTTTCTAGATCAAAGTGACTTTGCCCTAAGGGTAAGGTAGAGTCTACATCCATGAGTCTGATGAATGGGTTGAAAACCTAACCTATTCTCATTTAATTGAAAAACATAGCTTCTTTCCTCAACTTTAGCAGTGCTGCAGTTAAACTGAACTATTCAGTTATCCATTGAACCCCTTAGACAGATGCTTTTTTTATAGGGATTTGGAGGAAAATGATTGCTTCTTTTCTGCCCTGGGAGAAGGTAGAATGCTTCTACCTTCTATTTAGAGACAAGGGGAAAGAGAAACTAAGCACAATTCACAGTCCACTTGACATACACATGCACATGGTTGACAGAGCAGAAGTGGGACTATAAAATAAATGTGAATATCCTTAGGACCTTGGAGGAAATGGAATTATGAAATAGAGTGCACAGATCTCCTCCTCCTTTGGCAGCTGTGCTCTCAGAGAGCTCCAGAACAACCAAGAAATAGCAAAATCAAGCAGCAAACAAATTGTTAAGATCCCTTCTTCATAAAACCTATGCTGACTAAGTGCGAAAAATACCTACAGGGAGGCTGGTTCTTTTAAAAGGGTAAACTTAACTTTCTTGTCACATTCTCACATGGTTCTTCTAGTGCCTTGGTGCAATTTTGTTAAACAAGTAAAAACATTGATGGGAGGGACAGAAGCAAGGGTGGGAATTGGATCCCTTACTGAGAGGTCAGAAGGTTCACAGAGCTTTGCTTTGTTTACTTTAACTTATCATTTATTTGTGTGTTAAACATCTTTAAAGAGACTATCAGATTTGTCATCAGTAGAAGTAGTCTAGGTGGGACATCAATGGAAATGTCAAATCTAAACAGAAAGCAGATCTGCTCAATCTGTTTGGGAAGTGGGTTTCCTCACAGAAAACTATGAGCAATTCCAGGAAGATACTGTGAGACAGAGACTTGAGCTTCAGTGCCTTCTAAAAACACAGGAACCAATGGACTTTATATAGGTACTCCTACAAGAATATCCAAATGGTCATAGCTGCAACAAAAATTACATTTGATCATTTACATGTGCTGTTATCTGTTTGCACATATGGATTACATTGAAATGGAGGCGACAGAGAATGTAAGAAAATATGACAGTAAATCTATATAGCTGTAAACTGACAAATTTGTATAATCAGAACACTGTCTAAAGTTGAATGCTACTGTGTAATATCTAAACAGTCATGAAAGGGATTGCCTGGATTGCTTTTGTGTAACCACATGCCTTTTTTTTTTTTTAATGGAATCAAAATTACCAGATGATGATGTTTAATTTGTCTGACAAGAGTGCAACAAGAAGATCTAGTTAATATATAAAAGTCTGGGACATTTTTGTTTTGTTTTGTTTCTTGGGTTCTGGTACTGAAGTGGTATATTAGTCTCTGCTGCTATTTAAATGCGCCTTTTTAAATGAAGGAAAAAACATGGGTTTGTTCCTAGCAAAGCTCTTGTGAAAAAATGATAGGGAATGTACCTTTTAAAAGCTAGATGGCAGAGCATCTGTTGAACTAACATAAAGATGCAAAATTTAAGAAATCTGATTTAAAACAAAACGTTTTGACCTATAGTCATCTCTGAATGTTTTCCTTCAGTTAAATATTTTACTAAAATCAGAGAGTTGGGGGGCAAAATGGGAAAAGGATTACATAAGTAACCCAATTATGCATGAATAATTCCTTTGTCTTCCTCACAGACTTCAGTAGATCATGTAATCACTCAAATTCTGACAATTTCTTCACCTTTGCTATACTGATTTATTTGTTTATTTATTTGGCCAAATTTGATTGGTGATTCCAAGGCCCCCATTGATAATTGCTTTGATGTTCTTCAGAAGAAGTCAGGCCTCGGCAAGATACACCCTTTCTGATGAGTTTGGAAGTTAAAATATTTTTTCTTCTGAAATATGCTCTATTTTTTAAAAATAAAATTAAGAAAAGTATTACAAAGCACTACAAAGTATTACAATGCGTGACTACTTGTGAAATTACGAAACCTCTTTTGCAGGATAAAGAAGTGAAAAGATGAGTCAGAAATTGCAAAGTAGTAGTAGATAAGGCCATTATTTCAAATCTCAAACAAATCAAACAAACAAGATCACCCCAAGCCTTTTTGCAGAAGAATTCCTTAAAAAGCGTGAGAGAAAGAGGGCCAGGTCTATCCTTGGTGTAAATCTGTTGAGTTTAGTGGAATTATACTTGTATGCTTATGGATCACTTTTTCTTGAAAACTTGCTGTGTTGACTAGGATCTCATTTAATATACAGTTTGTATATTCCACAGTGAATGAGTCTGGAATCTACTGAATTGTAGCGGTGTGCTCCTATATATTGCCAACTCATGATTTTGTTTAAATGAGTTTTTCAATATTTAGTATTGTTTTTTTAAAGCCACAGGTCCTGGATTCATGTTCTTTAATAAGAAGCACAGCCTCCATTTTTTTTTTTAAAAAAGGAAGATTCTAGCCCCCATGATTGCACAGAAAAACTTGAAAGTATAAACCCAAGGCTCAAAAAACAGGAAGCAAAGATCCGAAACTGATTATTTTTAAAAGTTCATAATATTTAAGCCAGTTTCATGATTTGGGGCCTGACTAATGATTTTCAAATATAATCAATACTGCCCTGTAGCTATAAAGATACCTATCAGTTTGGGAACTGGTGTAGTGATGTTTGCTTGAATGAGCACATAGCCTGAAAGGGTAGCTCTGGGAGTGGTGTGAACTGCCTGTATTTATTTAAGTATTTAGTGTTTGCATATTTGCTCAGCTAAGCAATAGCGTCTGTAGAGGACAAGTGGAGCTTGTGGAGCACATTGCTGAATTTGGTTAGCACGCATTCCTCAGCAATGTGTATTATTGTTTGATCTGCACCACAACTATATCTTGCTTTGTTTTGAAAGCACCAGCGGTGCTGGTTGGCTGCACAGAGGCCTTGCCCAGTACAGAATTGTTGAAAAAGGGCCCACTGATGATGTGGCAGGTCAAAGCTGGGGTGGGTGAACAGTAGAGTCTGTGAAGAGGAACTGATTGGTGGTTGATGATAAGCACCAGTCTTCTCGCCTCACGGTCTCTGTGGTCACATCCTGGCATGACAGCCTCGACCACAGTGGGTATGATGAAAGATATGTAGGTGGTGGACTAAAAAGGTCATGAACAAGGGAAAGCATGGGTTGGCATGTACCTTCACAAGCAGCTTGCCAACTGCAGTCTCCCTTCTGATGTAAGGGGGTGGGGGGAGCAATATGGCTCAGACCTGGAAGCCATGGAAGATGAGTTGAACAGAGTTTCTGTGATGATGCGCATAGTTGAGTTGAGTTGCACATCCAGAAGTTTGGTGTGTGCCAGCTAACTCCATGCTGGGACACAGTACTCTGCTATTGATTACTAAATGGCAAGGACTGAGTCCTTAGGGTCGGAGCATCCGCTCCCCATCAAGAACCTGCCAGTTTGCTGAGAAGGTTGTTTGTATGTCTTGATTTTTACTGCTATCTTGCTTAGGTGGCTTTTGTATGTCAGCGTTCAGTCGAATGTCACACGTAAGTAAACTGGGTATGCTCATGCTTCAACCTGTGGCCATTCATTATGATGATTAGTTCCCTCTTAGCATTGGCATGCTGGAGGTGTAATGTGCTAGAGATTGTCTTGCTGATACTAGGCTGAAGACATCTTGCAGTAGGTGGCCAGCTTTGCAGCATCATCACTCAGTCTTTTCCAACTCCGAGAAAGTTGGATGCAGCAGATATCGTCTGCATAGATGAACTTCCATGACTGGATTGGTGACAGGTGATTTGATGTATAGATTGAACACGGTTGGGGCTAGAATAGATCTCTGGGGTAACTTGCTCTTTTGTTTTTTCCAAACCAGATTTCATCTGTTTTCTCACCCACATGCACCCTGAACTGTCTGTCTCACAGTAGCAGTTCGGAGGCATCAATAACCCATAGTGGGAAGATTCTTAATATTTTAACAAGTAGATCTGTGTGTCATACCATATGATACACTGCAGTGAGGTCGAGGAAAATAGTGCCTGTGTTCAGATTTCTTTGACAACTGTTTTTGATTAATATGGAAGTATTTGGTTGCACGTGCTTCGATCTTGTCAAAAGCATGCTTGCTCAACATTCAAAATATTCTCCACTGTGTTATTTGCTGTAAAATTAGGCACTCTGGAACGTCGAGACACACAGAAAGCAGTAGTATCAGGCCGCAGCTTGATGCCTGGTTTGGGTCTTTACCAGATTTTGGGAGGCTGATAACTTTTAACATGTTCCTGATTTAGTCTTCCTGCACTGGTGAAGAACTGAGTCAGACAATAGCAGGTGCTTGGGCCTAGGAACTCTGGAAGGATGTTGTCATTATAACTGGCAGTGGTACCAGACTTGATGTTACATAGCACTCTGTCCAGCTCTGGAACTGTGAAAGGTTCAGGGCAAGCTCTGTATTTGTGCTGCCTATGAAAGACCCTCCCCTCACTCTGGATTTGATTCTTCACTTCTTTCTCCAGGGTGTCTTTCCCATGCAAAGCAGGTGACTTGCTACCTGGCTAGCACTCACAGATGATCAACTTGGTGTTGGTGTTTGTTAGGCTACTCCAAGGTGACAAATTGAACTCCAACATTTCCAGCTGAACAAATAAAGTCCACATTCTTGGTTTTTCCTCCCATCTGGCTTGGGGAGTAAAACTCAAAGCTTCGATTAAATGATCAGCCATGTCCGCACTGGTTGACTCATACTGCTTGAGTAGAGTGGCATACTCCTCTTTAAGGCAATGGATGTACATGGGGAGATATGCGCACGGAATGGCTCAGATGGATGCTTTGTAGATGGCTCTACAGAAACACCTGTCAGCCTGCTCTATCAGGATTTGGTGGGGCATTATCATTATAATGCTCTGTTCCAGTGCCTCCCTATATTTCTCCTAGTTGGCTTTGTGCAGGTTCCATCACTACTTTTTTGTGCTCATGATGAATGGAAACTGAAGACCAATATGAATCAGTGACGGTCTGTGCTGGCTTTGTGGAAAGTTGTGCAAGGCTTGGTATGATGCTGGAAGTGGGCTCCTGTGCACTGAGCTGACCCAACATATGTCAGGTGAATAGCTGTGATTCCATCAAGAAGAATGGAGCTGTTTTGGATCATGAATGAAGGCAAGATCATTTCATGAGGTCCAGTCCACAAATTGTTGACTGCTAGCGTCAGCCATCTTGTAGCCCCAGTGTGTATGATGGCTGTTGAAGACTTCAGTGTAAGCTGGATGCAGCATGAAAGGATCTGTTGACCCCAGTTAATGCTAGGAAGCTTGTAGATGTTTGTTATCCAAAATGCACCAATCTTGATGAAATTGCAGAATGTAGTGGATAACAGACTTCATCTGCAATGGTCGCCTGAATATACGTGATGTGGCTTGTGCATCTGGTATGTAGCGTGGCATATCAGTCAAAGCCATCGATCTTGTGTTGGTCAGCTTCATTCAATTAAATTTGAGTTTTTCTAAGCAGATCATATCGATAACACATTGAAAAGCAAGAGCACTGATTAAATGTCACTTGGCTATCGAGAAACCCTCAACATTGAATTGTAAGACTCAGCGTGTGGGCTTGATGGGATGAAAGCATTAGGATTGCATATTTTTAGGATTACCAAAAGCAGAGATAATGGGATTCTTCAAGTATGAGGTTGTGAAATTCGGTTTGCTAGGAGGATTATTTGCTTCTCTGCACTGTGCTGGGTTCTGACAGGTGGTGCAATTAAATTCTGATCCATTGCTGTCCATTTATTTAAGGATGGGGTGTTAACTCTCCAGCCAGTTACTGATTTACATGTTAACATTAACTATTTAACTGCTGATCAAAGTCTGTCAGAGAGAAGAGGGATGACAATCAAGTTATATCATTACATGCAGAGCATACAGTAAATAAAAATCTGCACAAATTACTGAATAAACAGCATCTCATTTTGGTATTGTATGTGGACCGTGCTTGGTGATCTTGCTAGTGGGGGAGCCTCTGCTGCTACATTTTTAATTCCAGTAATGCACCTTAAAGATTTCCCTTTCCTTAAAGCTGCAAGGAGAGGAGTTTTAAATTTAATATTTAAAATAAGATGATATTCTGTGGTGTACCAAGGCATTCATTAGTAATTATGACTGTTGGATAGTCTGTTATGTCTTGTTGATATCAGCTCTAGTGATGTATAGGTGAAAGGTCTCTGAGATTTGAAAAGTGCTATTTGGAAGGAAAGAACTCCTTAGAGTGTTTCTCATGTTAATAATAGAACCATGTGTATAAGATGATAAGCCTATATCATAACATTAGTTACTCATCATACATCTATTTGCATGTAAGTGAATATAAACTGAATTTTTGGAAACATACATTGTGAATTCAGTTTTGTTTAGTAGCAATTGGACAGCTAACTTAATGAATGCCAGTGGAAATGAGGTAGAATCAGAAGCTAAAATAGGGAAAGAACAAGTTAAAAATTACATAGACAGGTTAGATGTCTTCATGTCACCAGGGATTGATGAAATACATCAGGAGCTCAAGGAACTGATTGAGGAGATATCTGAGCCATTAGCGATTACCTTCAAAAAGTCATGGAAGACAGGTGAGATTCCAGAGGCGTGGCAAATGGCAAATATAGTACCAATCTATACAAAGGGGAATAAAGACTACCTGAGGAATTATAGACTAGTCAGTTTAACTTCAGTACATGGAAAAATAGTGGAGCAAATAATTAAGCAATCAATTTGCAGACCCCTAGTAGATTGTGGAATCTCTTACACTGGAGTTTTTTAAGAGCAGGTTAGACAAACACTTGTCAGGGATGGTCTAGGTAATACTTATTCCTGAGTTCAGAGGACTGGACAAGAAGACCTCTTGTGGTCCCTTCCAGTCCTATGATTCTATGATTCCATAATTACATAATATTTTCCTTGAGTCTACCAACACTTCAGTCCGAATTATTTTCTGAATGAGTTTTGCATCCAAAAAATGTAGAAGTATGCTCAAAATTGACTTGGGAAGTGATTCAGTTTCTATGTGATTATCTTCCAACAATTGCATATGTTTATTTTATGACCTCAGCTGTGCTACTTTGGACTCTCATCAAATCTCACAAGCTAAATTGGGTCAAGCCAGGTCAATACTACTTGGATAGGAGAAATCTGAGGGAAACCCAGGTACTGCTGGAAGTAGTGTTATTGATTCAGCAGGTGATACTCTTTTCTGAAAGGCAGTATTGAGCAAAAGCCCCAGCCTGTTGTTTAAAGGTGCATTGGGTGTGCATTTGCCAACTTTTATTGTAAAATGTAAATCTGAGGTTCAGACATAGCTACAAATATCATTTCACTTTTTGTAAGGGAACAGGTGTTTGATTAGTCCATTGTACTGAATTCAAGGCAATCATGGTAATTTACTGAATTAGAATACAGTTACCAGGATGTATTGCATGAAGTTTATAGTAATTCAGCTGAGTGGATGGGGAAAAAACTGCTTCTTAAGGAGGTGATTGCTATTTTGAGAAACTTTGCAATGGAGGTTTGCATTTTTAGCTTGTGTGTTGCACAGAGCATAAAGTGTGGTGTCATACAAATTCACTCTCTCATACTTTACTGCTTAATTGTAATATGTTATACTTTTTTTCTGCAGAGTTTCGATCAGAACATGAATCCCCATCTTAGCTCTCATGCGTCCACCCACAAATCCTACAAGAAACTCCTCTAACTCTTAATGGGCTGTTTTTCAGAACTACTGAGCAACTGAGTTTGAAATCAGGGGACCTAAAATTTGTCCCTAAATGGTTGTCACTCTGAGGCATACTTTAAGATGTGGACCCTATCCTATCAAGTTTACCATCTAAGAAGACAACTGCCATGGTGGGTGGGGTACATTTTTATGTACATTACAATTTCTTTTGGTTCTGACTAATATTCTTAGTACATTTGTCCTGTTTCCTTGTGATTATTTGTTTCAGTAATTCAGAATGTAGCTAAATAGTTCAAATGATAGTAACTTCTCAAATACCTTTATATTCTTTATGATGAAAAATATATATTAAAAGGATGGGGTAATATAATGTTATTTGCATTTGGGACAATGATCTAAAAATGGACCACATAGATTAGGGCTCCTGGTGCTCTGCCTTCAAAGCTTGGCATTCGTCTATCAGCCGCCGTGTTCTAGCTATCCAGTTCTGAAGGCAGCACAGAAGTAAGGGTGGCAATACCGCATTCCTTCCCACCACAATAGCTTTGCAACCTTCTTTTGGGTCAGAACCCCCAGTTTGAGAAATGCTGACTAAAGGGCTATATGCATGGTTATATTTTGCCATTTTTCAGTACATGTTCCTGTTTTGTTACAATCCATGAAATTTAAGATTTAAATATCTAAAATAATGAAATTCAAGATTTTTAACTGTTATATAATTTACAAAAATGGACCGTGAATTTGGTAACATAGATGGGAGGAAGGCAATATCTTTTGCTTCATCTACATGTAGACAAGTTTTGTTTCACACTTTAAAGTGACTAGTCAAACTGTACATTTTGCTGCTTGGTTTAATGGTTTGGGGTGCTACACACCACTTTAATCATTCTGAGAGCCAAATCTACTTTATTTTTGTGTAAAATGTAGGAAGCTGCATCCATATTATATTGAAATTGTCCATTTATAATTAAAAGAAAATTGGCAAAGTAAACAACATTGTTGGTACATCATTTTCCTTTAATTAAAAAAATCATTATAATGATTTTGGTGCTTGAAAATACCTGTCCCCTCTTCCCCCTTTGGGAAAAGAATCTATTATCTGAGAATATATATATATATATATATATATATTTAAGTAAGTTTACTGTCTGGACTAAATAAAAAGGGAGCTTTGCCAGTAGTCTTAGAACAATTCTTAGAGATAAAGGTGGGAGAGATTACGAATTCGAAATGTCATGCAACAGAATATGCCTGGTTTGCCAAAAGTTATTAAGATAAAAGTGGTTTTGGATAAGGGAGGGGACGCTAGAAACATAAGTTTTGATGTATGTTTTTAGCTTTTATTAAGAACTGTGAGTTTATTTAAATATTTATTGATAAAACATGTAGATGATGTGAACTATTTGTTTAGATTCCAATTATATGATATTTAAAGATGATTTCTTTTCTGACTTCAACTTTGACTATTGTCAGAGTTGTTAATTTCTACCACCCATAGATTTGCACAAAACTGTCGGTTTTCATGTCATGACTTCATATTAGTGTGCTATAAATCACAAAAGCCTTTGGGTGAAATTCAACCCTTCTCCCAGCAGAAAGCCCAAGTATGAGGCTGTGAGTGGGAGTTTTCATAGGGGGTTATGGGAATTAAATCCTTTCCCTACAACTATGGGCAGTTCATGGCTGCCCTCTGTGGTTACTTTTGTGGATTACGGGTTGGAACACTGGCAGGACCTCATTTGTATTTACTATTTAAAGGCTTTAGGTCCTTGAACCAATTCCCATGGCCCCTATTCTGGTCTGTTTGGCATTATTGTAGATAGTACATCTGTGGCATGCCAAGGTGCAGATGCTCCCTCCACAGCTGTTCCACTTATTCCCCCCACTTGTTGCTCCCCACCATCCAGAGTAGACCCACTACCGATTTTAATTAGATCAGATTGCTCTTTCTACATTGTTAAATTTTGTCTGTTTAGAAAAGCACTGTAATGTCTTGTGGAAATAAATCCAAGCACACACAAAAGAAATAACTGTTTCATTAGCTGCAGCAGTCTGTTCTACACTCCCAACAGTTTGTGCCCTAGCCTAACCTCTAGCAGTACAGGGTACTCAAGTTACAGTATGATGTTCTGAAGGAACACATCCTTACAGGCACTAAAGCTTTTAATAGTTGGTGTTTTTTTGGAGGGGAAGGTGCTGTTTTTTATAGAACTGGGAATGTTTGTTTGTGCATAGGAGCTGTATTCTTTTTTATATGATATTAATAATTACTGAAAATCTATTATGCAATAAGCTGTCTGATATTTCACCAACTCAGCTCATTGTAAAGATTTTCTGTTTAGTTTTAAGGGGATAGGTTTTTAAGGAATCCTGGCTAACTTTAGGGCAGCTGTTATGTTTGTTCTGGAGTGGTGGATGGGGGTGGGGTGGGCAAGGAAAAAAATAATTAAAAAAATATCAGTGGCAGGTGTTACATTTAATAAGTAATTGATGGAGCAAAATCAAATGATTCAAAAATGATTGTTGGCATTAAGCATCACTCAAGTTATGACAACCTGGGAGGAAAAAAAATGCAAACTAGGTCACTGTTAAAAACTGGATTATATACTCATTCCTGATTTGAAATTTTACAAACTAAGGGCTGGATACTTCGCTTGGTCATGTATAGATGGCCTTTAGTTTGCTGATTGGCTTATTTTAAAATATATTTTATTTTATTGCTCTGGATTAGTCATCTGTGGTTGCTTGAGCACAAGTGTTCCAGTGTAGTTTTTGCAGTTATTGAAGAAAAATAAAAGTAATAAAAGAAGGGTTCCTAAAACAGTTTTGGAAATAAGAGAAGAAACTGCTCCACCTGTCGGGCTCTTTGGGGTCAACCAGAGGACTTGATGATTTGAGTCTAAATTCTACAAAAACAAAAATATATACTTTTGAGATTTGAGACTATTTTTCCCCTTTAGTTTATGAAAATTACTGCTAACCTTTCAAATGCCTTTTAATGCACTGATTTAAATTTGGCACCCTGTGCATAATACAATTGTGTGGCAGTGCAAACAACTTCATAAACTAACTTTTTGCTAAATAAATAAATAAATAAATAAATTTGCACATTTAAAAAAACCCTAGATATAAATAGATGTTCTCTTGCTGTCTTTCACCTTCTCAGCTTGTCCACAGGCCATTTTAGGATCTCTGCATTAAAGGGGATGTGTGATTTGCTGGGGAAATAGGGACACCAGAAGAAAAGGTAATATCATGGAAGAACATAAGGAGCAAGAAGGTATTTATATAATCATTGTCTGGGGAACAGGAAAAGCCTTGCCAAATAGGAGCAGACAAGCAGCACCTTCAGACTTTTTCTTTTGAGGTTTAAGATCTGTGGTATGGCAATCACTTCCTTTTGTTCTCAAGACCATGCTTGAGCCCTATCTACCACAATCACTATGGTATCTATGTGCCAGACTGCCAGCTCTTACAATTTTATTGTGAGTCTCTCAATATTTGGTGTTTTTCTTAAAGCCCCAGTTTCTGAGTCCTGTGATTATATGAGAATCTATTTTTTAAAGTACACTTCTAGCCCTCATAGTTACAGAGATAAGCTTGAAAATGTGAACCCTAAAGGCTCAAATATTAGAAGACAAATACAATTCACCTCCCCACTTCCCATAAAATCCGATGATTTTTAAGCTGTCTCATGATTCTTTGGGGTTTATTTTATGATTTTTGAAAACTTGGGGTTGGCAATACTGTAATTTTCTGTGTTGTCCTATTGGATAATATTTGCTATTTACTCATACTGGGGTGTCCAGTCTATGGGTGGTTTTTCCATGTGGGTGAGGTGTCTATGGAGGAATAAGGTAGTTGGCCAGTTTTATGGCTTCTATTATAGAAAGAGTTGTATAAACCCCCAGAATCCTGCATTTTATTCTAATGAAGGCAAGAGATGAGTTAAACCACATTTCCTGTTCCTGATTTCCCCTTTGGTGTGTCCGATCCTGCATACTTGTAGGTGCATCACACTCATAGGCAGTATTTTTGAAGTTGGGTGGAGGGAGATGAGTTCAGCCCTAGACCATTGAGTGCTTTAAATGAGAGGACTGGCATCTTGAATTGGATCTGCTATTGGATGTGGAGTCAGCATGGTGTGCACCTGCAGATTGTCTTCTCTCAAGTGCATTTCCAGCTTCAGAATCATACAGTTTATTGAATGTACAGCTATCGCCCGCGAAAGCTTATGCTGAAATAAACCGGTTAGTTTCTACAAGTATTCCTCGTTTTATTTACAGTTTATTGAATGGTTTCTCAGGTTAACATTGTCACACGATTCAGTGTCATTCTGCTGCATAAATGGTGAGAAAAGAGTAGTGCTATATAACTTAGTATAATGTACTGCATAGTTCTTGTGTATTTCAATTTACATAAATTTCAATAATACAGTTTTGCTCTGAAGTCAGTTCGTGTATGCCTGGGTCTATTGGATGTTAGGTAGAGAGAGATAATATATTGAATCTTGCTTTAGTGAACATCTATTGGCCACAGTACATGTTGACATTTCAGGGCTACTACAGTAATTTAAAAATATACATCTATAAAATGAGTTTTCCGTGACCATAACCTCATATTTTAACCTTACTTAGAATTCCAAAATCAGAAAAGCTGCTGCTAGCCTTTACTAACCTCACCTATGGTGTAGCTACTCTTTCACCATAACAACAGTGTTGGATTGCAGCTAGCATAAAATCAGTGTCTTTGAAACAGAGACAGAGAAAGCTCATAGTATGATTACTAAGTCAAAATTAGTCTGTCTACTTAGGTGCTAAAATATGGATTTAAGTACCTGGTGTTAGGCATCCAAATTTGAAAATGCTGACTTTTGTTCTTCCTAAGAACTAGTACAGTGGCTATTTTGTGTGTATTTAGTACTTGTAAATGAGCCTGAAAAATATATGTCTTGAGAGAATTAAGTCTTCTATTCATAGAAAAGTACAGTCTAATCAGTGTCCATAGATGCTTCTCCATATTGCCTCACTAGTGTACCACAACCTTGATCAAGTAGGACCATCTCTAGAGTGAGTGGCTAGTCAAGACTCCATACCAGTTTAGTCCTTGGCCTGTCTGCCAAGACCACCACTGAGGTTACAAACTAATCAGTTTTGTAGGTGGTTTTAGGAATGTTGATTCATGTGCACTGAAAAGTGAACTGAGTTAAACCCTTTCTGACCGTAACAATGGCTAACTACTGGCCTGGTCTGGATTAAAATATATGACCAACATGTGAAGTGCTCTATGGTCCTGATGAAATGTCCATTGAAATCAATGGAACAACTCTTTGCTTTGAAAAGGGATTGGATCCAGCCCTTTAGTCCATTACTAATCTTCTTGACAACACCAGTAACATGCAAATGTTTGGAGGGTTTGCCTGGAAATAGCTTTAGGGCTAGCTTTAGGATTATCCTATGGTGAAATCTGTAAAGTGGTTTTCCAGCAGCTATCCCTGCAATGTTTTTGGTGATATAACCTTGTCAATATTTGCATAGTAATCCAAAGAAAATTTAGATGATTAAATAATTAGTTTAAATATTAGCTTTTAGTGATTATTTAACTTTTATTATAGCAAGCTGAAAATAGGCTTTACATTTATATGTCACATAGCTAGTGTAAAATATTTTTCAGCAATGGTCTCTAGAAGTTGGATTGGAAATGCTAATTATAATTAAAAACTTTATATCAATAAATACATCTTACAGATTTGTGGTGACAAGTGCTCCCTATCCTGTGTACTTTTGTTCTTGTTCATACATGAATAAGATGACCTACAAAGTTTTTTTTTAAGCCTGCACTGGTGAGTCTCAGTATCCTGGTTTAAATCTTCAAATATAGCCAGTCTTGAGGCAGTAGTTTTCATAAGATATCTAGGATAATGAAAGGATTTTCTTGTGTGAAACTGGAAACCTGCTTACAGACTCAAGGTCCGGACTATTTCTACATTGTGGTATACATGTATGCTCTCTCTCGTTTTTCTCTTTTTCCCTACCGCTTTCTGAAAAGATAGTGTTTATCAAACCCAGAGCTAAATACCTTGTATTTATTATCTACATTAACACACGAATATCTGTGAAAAATAAATACATATTGAATGTGAGCTTTCTTTAATTCTGAAACTGAGTTGCTACAGCTCAGAAAATATATTTTAACATAAGGATATTAGAAGATAAGAATGGCCATACTGAGTCAGGCCATATTGAGTCCATCTAGCCAAATATTCGGTGGCTAATGCCAGATGCTTCAGAGGGAATGAACAGAACAGTACAATTATTGAGTGATTCAGCCTGTCATCCAGTAGTGCAATCAGCAGGGCATGGGTGGTCATGTCTAGTGGTCAGTGCCAAGAGTCCGAATCAAAGACAGAATCATGTGCCAAGTTGAAGGTCAGTATCAGAAACAAGATCAGGTGCCAGGCAAGGGTTCAGAGCTGGAGATAGTGTCAGGAGTGAGGTGTAGGAGTAGGGACAGCAGGAACTAGGAGTAGACAAGAGTCTAGGATAGAAGGACAAGAACTAGGAGAAGGCAGGAATAGAGGACTTAGGAGTTCGGTAAGAAGGAGGGTCCATAGGAGCAGTCAGTCAATAATTCCTCTAGTTGTTCACACAGATTTCTGTTGTTACTTCCTGGTTTATATAGAGCTCTTATATAGAGCCTGAGCACTGCCTGGGGACACATAGGCCTGGGGACACATGGGCCTGGGTTTGAGGTGCCTGTTTCCTCACAGGTCCCAGCATCTGACACTCTGAAGTTTAGGGACATCCAGATCATGTGCTTGCAGCCCTGCCTTGCCTAAAAGCCATTGATGGACCTATGCTCTATGAACTTTTCTAAGTTTTTTTTTTTTTTTAACCCAACTATACTTTTGGTCTTCACAACATTCCTTTGAGCAATTTTGTATTGTCTGAAGCATGGCAATGAGTTCCACAAGTGTGTTGTGTGAAGTACTCCTTCTTTTGTTTGTTTTAAACCTACTTCCTATTAATTTCATCAGTTGACCTCTGCCCTCTATCAAGTCCCCTCCCCCTTAGTTTTCTGTTTTCCATGCTGAACAATCCCAGATTTTTAAATCTCTCCTCATGTGGAAGCTATTCCATAATCATTTTTGTTGCCCTTCTTTATACATTTTTCAATTCATATTTTTTTTGAGATGGGGTGACAACAACTGCATGCAGTATTCAAGGTATGGGCTTACAATGGATTTATATATTGGCATTATGCTATTTCTGTCTTATTATTGATCTCTTTCCTAATTGTTCCTAACATTGTTAGCTTTTTTGACTGCTGCTGGATAGTAAGCAGATGTTTTCAGAGAACTATCCACAGTGACTCCAAGATTTTTCTTGCGTGGTTAACATAGACCCTATCCTTTTGTATGTATAGTTGGGATGTTTGCCAATATGCATTAGTTTGCATTTGTCAGCGATGAATTTTATCTTCCATTTTGTTGCTTAGTCACCCAATATTGTGAGATCCCTTTGTAACTCTTAGTTAAGTCTTAAGCTGACTGCAGTCTTGAGCAATTTTGTGTTGTCTGCAAACTTTGCTGCCTCACTGTTTACCCCCTTTTCTAGATCATTTATAAATATATTGAATAAAACTCGTTTCAGTACAGATCCTTGGTGGTCCCCACTATTTACTTCTCTCCATTGTGAAAAATTACCATTTATTCCTACGCTTTGTTTCCTTTCTTTTAACCAGTTACTGATCCATGAGAGGATCTTCTATCTTATCCCATGAAGGGCCTTTGGTGAGGGACCTTGTCTAAGGTTTTCTGAAAGTCCTAATACACAATGTATATTGGAAGGTGAACATTATAATAAAAATATGCTTATAATCCACTTCTGTTAAAGACACTGGATTATAAAATTTTACATTTATGTTGCACTTGTGAAACAAGTAATATTATCTTCATTTTGCAGAAGTGGAAACTGAGGTTTAGAGAGATTTAGGTCAACTTTTTCAAAAGTAGCTACTAGTTTTGAGTATCTTAGATTTTAGTTGCCCAATTGGAGACTTCTGTGGGCATCTAGTATTAGAGAATACTGTTGAAAAAGTGAACATGAGTAACTTTCCTAAGTTTATACAGCAAGTCTTTGTCAGAATTGGACTAGAACTTAATACACTCTCAGTCACATGTACTGTTTCAGCAGAGTATGCTCGTGCTCCAGGAAGATGTGTTGGTGTCAAGGAGGAGGAACTAATTTCTCAAACTAACACAGCCTTTTATCACAGAGGTGTGTTTCTGCTACTTTTAGAAAGGAAAATATTCCTCTGAGAATGAAATTGTTAAAAGTATCTATTGTGAATCACTGAGAAGGACTGCTGTTAAAAGGACTGTGGTAGATAAGAGGTTACAAATGAACATTAGAATAAGAGAAATTATGTAAAATTACTATATACTAATATATAGTAATTCATTCCACTGCTCGTGCAGGTTTGTTTACTACAACATGTTATTACTTATTTTCTCCAGTTCAATTTTAAATGTCTTGGGCAGTGGGATTTGACCCACTTCCTATGGGAGAGTAATCTGCAGTTTAATAGTTCTGAAGTTTTCATGTTTTCTCCTATACATTTTGCATTGGCATCCCACTCTTTAGTGCTCAAATATTTGTGAATATTTTTGATATTCCCTTTAGTTGTACATATTTATTTCTTTGATTCTTTTTTCATTGGTCAGTTGCCATATCTTATTAGTATTTGTTACTTTTCTCTGATCTCCGCCAGCCTGTCTTTTTGTTTCTGGTTACAGAGTGCCCAAACTAACAGCAGCTGTGGTCCACCAATGCTGTATAAAGAGGGACTTCACCTCCCTGATTCATAAATAGAATACTTTTGTATGTGTGTCTAGCTAACTTGTTTTGGACAAGACACAAAACAATGAATAAAGCATGAATTTAAAGTATCCTTGTAAATATGTAAAAGATTTAGCTAGTAACAATAGTAAGCTGTGTGTGATAGTGTGCAGCTGTGGTCTAGCATGTACTGCAGCATGTGAACAGTTCATGATCTAGATGGGGATTTGTTACAGAAATTAATGAACCGGTCATAAAGTGCATGATACAATGCAGATTAAAAGGCGCATGCGGCAGTTTGATTTAGAATTTGTATATAAACTGATAAATGATTTTGTACTTTGGATGTGTGATATGCTCTGTACCCACTATCTATGCTTGGGCCTAATCAACTCAAGTGTAATTTGATTGTATGCCAATAAAGAAAGCTTAGTGACAAATCTGGAGTTGAAATGATGTCTGGGATTCCAGAGAACTGGATAAAGTGTTCTCCGAGAACTGGATGAGGTGTTCTATATAAGCTGAGTCAAAAAGTTTTCTCAAAGGGAATATCACCACATCCCAAAATTAGAGTGACCAGATGTCCCGATTTTATAGGGACAGTCCTGATATTTGGGGCTTTTTTTTAAATATAGGCTTCTATTACTCCCTACCCCATCCCAATTTTTCACTCTTGCTGTCTGGTCATCCTACCCAAATAACATTGTTGCTTTTTCTGCAATATCACATTGCATCCACATATCTAATTTTCTGTCTATGATCACAATTAACCTCCTTTCCAAGTATCTTTTTCCCATTTAGTGTATTGGATTTCCCCCTCCATTTCATTTCATTTCATTTCCTGCTTTTGAGGTCCTCTTCAGAATCCTCCTGGGGTTTATAATACCTCCCAATTTCACGTCATCAGCAAATATCAGTAATATGTTGCTTGCTCTGTTTTACAGATTATTAATGATGATGTTTAAATAAGAACTTCCTTTATGTAATTTATCAAAATACACGCAGTTCCAATTACATGGGAAAGATTTTTTTTAAAGAAATCCATGCATATTTGCTTGCTATTGACAATTATATTTTGTGTTGTTTACTACATTTTAGAGCTAGGTTTGCATGAATTAAAGTGGGGTCATGTGACATGTGAGTGTCACACAATAAATCCTGTACTTCAGCCAGCCACTACCATGTATCTGAGACTTCAAGAGTCTTCCCGACTCCTTCTGTCTGGTCTTTTTATCTGATCGCTAGATCATACTGAACTCCTGTGATGGTCGTGCCTCATCAGCAACACTCACTGGTGAGGCATGACAGAACATTTTAGACTAATTTGGATTTAATCTATGGATCGTCAGTACCTACAATGTATGCTCATTAGATAATAAATGTAATCTTCGTATGACAAATAAGGGATATGATATACACCTTTAGAAACTGTTGATTTGGTTGCCAGCTGCCTTTTAGAGACATAGGTCTGTATAACAGGAACAACATGTGCATTGAGAGGAGCAAATACCCCCAGATTTATAGTATCTCTTGTTGAAGGTTTTGAAACTGGCACTCATATCCATTTTAACACTGAGTCAACATTAACATTCGTTTAGTAATCTCAGACTGGAACTGATTCAAACTCACATCTCAGGAGAAAAAGAACAGTGTATAAATCTATCCTGTCTTCTACTGGATGAGGCACTGCTTGGGGTTGTCTGTAAATATTTCCACAGTGTCCCAGAAAAAGACAGCTTACTAACTATGATGTTTGACTGCACACCAAACAGCTTAATTACCACACTGTAACATTTCGTTTTTTAGGAATTTGATGTAGACTGCAGTACTAATTTTGAAATCAGCTTGATATACTGTTAAATGGTGCTGTGCTTTCTTGGTTTATGACTTATCAGGGGCTTGAAAGGGTTCAAGATGAGCTTTGGGATTTTGTATGTTGAGTTTCTTCATATGTTTTCTTCTTATGTTTTGACATAACTGATTTTGTTACAGCAAAATTAAACTACACCTCTGGGTAATTACTGGCAAAAAAATGTGCGGTAGAACCCATTTAAAAAATAAACTGTTAAAGAAATAGAGCTGTGAAAAGAATAACATTTTCTGTGCACCAGCCCAAATATATGTTAAGTTACAATTAAGCTGCTTTAAGAGAATGAGTGGTTTTTTTTGTTTTTTTTTAAATCCATGTAAAGAGTTGCAATGAAACAATGTACAGATACCAGATTATAATGAACCTGGGGCTGTTTTCTGTGTACCAGCCCAAATATATGTTAAATTACAATTAAGCTGCTTTAAGAGAATGTGGTTTTTTTTTTAAAAAAAAAAATCCATGTAAAGAGTTGCAATGAAACAATGTACAAATACCAGATTATAATGAACCTGGGGCTGTTTACAGTGCATTGAGGTAACTCCCAGTGCAATATCTAGCCAGTGGAGGGCTCCATAATCCTTCCAGCATAGGAAAGGGAAGTACTACCAGAGCCTCAGGGAACCTGGATCAGGAGGAGCCTGAAACTGTATGTCAACAGGAGCAGAGGGTGGTTGCAACAGTCTGAAGTGTGGCTGTGGACGGAAGACCTGATAGCAAGCGGACTAGGAGCTGGGCTGAGCTGGTTGCTGGTAGGGGGCCAGTGGGACCCACAGCAGGAAGGTATAGCCTAGCATACTTGCAACTTTGTTTTCCGGTGGCACTAATAAAGAAATAATCTTTCCTACTTGAATTGTGAGTGTTTTGGGGAAGCCCTGATGGTTATTACCTGAAGAGCCAATTTCAGGGTACACTCAGCAAATTACCAAAACTTAAAGACTGATGGCCAGCTGCGGCACCAGCGCTGGCTGTCCTGGGGACTGCTGCTCGCGCAATCCCCAGGGCGAGTCACATCTACCACTGCTCGGATGGTCTTGGGGGCAGATGCACCAACTGCTGCTTGGGCGGTCCCTGGTGCCAGCCACCTAAGGCCATCCGAGCAGTGGCCAGTTCCGCTGGCCCCAAGGCCGGCTGAGCAGCAAGCGGTGTGGCTGTCCCCAGGATCACCTGAGCAGCTGGCCCAGGAGCCAGCTCCTTGAGTGGCCCTGGGGTCAGCCATACTGGCCACTGCAGGCGTCATGGAGGTCATGGAAAGTCATGGAATCCGTGACTTCTGTGACAGGCATGGAGTCCTACTAATAAGTTTTCCCAACATCCTGAATGAGCAAGGAGAACTCTTGATCTGAGATTTCAGTGGGATTTGGGTTGGTGTCTTCAATTTTCCCAAATGCGTCTTGTACTACATAGATGTAAATGTCCAATTTGTAAAAAGAGAGAATCACATGGGGCCATACCTGAAGCTCATTTGAAGCCATGAGGAACTTTTCCATTATTTTCAATGGGCTTTAGATCAGGTTCTGGGTTTTCAGGTGCTAATTGTAATGAATGAACATTTTATGTTAAAACAACACTGTGAATTTAGAAATGACACTTTTGTCTGAAATATTTTTATGAACTTTTTGTAACAAATATCACTGAATATTATAATAAATGAGGAAGATTAGAGATACACTTTCCTGTAGTTTTTTCAATATTTTTAAGTTGTGCACTTGGTACTTTGTGTATGGTGAGTGCCCCCTTCCTCTATATAGTCAGTTATTTAGTTTCCTTGCTTGTGTGGGCTTTTCACCAAGCAATGGATGCAGGGAGCAGAGCATTTAAAAAATAAGAATTAAAGATTTCAAATCCACATAAAACTGGTACAAGGAATCGGGGCAAGTTTACTACTTGGAATTATTTTTACTTTATTTTTTGAAATTTACTGATTTTCAAATTGACCGTGTCCTTTTAAAATTAAAGATGGATGAACTCTCAGGTTCCCAACCTGGAAACTTGGCTATTGACCCTGCTGCGAGTTCCGTGTTAGCCTTCAGCAAGTAAAGTTGTGTTTACCAACTCTCTGCATGCTGTCTCTTATATAGTAAACACTGGGAACAGAACCACTCAGCTTACTGACAAAGGGCAAAACATTTGCCATGCCTGCCGGTGTATTGCGAAAGCTTCTGAGGGACCAGTCCTCTCCTCTTGAATAAAATACAATGCACAAAATACAAGTATTGGATCATCTTTATGTAGTATTAGTAGCAGTATATATACTGCATCTTGTGGGGCTTTGTTAGCTTTTCATTTTCAGAGGATGGGACTTCTTCCCTGCTGGCTGGGCCTGTTTGAGCCCAATGTGATTGGTGTATGCAGTCCATTCACTTTTCCCCCCTCCTGTAATGTTGCTCAACCAAATGCTTGCAGCAGTGCTGAGTGATCACAACCCTAGCTAAAATCAGTGGAAGTTGTGGCTGCTCAGCACCTACGAAAATCCAGCCCAGAATATGTAACTGCTAATTTGAGCAATCTAGATAAAAAGTCACCATCTTTAAGAGCTCAAATGCTTGTTTGATGTTGTTGTGTTTCTCTATGTAGCACCTATAATAATTATTAAAATAAAGTATAGAAGATGCACAGTGCATTAATTTCCTCACTTAAAAAAGTATATACTGCAGGTATTTGATCATTCTTATTGACACTAGTATTTTGGGAAACCTTTATATATTCTCTGGATATGTACTTGCAGTCTTTTTGACTTGCAGACCTCTTTGGGTACCATTATAGGATATTTTTTTTATCCTATAGAGAACCTGAAATTTTTAGTAAATTTGAGTAGTAACACTGCTAAACAGTCATCCTACAGCAATAACCTTCCTTAACTTTGTACTCCTTTTTTTGTTGAGTACTTTATAAAAGTTTCAATTTAATGGTCAAATATACTTGGGTTTGGGTTCTGGTTTGGGTCTTAAGAATACAGTTGAGTCTGCCCAGGAATGTATACATTATAGAATCACCTGAAATCTAAATTAAAGTGATAGCTGTTACTCAAAAAGGACTGTGTTAGTCTGAAAGTGTTTTATCTCATTTGGTTTTAAAAGCTGCGTATGGCTGGATTTTTTATTTTATTTTTATTTTACTTGGCATATTTAATAAATGAAGAATAATATCTACATCATAGCTGTCATGGCTTTGTTTGGTGTGAACTTCATGTTGGATGTTTATATCTGTATCAGACATAGAAAATGTTACGAGAAAGAGAGAGAGAAAAGTAATTTTAAACAAATCAATCATAAGAACATAAGAACGGCTGTATTGGGTCAGACCAAAGGACCATCTAGCCCAGTATCCTGTCTACCGACAGTGGCCAATGCCAGGTGCCCCAGAGTGAGTGAACCTAACAGGTAATGATCAAGTGATCTCTCGCCTGCCATCCATCATCACCTTCAAACAAACAGAGGCCAGGGATACCATTCCTTACCTATCCTGGCTAATAGCCACTAATGGACCTAACCTCCGTGCATTTATCCAATTCTCTTTTAAACCCTGTTATATTCCTAGTCTTCACAACTTCCTCAGGCAAGGAGTTCCACAGGTTGACTGTGCACTGTGTGAAGAAGAACTTCCTTTTATTGGTTTTTAACCTGCTGCCCATTAATTTCATTTGGTGGCCTCTAGTTCCTGTTGTTACTGCTTTTCCTCACAATTAGTACTAAGTATGCTGCAACACAGGATAGAGCAGTGGTCCCCAAACTATGGATGTATCCCGGCCAGCCCCCCATGGGGGGTGGGGAGGGAGTGCCACCCAGCCCCACTCTGTCCCCACTTCTCCTCCAGCACCACCTCCTGCTGCGATTCTGCTCTCAGCCTCAGCCTTGTTCCCAGCCATGGTTCTGGCATCAGCCTCTGGCTCCCGAGCTACAGCCCCGCTCGCACTTGTGGACCCAACCTGGCCTGAGGTCTCAACAGTAGCTCCCGGAGGGTGAGGGTGGGGTGCACAGGTGCAAGGGTAGTGTGAAGTGAAAAGTTTGGGATCTGCTGGTTTAGGGCTAGAAAAGGTGTTTCTTTGGGTTCGTTTCCCACCACATCGACAAAATATGTCCATGGGGATAGCAATAATAATCATGGGTCTACATGATGGAAAGGACAGAATGTAAATTGGTAGCAGAGTGGACAGTAAATTAAGAACTGCAAATACCAAGGGACAGGGTACTGTAGAGTATTCTTTGGAATCACAAGGAAAAAGTAACAGTACTGCAGCATCCATTTTGACCTCCAACTGAATGTCTGAAAATTTTGGACAAAAATGAAGAGGCGTTCTACATCCTAGTCAGTCAGTTCTGGCCATCCAGTGGGTGGCTTCAGTTATCTTGTTTCTATGGTGAATTAAATTTGCAGCAGCTCTCAGGGGATATGTAGGAGGCTGGCAACATTTTTGTCAATTGTGAGATCACTAGTAAAGATCTAACAACACTGACTCATTCCCAGAACTACAGATGTATGGGCTTCTTGGAGTTCCAATTTGGCCCATTGCTAAGGAACACTGTGGCCTGTAGCTAACGTAGTGCAGTTGGCTGGAGTCTTTTTAAAGATAAGGTGCTGCTTGTGTCTGTAGCACATATGGTGAAGAGACTGTAAGACCAGCGAGCGTGCAAATATGTTAGCAGCTCGAAGTGCAAGGCGGGGAGGAGAGGCTGGAGTATTTTCAATAAATGCCTGTTTATAAACTCTTTTGTTTTTAAAGGAACAAGTGTCCTTATTTATTTTGTTAATACTTTAATAATCTGTGTGGTATTTATTTACTCTTTGTCTTAGTTTGGACAATGAAATAAAACTTTTATTTCTAGACACATTTACTGTAGCACATGCCTCATACGGTGGGATTTAGACAGTGTCGGGGTAGAACTTCAAACTCTTGTATCTTTTTTTTTTTATTTGCTGTCGTTGTCCTCTTCTATGCTACTTGCAGGGTACCTCTACCCACAAGTAAAAGTGTGATTGTAGCATAGGTAGGCATACGTGTGCTAGCTTTAATCGAGTTAGCATGGGTAACAACAGTAGTGAAGACATAATGGCACATAGATCCTGGTGGAGACTAGTGACCTGAGTCTGTCCAGTGGGTTTGTTCTGGGGAGGCTTGCCTGCACTGAAGCCTATACCACCACATCTTCACTATTACTATTAGCCATGCTAAGTAGTGTGGGTAGACATACTGTACACCTTAATTTGTGGTGTAGATGTACTCTCAGTGCTGTCTGTGGTGGTGACCAGCCCATCTGGAGTCTCCAGGAGGAGAGAGCAAGGAGGAGGAAGAGGCAGCAGCCAAGCCACAAACCTCAGAGGCTTGCTGATGGGACAGAATGGGGGAATGGAGGTTCAAGGGAGACCAAGTCCATATTCTCCATGTGAGACCCCCTGGATGTCCTGTCCTCCATTCTTTTCCCCTTGGATCATGTCTTTTCCTGAAAGTGATTCACAACTCACTTTCCAGTTTGTTTGGTTCATTTTTTCCACAGCTGACTACACTATGTAGAATCATGTGCACTCACTCTTACTGAAATGAGCCAGGCTGCTGGTATGCTTCTTAGTACTTTGCTAGGTTCTCTGACTGGTGGTTCATCCACCGGGCCTGACTCAATTGCGTTCCCCTCAACAGTGCCATCCACCATGGCAACCGGGACAAAGGCTGCAAGAAGTGTGGCTATGCCAACAAGACCCTGCCCCATGTCCTATGTGGATGCAAACAGCACTCCGGAGCCTGGCAGCACTGCCACAATGCCATCCAGAACCTGCTGGTGAAAGCTATCCCACCGTCCCTGGGGAAGATCACCATCGACTCTGTCATCCCTGGGACAGACAGCCGACAGCGACCCGACATCGTCATGACTGACGCAGAAAAGAAAAAGGTCCTCATGGTAGACGTCACGGTGCCATTCAAAAACAGGTCACCAACCTTCCATGAGGCCTGAGCACAGAAGGCACTGAAGTACACCCAGCTGGCTGACACCCTGAGAGCCCAGGGTTATGAAGTCCAGATCCATGCCTTGGTCGTGGGAGCCCTGGGCGCATGGAACCCCCACAATGAGCTGGTACTGACAGCATGCGGAGTTGGTCGACACTACGTCCAGTTCATGAGACAGTTCATGGTGTCCAACATCATCAGGTGGTCCAGAGACATCTACACAGAACACATCACAGGACACCGCCAGTACCAGGTTGAGTAATCGAGACTGTCGACCAGGGAAATAACCCACTTCCTCCCTTCCTTGACAGACTGACACCCATGTACCTATTTGCTACACTGCTACGGACTTGGATTCTTAATACATTCCATGGGTGGTGTACCTGAGCCCATTTATCCACTGACACTTTAAAAAAACCTCCCACACCCCAATCTGGATCTATGCTGGTTATGTGATATGTACTTACCCTGTTAACCTTGTAATTGATACTTGCAATCCCTCATAACCCAAGTCTGACCCCAGATTTACAGTACATTCCTTAACTTTTGTGTACTATGACTTTAAACATTAGCTTTAATAAAATTTTTAATTCTGTATGCTTCTGTATTGTACTTTTTCATTAATAGTTTGATCTGTATGCATATTGTCTCTTGAACATGTGATTGTATGGTTTGAGTTCACTTGTGTTGATAAAAGGAGGTAATGAAGATAAATTTTGAGAGCCACTGCTATTGCTGTAGCATGATACTGTAAAGTGTGGATTTGCTAAGATTACAGAGTAGTGCAGACATTTTAAAAATCAGGGAAACGTTCAGTGCATCTTAGGTTTTGAAAACTTTGTTTTTACAGAGTCTAAATGTTTGGGCAGATTTTGAAAGTGTGCTTTAACTCTACATAATGTTCAACGTCGTGCTCATCTATTAAGGCAGTATATGTATGGAATTTAATTCTCTCTCTCTCTCTGCATGATGTGCTCCTGCATTGAAGAAAAAAAAGATTTGGTTATGTGAAAAAATAATTGTCACACTGGCAAATGGAAAGGGAGATGCAAACAATATTTCTCTTTAATTCAGAACACCAGAAAAAGCATTCCACAGGTAGACAGAGAAAACTTTGAAGAAAAAAACAGCAAATAAATAGTGAAGCATGTAAATCTGGAAACTCACTTAGTTAATGACAAATGTTACTGATTCCTTTTTGAACCATGTCTTCAACCTTCTAAAATAAAGATACCTGATGAGAGAGGGTTATAATATATAACAAGAATAGAGAATTAGTCCTTGTACATTATTAACATATTTTGATGGTTTTTATGCTTTTTCTATTAAAAGCTCTTATTAGAGTTTAAGATATTTATTTTTATGTTCCAGTTAATGTTTTATTTGAATTCAATATATTAAATTAATCCTGAATCTTTGAAACATAGATTAGTTTTTAATAATATTAGTTAACTTGTAGTACTCTTCTTTGGAGTGCTGTTTTGAAATGTAAATTAATAATTTTGCTTTTGCAATCAGACACACAAAACAATAAATCATCTTAATATTGTGTGAGATTTTGTTAAAACCACAAAATCTCAGATTACAAAACTGTTTAAAGTTAATCAGTGCTGGAGAAGAATTGGCTTTTGTGCTATATATTTTAATAAGCCTTTCATTTGTAAATGTGTAGATGATGGTCATGTTTGGGGGATATTGCTTAAAACAGATTTATTATCCTTTCAGGAAATGTTGGATTTATTGCCTGCTTGTATAAACTGGGGTAAGCCCAAATCACAGCCTAGGTTATGTGCTGGTGCAAGAGCATGAGAGGGTGCAGTCCTGCACTGGCTTCCTGCATCACTAGTAGCAGCGTGGGAAGAGACCTAGTGTTGCCATTTTGGTCATATGTATTCAGTTTCATCACATGGCATAATTTTAATTTAAAGATTAATCTTTAATTCCTGGAGACTCCAGGACAGTACTGAAGAATTGGCAACTGTAGGGGATGCAGGATCTGTAGAGCTGCTATGCATCCTCCCTCTTCACATGGACGGGAGAGTGTGTTGTTAGAATCAGAAGATGGCCGTGTTATGTTCATTTTTTAATGTAATCAGGAATGGAATGTCTATGGAACATACATAGCAATGGTTGAATACCAGAGAGCAGCTATTAAATGAGTGAGAGAGAAGGCATGATTTTTATTTTCATATAAGCACTGGTAAATTTTGGGATGTGCATTCTGCTTATGACATTTGAGGAATGTTCACTTCCTTTCCTGGTTGTGATAGAAAGTCTGCTGGTGTTTTCTCTCTTCCCCTTTTCCCCCTCCAAGGAGATAATTTATGACAAAGAAACGAATGCATCCATATGCTAGTACGCTGGTGATGACATCAATTAACAGCTGGGAACCAAATGTTATTTAATTCCATACTACATGTGTGCATAAATGCATCTTCTGCCCAACCAGTGTGATTGGTATTATTTTAAAGCTTTCGAAATATAACTCACAAGAAAAGGAACTTTTGTGTATTTATAGTTTTTTTTTAATGATGGAATATTTGGTGACAGAGGCAGCTAATTCTCAGATGCATTTTGTTGTATTATTTCAATTCAGCAGATTACTACTATTCAGCCATGATCCGCTAACACCGAAGTGTAGCTCAGTGATACTCATCCTTGAGCAATTGCAGAATTACTTCCTAATCAAATGGGATCATAGGAAGCCATACAATAAGACAGGCACAATGTCCTGAAATTGCATTATGATGACTGTGTTGTGACATATCTGTGTTTGTCACAATGCAGCATCAAGGTATGTCAGTGGATCTTTATGATGCAAACATTATAACACAAAATCAGGACATCATGCCATAGTTAGTCTGTGGCACTGTGGAGCTCCTTTTTTAGCAACTTTGTCTCTACTCATTTCTACCCCGGATGCTATGATGGGAATATTTCTTCTCTCCTGCCTCTTTCTGGATGTAATGTGTACCTGTGGGTGTTCTTTTGTCCCTACTCTCCACTTCCTTTCCTGACTGTGATAGAAAGTCTGCTGGTGTTTTCTCTCTTCCTCTTTTCCTCCTCCAAGGAGATAAATCTGTGGAAATTGCATATGTATGTGATGGATTATGGTCACTAAATGCTCCTCAGGCTTCCTCATTTGTGTCTGAGTGCTCCTTTGACAGAACTTGGCTTGCTATGACTTTGCACAGAAACAGGCAGAGCCTGAGCAAAAGACTTAGTCAGAGGTGCATGTAGGATCTTAGAACCACATGTAGATCAAGAAACCACACTTCTATACAGGGATATAGTGTGAATAGCCAGTTGTCTCTTGTAATGTGAACAGGCACATTCTCCTCTCTTTACCTTGGTGCACTGACTGCAATAGTTACTTGAAATATATACAGATGTAAATGACAGGAGAATCAAACCCCTCATCAAATAGAAAAATGGAATACGCCATTGCTTTTAGGGAAATGAACTGTGGGTAGGATTATTATAATGAACATTGCAACAGGGGGATTGTCCTCTTTCAGGACTAGAGGTTTTACAGGTTTTTATTTTATGAGAGTTATAAGACTTTACAAATTGGGATATGAGCATTTGTAATAGAAAACTTCAATTTTTGTTAGGTGCCTGCACCATGGAACATGCTAGACATATATATATCTCTTAGAATGTGCACATTTTCTGCACATTTATGTTATGCATATCACCAAGGTATCTATGAACATTCAGCATATGAAACCATCAGGTATGGATTAGATATTACCTCCATTGCATTTGCATCCTTATTGTGCTTGCGCAGGAGCAATTAAGAGGCAGGAGTAGGTGTTTTATTGTTTGTATTGATTAAAGACCAGATACCATCTTGCAAGCACCATGTATCAGCCCCCAATTGCTGGGTCAAATTTGAGGACTGTACTGTGTTGATGCCTGGCTACTTGAGTCATTGTTACATCTAGCCCCATTCCTCTGGGCATTGTATCACTGGCTAATGATCTTTCTAAGGCAGAGTGAACTCTGTAAAAGAAATCCCTATTTTCTTGCAATCGGAGGTTGGCCTGGAATTGAGATGGAAAGTTATTTTTTAACTCGGCTCCAGCTCCATGGCAGGGATGGGAGATGTTCTTCTCTCCCCTCCCAGTGAAATCAAAGAATGGGGATCTTGGTTACTGGGAGAGAGGGGAGGGGAAGGAAGAAGGGGGTGTCTTCTCATCTCCTGTGTGGTCAGGAGATGGAGGAATAGTAGACTGCCAGTCAGGCAGTGTATCTGCTTCAGAAAGAATTATGCTATTTTCAAGAGCAGCCAGAATGAACTGATTGTATATTTGGCAATCCAAATTTAGCTGGGAATTATCCACCTGAATATGTATGGCTGATATTAATGCTCTTTGATAAATTTTATTCTAAATTTGCAATTCCCTATTTGAATGACTCAGGGGATTGGGAATAGTAGTTATTCACCACTAGATTAACATTAAGTCTAAGTAAGTAGTGGTCAAAGCTAATGTGAAATGAGTTGATGGTCTCAATCAGTCCCTATGTACACAGGTCACCGTCTCGTGTAGATGCGATAAATCGATCCCCAAAGGCACTCCCCGTCGACTCCGGAATTCCAGCTCGCCAAGAGGCGCAAGCGGAGTCAATGGGGGAGCCCGCTGCCGCTGTGAGGATGCCAGGTAAGTTGACCTAAGATGCGCCGATTTCAGCTATGTTATTCACATAGCTGAAGTTGCGTACCTTAGGTCGACCCCGCCCCACTAGTGTAGACCAAGCCCATGTAACAAATGCCACTGTTAAGTAGACGTCTCAGCAAAGAGGCCACCGATTGAATGAGCATGAAGAACGAACTATCCTCTCATCCTTAGGGACAGTTCCTTCAGGTCAGGGCTAAGGCACATTGGCTGGTGATGTGGATAAGCTTGTAGTTACTGTTTTCTACCTGTTCTGAGAAAAGAGATTCTATATCCAAGCCTGCTCAGCTCCTTTCACAGACACTGCATTAAAAAAATAAAGTTTAAACATTCAATATCTGAATCCCACAAATAACAGGAGAAAATTAGTCTGCTCTGCATATACTCCACCAGTTATTTAAAGACATAATTCCCAATATAAATAGACTAATTTTGGTTACTAGATAAACATACAGAATGTATAAAAGCACTATTTGACAATAGCACTGAAAGTATATTAATGTATTTTGCTTACCTCCTAAATACTTACTATTTAACAGACTCCCAATTAATATCAAATCAACCTGAAAATAATAAAAAAGATATGAAAAAACAAAAAACAAAACCAACCAAATAAATCCAGCTATCTTAAAGGTACTATTGGATGTAAAGGATGAAATTATTGTGTCTATTCAGCATTGATCCTCAGAAAATTCTCAGTATAGCAGTTGAGGTGAGGCTAAATACACCTGACTGTGAAATTAAGTATCTCTATTTTAATATGATTATGCAGTTAAGTTACCTATAGGAGGAAGAGTCCTTCTCTTTTTCTGTGTAAATGGGAACTATATGCATACATGCAGAACTCCTCTCCATATTTGAGCTGAATGTGCCATTTAGGTGGGTTTTTTTAGTAACTATGTTTCATAGCTCCATAGATTTTCAGATCTGTGGAATTAGAAGTTACCTTCCAGTTTTGTTGATGGTATTTTATAGAAAAAACTTTGTTCTTCTACATGCTTTGTAATTCTGACAAACTGTTTTTTTTTTTAAATTAAACAGTTTTGAGTTGAACCATAGTGAGTAGTAGTTATAAGAATAATAGTTTTTACAGTATTTTGGTGACCTCAACCACAATCTCATGTTAGTGTGGGCACATGGGTAAAAAAAAGCAGCATCACAGATAGTGTTTCTCTGTTTTTAACCATGCATGTATTATTTTTAATAAAAAATTTTTTAATTAAACAGTTAAAAATCTGTAAAAAGGGTCTTAAAAATTTCATATCTGTTGCAGCTCTGTGCATTTGCTACAGATGCATCAGACTCCCTAAATTAATCTGTGTATATGAACTATTTTATTAAAAATTGGTTATCAGAAAGTATGACAACATGGTGTGTTATAAAACTAGGGTATAGATTGTGCAGTACATGCTGTACATATTTAAATGACCGCTGGATCTCCCAAAGCAAGCCTTTTACATTCCAGATCTTTCACCGTGCATCTGCTACTGGCATGTAGCCACCAACCCACACAGATTTAGTTGAAGTAAATGAAATTTAGTGTACTGAGATGGAGGCTAATAAAATGGAAGGATAGTATTCTTGCTGCTAGGATTCGTAAAATGATTTTTTTTTCAAAGAAAGGGTTTTTTGAGGGGAGGGGCAGAGTGTACGTGTGAGTGTGCATATGAGATTTCTTTAAATTACGTACCTTATATGTCTGTCTTGTTTTCCCTTACAGATGGGGTTTATACAGATTAATGAGGACTTCATATTTATTGAGCCACTCAATCACACTTTGGCTGTGACAGGTCATGCACACAGGGTGTACAGACGAAAAAGGTCCATAGAGGAGAAAGTTACTGAAAAGCTAGTGCCTCGCAACCATTATTGTGGTGTTGTTACAGGTAATATAACAATTTCACTGAATAGATTTAATGCAGAGGGCATATTTTTAAAGAGCACAGATAATAGCTTTAAAAAACATCATATCTGATCATTCTTCTAGCTATAACTTTTGGTGGCAGAATTGTCAGAAAGAGGAACTATACATTCACTTATCGACATTGCATATTAAGTAAACTGTCATATTTTAAAAACAAAAATATCAAAGTGGAAAACTTTGTCCATCTCTTAATTTGTATCCTATTTCTTGTCTCCCAGTATCATCTGCTTGGTCTCAGGTATTTACTTCGTACAGTGTTTGAACGTCAAGACATTCTTCAGTTTTGAAACTTCATGGTTTGAGATTTGGTTTACTTCGGGGAATACTTCTGGAACCACTTATCTTTTTTTAAATGCAAGCAGCATTTTAAGTGTCACAGTTGTATCTATAACAATCTATAATTTTATCTTTTTTGTTTTTATGAATTAAGTTTACATGAATTGTGTAAAATACTCCAAATAGGTCCTCATTGATGGATTTTGTGGTGGAAAAAAGGCTGCATGATAATTTGGCACAGAGTGGTATATTGTTAATATTTATTACCAAAAAAGTCTTTTGTGAGAGATGATATTCTTTTGAACTTGTTTCTCCACCAATTCGACCTTCTATCAGTGCAAAAAAACTGGGAGGCCAAAGTTTGACAAGTCTGTACCCAGCCCTGTGCTGCTTTTAGGGTTATGAGAAACTTGAGTTTGTTCAGGAAAGAAACAAAAAACCAGCTGGATTTTTCACATGTATTATTCTCCCACCCTGCCCCGTTAACATCTGTGCCACTTTGAAGTATTAACACAAACACAACATATACTTGAAAGATTTCTCATCCTGAAAAGATTAGACTCTAATTTCAACACGTGAATGAAAACTTAATTCTAAAAAGTTAAAAGGGAAATGGTTAAGTAGCCCAAGGAACTTATTATGCTTAGGAAAGAATAAGTAAATCTATATTGCTTCCCCCTGTCATTGCTCTGTCAGTGTTTGTTTATCTAAGGAGTGAAGATCAATAAGAATTGTTCACTGAAAGCAGAAACTTCATCTTTGAGGAGTATCCTTGTGGGTGCTCCACTTTAGGTGTCTTGGCACCTTGCGCTTGTAATCGGAGGTTTGTAGTAGCAGTGCCTCAATTGGCTGTGCATTCGCAGCAGAAATTTTACTCTGCTTCAAGCGACTACTTAGCATGCATAGCCAACCATCCCTTAGTTTCTTCTCTACTGCCTTTGGCTTGAGTCAAAGTGATAGCAGTGCTTATATTCCCATCTTTATTTATCCTTTTTGTTGGTTTTCTTCCATTTTCCCTTATTTATCCACAAAACAAACAAACAACCAAACAAAACTTTATTTTGTTAGTTTTCCTAGATACCCCAGGATGGAAAAATCAGGTTAGTTTATTATAGCCACTTTAAGCTCTAGGCTCAGTGCTAGTCAAATGTCCAGCCACGTGGCTCAAATTTCACAGTCAAGCATTTACAATGCATCAATTTTAGTAATGATCTGCACTACCAGACTGAAAAGCTCACAGTCACTTGATTTCAGCTGTCTTTATAATTCATGTGTATTGAAGCCATAGAAAAGCTTTTCAGCAGCAAAAGTTAGAAAACTCCTAAATTGGACAAGTTAACAAAACATAAATTGTGGATTTTACAAATATTGCCAAAGGCTTCTGTAAAATTCCCTTGTTTGTGCATTGTTGCTTTGATCAATCTTTATTTGTTCATCACTCTGAAGAATTATTTTCTTCAGTACACTGCAGCAATCTAGACATTTCTTTTATAGCAGGGTGTCTGTCTTCTGCAGCACTCTGGCATGGCAGTCTCGAGATTTAGTGGTCGATACATTTATTAATGGTTTGGGGCCAAATTGATCACAAAGGTTGGCTAGCTATCATAGAATCGTAGAAATGTAGAACTGGAGGGGACCATAAGAGGCTATCTAGTTCATCCTCCTTGCACTGAGGCGGGACTTAGTATACTCACACCATGACACCATGAGAGGTGGTTTTGTAGTCTGTTCTTAAAAACCTCCAACGATGGGGATTCAACAGCTTCCCTTGGTAACTATTTCAGTGCTTTACTTTCCTTTATAGTTAGAAAGCTTTCCCTAATATCTAACCTAAATCTCCCTCACTACAGATTAAGCTGATTACTTCTTGTTTTACCTTCAGTGGACATAGTGGCGAATTAATGATTTTGCCGCCCCTGTCCCCATATGAACTTGTTTTCGTTTTTTTACAAATTCGTTTGAACTAAAATGAATCTAAATATAATTAAAATAATTGAACATTTACAAGTTTTATTATAAATAAAATTACAAGTACAATGGACCCTTGCTTGAACATGCATCTGTATAGCAAGATTTCACTTATAGCGCAGGATCTTGCATGGATCCGAAACCCTGCGTTCAAGCAGGGATCTGGTTTATATCAAATATACTATTATTAACATTTAAGATTCTTGCAAGTATGTGTACTAAATGGTGTCGCGCCATTATTGGTGGTTTCAACACGCACTATGATTGGTAGAATCGCAGCGTCACTGGTGCCACAATTACAAAAATGCTGCTATTATAAATTTGCCACCCCAGCAAATACGCCTCTGAGTAGACATAAAGAGTAGTTGATCATAGTCCTCTTCTAACTGTCCTTAACATATTTGAATGCTGTTGTTATGTCCCCACTTGATCTTATTTTCTCAAGACTAAACATGCCCAGTTTTCTAAATCTCCTATCATTTTTGTTACTTCCCTCAGGACTCTCTTCAGTTTCTCCATATCTTTCATAAAGTCTGGTGCCCAAAACTGGACACAGTACTCCATCTGAGGCCTCACCAGTGTTGAGTGGAGTGAAAAAATTACCTCCTGTGTCTTGCATATGTTAATACACGCCAGAATGATATTAGCCTTTTTTGCAACAGCACCACGTTAGACTCATAGACTTTAAGGTCATAAAGGACCATCATGATCATTTAGTGTGACCTCCTGCACATTGTAGGCCACAGAACCTCACCCACCCACTCTTTTAACCTCTGGCTGAGTTGGGGAAGTTCTCAGATCATGATTTAAAAACTTCAAGTTACAGAGAATTCACTCTTTATATTGGTTTAAACCACCAAGTGACTCATGCCTCATGCTGCAGAGGAAGGCAAACCCACCCTCTCCCCCAGGGTCTCTGCTAATCTGACCAGGGAGAAATTCTTTCCCAATCCCAAATATGGTGATCAGTTAGACCCTCCACATGTGAGCAAGACCCACCAGCCAGATACCTGGAAAGAGTTCTCTGTAGTAACTCAGAGCCCTCCCCATCTAGTGTCCCATCACCATCTGTTGGAGATATTTGCTGCTGGCAGTTGCAGATTGGCTAAATACCATTGTAGCCAGTATCATCAAGTTATCCTCACCTTAAAATGATCAAGATGAGTCTTAAAATTAGTTAAGGATTTTGCCCCCTTTGATCCCCTTGGAAGGCTATTCCAGAACTTCATCCTCTGATGGTTTGAAATCTTTGTCTAATTTCAAGACTAAACTTGTTGATTTCCAGTTTATATCCATTTGTTCTTGTGTCCACATTGGCGCTGAACTTAAATAACTCCTTTCCCTCCCTGGTATTTATTCTTCTGATATATTTATAGAGAGCATTCATATCTCCAGCTGGCATGCAACAGTGCATCATCTAATCAAGTCCCCACACACAAACGTATTTCCACTGTGTGTACGTAGATCTGTCTGCCTTTTTTATTGGAGATGTGTTTGTGTTTGGGGACTTGATTAGATGATGCGCTGTTGCATGCCATCTGGAGTCTAAACTCTAGTACACACAGCACCTTGTGCACTGACTGTCCTTGTGGACCCTGCTGGGACACACTAAAAGATCCAAAGTATGTGCTGATGTGGTACTATTTATGACTATATGAATGTGCACTAGGAACTTTGAATGTGTGCCAGCAGAGTTCCCATGGGCAATTAGTATGCAACACGGTAGTGTGCACAAAATTTACACCCCAGCTGGTGAGCACTAATGCAATGAGTAGACAAGCCTTGTGCATTTTATTTATGGGTGTGTATCAGGTACAAATACCCAGACATACACACAGACCTCACATCCCACTTCTTTCTCAGGAAATGGCCCACAAAGAAAACCAGAGATCAACTGAGACTCCATTAGGCTGAGAAAGCGAGTGAAACACTTGGTAATAGGCAAAGACCTAGGGTAATTTAACTGATATTCTATATAACTAATTCTTCATCCTTCCTAGTTTTTGTGGTTTTTACATTTCTGGTTAATGTTTTTATTTTCTCTTTTTTCTAGTCCATGCCAAATATACTTTTCTTGTAGGGAATTTGGTATGTTGACTACTTATGTGGGGAAAGTATTACTGGGTACCACAGAGAGAGGAAAGAAGCTTCTGTCCTTAAGGAAGGTAGAAGTAGTATGTAGTAATATCTTGGCAACTCAATCAAGGCTGAAAAGAATTGCAATCCCTCCTTAAATGATGCATCTGAGACGCTGGGTCTTGGCATGAGGATTGCTAAATGGTTGAGGTTTCCTAGGCTTGGTCACGGTAACCAACAGTGAGTGATTCTGAGCAATTTATTCATCTTTCACATTTTCTATAGCTATAGAAAAGAATTCAAAGGCGATGTTGTACAGTGCCATCTTTGTAACCTTCACTTTGTGTTATTTATTATACTGCCAATTAAATGAAGTTGGTTATATTGAAAATATATTGTTATACAATGTAAATCCTATTTAGAGTTTTTTCACTGTATCTAGTTTGTTCCTTCAGCTTATGCACAGCAAAAGAATTTTTTTGCACTGAAACTATTTGATCCTATAACCTGTAGTTCAAGTAATTTAATAATTATTATTTCTTTACAATTTTTCCTATTTATAAATATGCAAAGAACCAGGTACATGATTTTGTATAAAGTTCCTGGTTATCTGGCAATGATAATGACAACCAGATGAATACCAATTATGCCAATATAGTGTAACACCATAGGAAGACTGGAGGACTTAGGGGAGAGCTGAAATGTTCTGATAAATGAAATTTCAGATGACAGGGAAGCCTGCCAGCAAAGTATGAAAAATCTGGCTGGCTGGTTTAGCATAGGCTTTTCCTTGGCTTGACAACCCCAGATTGTTCTGAAGGAAATGATGGGCATGGCTGGGTGGAATTCTCATGCCGTACAGTTCTGAGAGACATAATCAAGTTCCATTCTTTTGGATTGTACTGTAATACACAAGTATCTTTCTCTATGACTACAGTTTTGACAAATAAATACTTAATGGGTTATCATCTTCTGCAGGGCATTACTTATTATCCATTCTACCAGAAGAAGTATTCAGCTAATTAAAACTTTTATAGTAACTCATTTTTCTAAACAGCAGTAGAAATATCCTATTAAAGTTTCTGGTTGATAGCTGCCATTTGTAATTGAGAATCAAACAATGGATAAACTATGTTACTGGAAACTTTTCTGGAATCAATCTGTCCTTCTAAGATATAGGTGGTTAGACTATATGGCTCACTAGAGGTCTCTTCTAGCTGAAATGAGTCTGTTGTTTACATTTAGGGCTATAACCTTGTCTTTCAGCATTAAATGCTTGCATTGTAAATCATAGTTCTGTGGCTTGTAGGATACGTTTCTTGGTCAGCATCCTGATACTGAAATTTTTAATTAAACTGATTCTCAAAAAATGACAAAAATACATATATTTAATAAAATATGCTGGGATTCTATAATTAACAATTGTCTGTGTAAAGTTAAGGTCTAGTCCCATATAGTAGGTTTAGGTCCTGTAAAAAGTCCAGAGGTCTTAGAATTAAGATATCTATCAGAACTGCTATTGTATATTTTAAAAAATATTTTTGCTTTGAAGAAAGTCTATTTAAATTTGTAGAAGAGAGAGCAGAGCCAATGCACCTGTACTACAGTAGCTGACCCAGATTTGGCTTTAGAAAAGGGCTTTTGGGTCAGGGGAAGAAGGCGGACTCTCAATGCGGGAGACCTTGTGGGTCAGAGTTAGGAAGCAGGACCGCCAGGGTCCCCTGGAAGAGGAGGCAATGAGGACCTGTTCTAAAAAGGGACCTCCAGAGAGAAAAGGTCTCGGGGATTGGTACTCTGAGAATAGGGCTGAAAATCAGGAGTAGCAGGCCTGCCATTGTCTCCTTCTAGGAGGCATTGGCAGGCCTGCTACGATTAATATTCCAACTCAGATTAATATTCTATCTGAACAAGATTATGGGAGACTGAAAATAAGACCAAAACTGGAACCAACAAAAATAAACTAACTGGTTATTCTGGAACTAATATACCAGTGAAGGGGAAGTGCATTGCTAGCATCAACCACAAAAACACCATGTACAGGCTTCCTTTCATTGTAGTGCCAAAGGAGGTGATGCTTTTTTCAACCTGGCTGCATGTGAGAAACTCAGTCTGGTAAAATGGATACTCTCGCTGTAAGATGATACTGAACCTAGCTATGAGGCACTCTTTGAGGAATATTTTGACGTGTTTCAAGGGTTGGGTTGCTTGCAGGGTGAACATACAACCTGGATAAATAAGCAGGTCCCTCCAGTTACCTATCCATGTAGAAAGGTGCCATTTTCATTCCATGATAAACTCAGGGCTGAGTTTGCAAAGATGGAAGCAATGCAAGTAATACAAAAAACTAAGGAGCCAAAAAATGGGTGAGCTCCCTAGTCACAGTGGAGAAAATAACAGGCAGCTATACATATGCTTAGATACCAGACACCTCAACAAAGCTATCAAAAGAGAACATTTCAAACTACCAACCAGAGAAGAGATTATGGCTCAATTTGTAAATTATCAATATTTCAATAAATTGGTTGCATCTCCAGGTTTTGACAGCTAAAATTAATGAAAAAAGCTCAAAGCTGTGCACATTTAATACCCTGTTTGGAAGATACACATTTTTATTCTTATCCTTCAGCATAGCTTCAACATCAGAAGTGTACCACAAAGCCATACATATGGTCTATGAACATATTAATGGTGTTGACACCTCAGTGGATGACATCATCTGTGAATCAATGAAAGGAACATGATCGTAGACTTCAGGAAGTGCCGGATGCAACTAGAGCTGCAAACCTCAAACTAAATAGGGAGAAATGTGCTTTTTATTTCTTTATGTAAAACTGAGGAAAGTGTTTCAATTAAATCCTCCAGTATATGGCCCTTCAAACCATTTCTTCCAAAACAGAGTTTGTCTCCTAATCTTTACTAATGAGTTGGTCCATGTATACAACATGCTCTTGTTCCTTGGGGCATGAATGTGTTTCAGTGCAGATTTTTCTTTGAGTGTTGGGGAGAGAGGATGTAGGAAGAGGGAGAGGTGTGTGGATTGAAGATTTTTTCCTGTGTTTTCCGAAGGCAGGGAGATACTCTTGTAACTTCAGTGAGTCTATTTTTGTGTCAACCCATCACATTAATTAGTATTCTTCCAGTAGCCAGACTGAAGGCAAGATTCTGTTTTGTTTTACATGTGTACACTAGAACTAGGGAAGAAGGTGCAGAGGGTCTCCCTGGCTCTCATGTACTCATGCAGCAGCTGGACAGAATTCCATCTTGAGCAATATGCTGGACTACCAGCTAACATGCTTGAATACAGTCCATAGCCACAAACTAAGCATGCCTGGCAAACTAAGTAGCCCTAGTAAATACATGTTACTATGTATTAATTATTTCATTGTATTATAAATGCATGTACAGTAGAACACCTATTTTATTAACTACCTAGGTATTGAAGGGTTCATAAAATGCAATGTCTGCGTTAAAGTAGTACAATGCATAAGTTGTAGTGTGGACCACTGCACTACTTTTTTCTTGTCCCACAAACCATTGCAACGTGATTTCTAGTACATTGAAGGGATGTGGACTTGTGTTTCATCAGTGTCACCTTCATTATGGGTTTTCCACCCCTTCCTCCCATTGAGAAAAATGGTTTGTATAATTGGTAGTTCATAAGACTGGTGTTTGTAAAATCAAAGTTCTATTGTAATCCTGTAGTTGTAATTATTTACTCACAGATGTCTTGGCAGTAACATTTTATAGCATAATTCTTTTTCTAGGAAAACCTAAAAATTTCACCTCAGTGACACTTACATAAAACTTCTATGTTAAAGGATAAATTCATGTAGCATTATTTGTATGTTACAGATAAAAGAAAATCAAGGAATCAAAAACTAGGAGGAAGAGGAAGAAAAAAAAGATACTCCTATAAATTACCTCAGGAGTATAATATAGAAACTGTGGTTGTTGCAGATCCAGCTATGGTTTCATATCATGGAGCAGATGCTGCAAGGAGATTTATTTTAACCATCTTAAATATGGTAGGAAATTTTTCTTAGAACTTATCAAGGCATTTTGTCAGAAAGAAAAATGCATTCCTGGAGATTGATTGAATCAATTATTACAGTTCTTCCACAGGCATAATTAACTATAAGTGGGCATTTCCTAAAATTCAATAGACTACCAGAATGTACCATGAATGTTCAGTAGCACAGAAGCTATGATTCTGCAGACATATTTTGTATCTTCAATAATGAAGCTAAAGAAGTGGGAGTTGAACAGCTTGATTGTTTGATTAGAAACCCATATTTTCCTTTGAACTATATTCAGGTTCAATGCTTAGAACAAGAGTCTGATCTGAATTCATTATGAAGAGTCACCTCATTTAGAAGGCTCTGCTCATTTAGAAGGCTCCTTTGATCTTCTTGGTGGCTGGAAGAGAAGCAGTATTACCATCTTGGACAAAGTTATGTTTCCTCCCAGCAATGAACATGAGTGCAACACACTTATTTGATCCCACAAGGCAGTGAAAATTAGTAACCACAGTTTGTAAAGAAAAAAAAATCACAGAATAAAGGATCATGAAATGAAGAGTGTGTGAAAACTTGATAACTACTCTGTTTGGCCCTGTAAGTTATTGCTTCTTGCTGCCTGCTGCTCACTTTTAGCCTCGGTCTTGCATTTATCTCAATGGGATTCATGGCATAGCATTATATACATGTGGAAGTGTTTGAAGAAATAGGCTATAGTTTTTAAAGCTCTGTCAAGGTCATCTGGAAAAAGATAGAATCCGTTTAGGATATTTGGACGAAACACTGAATAACCCCTTATCTGTCTCCTCCTCCCCACATCTCAGAAATGGTAATATCTAAGTATTGTGTTATATTTAATGTGTAGAAAATTCTAATGTCAAGTCAAATTTCTACAAAATTAAGAGATCCTTACATTCTGAGATTTATTTTTTTTAAGGCTATAATGTATTGCAGTGTGTCCAATGGAAGCACTCATGTTTATTTTTTTTGTTTTGTTTTTTTATTAAAGGTTTTTAACCTTTTCCAGCACAAGAGCCTTGGAATTCAAGTGACTCTTCGAGTGACTAAGCTTGTTCTGCTTCATGAGACTCCAGTAAGAAAGTACTGAATATGTCTTATTCTGTGACAAGACTTTGTAGAATGAATAGAAGGGTAGGGACACGTTGCTTGCTGCCTCATTAAGGCATAAAATACTTACCACTTATAACACCCTGAAAATTTTTCTCTTATCTCCTGTCTATTCATTATTATTTTTACTATTAATATTTATTTTTAGTGGAAAGAAACCCCAATCAAAATTGGGAGCTCATAGCACTAGATGCTATACATACACACAGTGATAGGCAATTCCCGCACATAATTTTTTTCAAAATTGAGGGTGTATATATAGCTTTCTAGTAACCTAAAAATTGTAAATGATTTTTTCTTAGTCTGGGTTCATAATTTATCCTTTCTTGAAATTGGCTGGTATTTACAAACTTCAGTCCATTATCAGCTATTTTTTTCCTGTGCACATGGATATTTCACTCTGAAAGCAAAATCTTTTTAGTTTAAAAGCTTACAGTTAGTTGTAAAATTAGATATAGGTCAGTCATATCATAAACAAAACAAGAGTGTAGCACCACTTTTTCGTGATATGTCTTTCAGACATCATTTTAGATCTCATCTTTTAAATTCTGTTCCTTTGTTAAAGAGATGAATCAGCTGTTGTAGTGTGGGTCATTTTTTGCAGTGACATATTGTTCCCTTATCATATTTTAGAGCAGTAGTATGTGGACTTTTTGTTGTTTTAAAAGTATCTGAAGGTTTTGCACATTTTAGTTACAGTTCACAAAAATTAAAAATGGAATCTTATTGTCCATGTAAGAGACATTTTTAACTTATACATTTAAATAAATTAAATTATACTTAGGCTAGTAGCTAAAGAAGCATTTCTTGTTTGGACATATAGTAATCCTCTCAGCAGGAAAAAAAAGATCCCTCAAATCCAAACACTGGATCTGGGCCTCAGTGCTCTCCCTAGATGCAATGAACTCCAGCTTGTATCAGTGGAAGATCAGCACATATGGGGAGAATATGGGTGACAAAGTCCACTGTATGTATCTGAGGGCATAATTTTCACCAGCATTGATTTAATTAAAGTCAAATGAAGATGGCTTCTGTGCCTGAAGTTAAAACAATTGTGCCAAGTATATTTTATGACAGTTAAATAGAATATCTTTATTAACTGAAACAAAGTATGTGCTTATACTTGTAAAATTATTTGAGAACATTTTTCTTTGTACACCATATCTTACATATACTACAGGAAAAATATTCATTAAAGTGAAAAACAAGGAATCAAAAAATATATTCATATCTAGACAACCATAGATTAATAATGCATGGCAGACAATGAAATCTATTATAATAGTTTTGCATGAGTAATTAGGATTAACTGTGGGTGAGGCACTGTTAGGAAATTCTGATATTTGGCTGCTCAGCTTTGTGATCTCATAACTTATACACATTGTCAATTAAAAGATGAAAAAATATATATTGTGATTTATATGTTCATATAATAAAATAAGCAATTCAATTTTCAGGCAGATATGTATATTGGACATCATGGGGAAAAAATGCTGGAGAGTTTCTGTAAGTGGCAACATGAGGAGTTTGGCAAGAAGAATGATATACATTTAGAAATGTCAACAAGCTGGGGAGAAGACATGTCATCAGTAGACGCAGCCATACTTATTACAAGGTAATATTTTCTAAAAACCACCTCTTAAAAAAATAGCCTGATATCTTCTTGGCAGCACTGTAGAGTAAGAGAAGTTCAGTTGTCTTGTGAGGTGATACAGTTTGGCTTTAGCTTTAGCTATGGAAAGAAATGTGATTACAGCTTTCTCCCCTGTTCTTTTCTGGTAATTAAAGTGAGGTATTTATCAGAGATCAAGTTGTTAGAAATAAAGGTGCTGGAACAAACTGAAGATCTAAAAAGCAATTTGTCACCAGGCCCAGATGTTATACATCCAGGACTTCTGAATGAGCTTCAGTATGAAGTGGCTAAGAGGCGACCAAAATATGCAATCTCTCATTCAAAAGAGCTACTGTTCCAGAGGCTTGGGGATAATACAGGCATGTCACGTTTTACGCAAGGGTTTGGTTCCGCACTTTCTGCGTAAAGCGGAAACCGCATATAGCCAAACCCCATAGATTTCAATGGTGGGCGAAATCTCCCGCTCTAAAGACAGTTTTTGTATTTTTAGTTTTCCCTCACTTTTTTTTTTCGGTCGACCGCGTAAAGTGGAAATCGCACAAGTTAAACGTCCATAAAACGCGACATGCCTGTACATGTTGTACCTCGGGGTGATCTGGAGAATAACAGACCAGTAAGTTTTAAATCTGAATCTGGAAAATTGGTTAAAATGATCAATGAAAATTAGACACCTGGAATGATAGGGTCTAACCTGCATGTTTTTTTGTAATCTACTAGTGTTCTTTGAATGTTTAAATAACCAGTTGACATTATTTAGATTTTCAAAAGGCCTTTGACAAGTTCCCTCACAAGAGGCTGCTAAAGAAACTAAGTAATCACAAGATAAGAAGAAAATATTGTCTTTGGCCAAAAATAGACTAGGAGACAAAAATAAAAATTGGATTAAATAGTCAATTTTAATTATACAAAAAGATATTTTGAAGGGTACCTCAAGGTTCTGTACTAGTACTTGTACTGTGCTAGTTGTTGTTTAAGAAATATATTAAGATCTGGGAAAGGGTGAACAGTGAGGTTGCAAAATTTGAATGTGATGAGAAATTAATTAGATTAATCAAGACAAGAGACGACGGTGGAGAACTTCAGAGGGATCTAACGAAGCTAGGCAGCATGTTGGCAAGTGAAGTTCAATGTCAGTAAGTGCAGAGTAATGCATTTTGGAGGGGAATCAGGGTGCAGGAGCAAGGTGGAGGGGGACACCCTGACACTAGCCCCCCACACCCTCTTTTCCTCTCCCCTACCCCTGCACAGCAAGCAGGAGGATCCCGGGAGCAGTTCAAAGGCAGAGGGCAGGAGCAGCACATGGCAGTGAGGGGAGGGACAGCTGAACTGCCGGCAGTTGATAACCAGCTGGGTGGCTGCCACACAGAGAACTTAGGGGAGCGAACAGCTGATATGGGGGCTGCTGGTCCACCCTGGTTCCAAGCCCCTACCAGCTAGCTCCAATGGGCTGCTCTTCCTGCAAGCAGTGGACAAGCAGGCTGCTGCCAAACGACTTTATAAGGGAGCATTGCACAACTTTAAACGAGTATGTTCTGTGACAAGAGTCAGACCAGAAGGATACAGGAGAGTGCTGGAAGCCAGGTATATTAGTCTCAGGATGTGCAGGTCCCTGTTCCCTGAATAGCCAAACAAAGGCTACTCCAGGCCAATCAAGACACCTGGGGCCAATTAAGAACCTTCTAGAAAGGTGTAGAAACAGCTAGCCTAATTGGGACACCTGAAGCCAATCAGGGACTAGCTGAAACCAGATAAAAACCTCCCAGTTAGTCAGGTGGGTGTGGGTGTCAGGAGCTGTGGAAGGAAGTTATGCTGTTGGTGAGACTGAATGGTGGACAACATATCACCAGGAAGGAAGGAGGGCCTGAGGTAAGGGTGAAGTGGAGTTTGAAGAAGCGGGGACTGCTGTGGAGAAGTAGCCCAGGGAATTATATTGTGTTTTGTTAGCTGATACTATTAGGGTCCCTGGGCTGGAGTCCGGAGTAGATGGAGGCCCGGGCTCCCCCCTTTTCTGCCTCTCTTAATTAGTTACTGAGAAAGGGAGGTCACTCTGGGCCTAGATGAGTTTCTGAGGCCCCTAAATCTGCCAGGAAGCGCAGGACCCACCAATAAAGACTCGGAACTTTGTCACAGTTCCCTAATTGATCAGCAACTTAACATCAAAACAATGTTAACCGGGGTGACTTTAAGTGAGGAGTTACTGTATTTGCCAGACCTAATGAGACTTGGGATGTTATCTTTAATCTCAATCCAGTTCATTTTTCCAAATTGCCTGTATATTTCTGATGTCTTGCTATCTTTAGTTACTCATCTGCAGTACTCAGTACTCTAGTCATTCCTCCAACTCTTTGATTTTTTTATATTGTGTTGTATTATTTTTTGTACTATTGTCTTACTACTTCTATACTTCATTAGCTCTTCACTATTCATTGTATTTTTAGGTTTTTACAGGCTTTGTTCCTTTCTTTAACTGTCACGTTGCACTTCTTTTTCCACCATAGAAGTGAGTTTATAGTTTTGGGGTACTTTACAGAAGCTGCTGCTATTAATCCCATTGAAATTATCTGTCAAGCTGTGTGCAATCCAGCAAAAGATTGTGATTTCACATAGTTGTCATATTTCACTATGAACTTCAGTCAAAATTGTATGAATATATTCCATTGACAAATCAGTATCGTACAAGTATTTTTGCACTGCCCTTGCTATAATTTTTCATTTTTTTCTATTCCCCCATGTTTGTGATGTACAATTTGACTTCTATCACTGCTAGTAGTAAATTATCACCTATTCATTCAACAGGTTTTTATCATATTCTTTATAGAAAGAAGCTGTGTCTGCAGTTCCTCTTTGCCTGTGCTGATTCTCTTCCTTCTCTACAAGAAGCTCTGAGAATCTCCTTATGACTTCTGCATATGTTTTTAACAATTTTTGGCATTTGTATCTCTCTAGCTTATCTTCCTGTAATTCACACTCCACATGTCCTTACCATGATTATCTCCACAGTGCCTATATTTGATCCTTGTCTTTGCTATATAGCTTTCATAGGAATGCTCTCCCCACCTTTACTGCATCTCTTTTTCCCTATACAAACAGTTGCTACATGCTCATACTGTCAGTACTTATAACAACTTGGTGATACGGGGGATATATGACTTTTTTTCTAGATATCTGAAACCCTAGTGTTATTCTCTCAAGTAGAGTACCTCCCTTAAGGGTAATCAACACTGCTGTTGATAGCTTGCCTTCTTCTCCTTGTTTACTAATTAGTTGCTTGATTATTAACACTTGATCTTCTCCTATGCTTTTGGTTATCTCATCATTGTTCAATTTTAATAGCACTCCACATATTACCCCCTTCATTTCAGTCAAATACGTTGGTAGCTGCCCACTTATTTTAACTTTCCTTAGTGTCTTAGGTTTTAGCAGTTTCTCAGCTTGCTCTTTGCCTTCACATTGAACTAAAAGATCCCCATCTCACAGGCTTCTGGCTTTTATTATATCCCCTATGCTTTTTTAAAAAAATCCAATCCACTATTTTCACAGGATTAATGTCACTAAGCTTATTTCTTTGGCTAGGGATCTTACAATTATAACATATTAGTTTATTATTTCCTTCCTCAGCTTTGCTTTTTTGCTGATGTTGTCATCATAATCATTTTCTTCTGCTTCTATTCTTGTTTTTTCTTTTCTTTTCTTTCCCCTGCTTTGTATTCATTCTCCTTCTCTAGTAGACTTTTTCTTCAGTTTCCAGAGTGACTTCATTTGGGGTCAGAAATCTTTCAGTGCAGCAAGCTTCCCAGCCTATCAGACCTGAATTCTCCTTTTCTTCCCCCTGCAGGACTGACATTGGCTGCAGGTGTAGTGGAGCTCCCAGGCCCACAGGCTCTCTTTAATCCCTTTTGTGCTGGTGTGAGGTTTATCTGCTCCATGACATCTCCTTATTCAGAATAACCTCTGTGACTGGGTACCTGGATAGGCCACACTGAGAAAGCCACACTCAGGACAGACTGCAGGAAATAAGGCAGAAAATCCCCAAAACTGGTGGTTTATTTTATAATTAGATTCACCAAGCCAGTGACAAACAACCTTCTGTAGCACCACACTGGTAAACAAGAAGCCAAACATAGGCCCCTTTAGGCATTCCAGCTTTTGGCTCTCATCTAGCAAACAGACCTAATATAGGTTTCAGAGTGGTAGCCGTGTTGGTCTGTATCCGCTAAAAGAACAAGGAGTACTTGCGGCACCTTAGAGACTGACAAATTCATATAGTGATAGGTTACTGAAAACCCTGTTCACATACTTAAAATTCTTCCAATCCCAAAGCATCAGACACTTACCCTACCCTACTCTCAGGTCAATCTATATTTCAGATCTTACCCACATATCACACTCTCAGCCAATCCTTAGTAAACTAACTAAAGATTTATTAATAAAAGAAAAGAAGAGAGCTATTGAATGTTTAAGGAATCATATACATACAAGTAATTTTCAAGTGTTCATAGATCAGGATCATAGCAGTGATGTTCTATCTGTTGGCTTGTAAAAGTCTCCTTGGAATTATCCCAGCAAGTCAGAATCCAAAGGCAGCTTAGATGTAAAGTCTGATGGAGTCTTTCTGTGTATTTTCCAGGGTTTTCAAAGTAACTACTTGGAAGATCTCAGTCCCATGGCTTAAACTTTTCCTGTTCAAAGTTCAGCAGACTAGAGATGCTGGATCAGGCCCAATGTTTCACTTTTGAAGCTCAAGCACTGTTAAGTGCATGTGACTGAGTATTCTTTTTTGTTGAGTACACACTCTCCCATCACTTTGAAGTTACCATTCTATTTATTATGCATACACAGGTAATCCAGTTAACATAAGGTAGCTGCCAGTCATACATTAAATGGAGATAGATAAGCTGAAGACAATGTAGATCAGTAGTGGGCAACCTGCAGCTGCCAACTACTGATGTAGATAATATTATTAGTTTCTGCAGTATGTCATATCTTTGATCTTAAGGTTAACTGAACACAGTCACACACATAATGTAAGGCAATTAAGACATGAAAAGGATTTAACGTCTGCAAGCTAATTTGGTTACTGTGATAAATTTTTTAACAGGATATAAGTAAACACAGACAACACTTAGCAATTTGATTCACTGGAAATTTAGCAATAGCACTGCTCAGATATCCTTAATCTGTTTCCCTTTTCTGAAGCTATAGGAGATACTCTGATAGCTTTGGCTACAGGTCTCCCCATCTCCCTGCCCTTGCCCATCTTATCCTAATTTCAGATTTCACTTAACAGAAAATTGCCTATCAGAATTGCTGTTAATGGCAAACAATCCCGTCCCATTAATATTGATGTTAATGGAACTTGGATATTGGCAAAAGGCAAGCTGCTTTTTTAGTAACTTTTTTTGGAGGGAGCGGTCCTATATATAATCAGTTTCTTGGCTCTGGCCATGCACAGTTGAGCACCTCTACCATATTCCATGATTTTGAAATGACATAGCTCTTGCCAATAAAGTTTGGATTCTGGATGCCCTACTTGAGCCTGCTGCTAAGCGTGAGTAGCCAAGAAGTTTGGTATCTCAAAGTCAGTTATTTCATTTCATTCATTTTATGGGAGCACGGGAACACCACAATGTTGTTGCATTGCCACTTGACCTTAGGAGTACAAGTGTCTGTGCAATGGAAAGCAGGCAGATGCTGGTGAAGCTCTGTGGCTCTGGCTCCAGCATAAGCTTGGCCAAGGTACTCAAATCTCTGGGCCAATGTTGAAACAGAAAGTGAGTCAGAGTAGGGGAAGGAATTCATCCGCTCAGATGGCTGTCTCAGTTTGTGGAAAGCCTGGCACATCACTCATCAAAGGAGCCAGGCAAGAAACAGGATGCGGACTTTCTGACAACCACTAAATGGAGGGTGGACACCTTACCAACATTTGAGAGGAGTTTCAGCCATTTGCCAGCCTCAGTGCTGATGAGGCCACTTTCATCTACCAGGGCTATCCCAACAGGAGCCTTGGTATTCTGAAAGGAAGACTTGAAGGAGAGAAAAAAGACATGGACCATATCACATTGCTGTGTTGTGCAAACATGGATGAGATGGAGAAACAGACTCTTATGGTGATCAGAAAGACCAAGCGCCTTCATTTCCTGAAGGACCACTCAGAGCTGCCCATGATCTACAGAAGCTCAGCAAATGCATGGATAACCGGTTTGTTGTTTAAAGAGTGGCTACAGATCTGGAACAGGGAGCTGTGCCTATCAGACTGCAATGTGTACTTGCTGATTAGCTGAATGAGCTGGGCAATTGTCAATCTAGAGCTATTTGTTAAAATTTTTGCCCTCCTAACATAATTTCAGTCATGCAGTGATTGACATAGTTGTATCCAAAAACTTCAAAGTTCACTACTGTGCTTGTCTTAAACCTCTCACCATGCTGACCCATACCTATGAACAGTGGATGATGTTAAACAACTCTGATGCATTTGATCTTGCTAGGGAGTCATGGGTCACTGATCTCCAGAAGACTTTTGCAAACTCCTTCAGAAAGGGAGGATTTGCATCAACTGCAAAAAATGCTGGCCTGGTGGACACCAATGTTTCAGTTCCTAAAAACCTAAGAGCAGAGGAACTCGAGGTCATTGTTGAGTTCGACAGTCATTTGCAGGTGGAAGGTGTGCTCATTGACACAGAACCTTTGGAAATAGTAGTGGCTGTAAAGCACCCACAGGCTACTGTTGACCCACAAGAATATAGTGCAGTGGGACAACAAACTCGAAGAGTCTTTGCTTGTGAACATTTTCCACAGGATATCCCAGTATAGTGGCTTTGAGGACAGTTACGAAGCTGCTTGCAAAATTGAAAATAATTTAGAGGGGGAAGTGGAAGACCCTAAAAAGTGAGTATTGGACAAATGTTTTTAGAAAAACTTTTTTTTCTTTGGTGCTTTTAAAAAGCCTTTATTTTATAGAATTGTGTGCCACTGTACACACAACAAGATGAGACTTCCTAAATTTGCTCTAAGCCCTGTGGTATACTGTACAGTGTGTCCATTTGTGTGTCCTGTTTGGTTGGGTTTTTTTACCACGCTATATTGAACTGAAAGTTAACAATTTCACTTTGTAGTGTATTGTTGTTCCATGCGCCTATTTCTGTGTACCTCCTGAAAATGGTGCCTTCTGCTTATTGGCAATATCTGGAAAATAGCAACTTTTTGGTAGGAACTGAGAGGTTGCTCATAAGCTATGCATTAGTAAAAAGAGGTCATGGAGAGAACTGGGAAAATGGAAGAAATTGAAGCCCAAGCTGTCAGAGACCTGACCCTTGTAGCTTTGTTACATACTACACTCATCCAAACTTCTCTATACTAAACTCATCTTCCAAACCTACCTCCACCTGGTTTTGTGGATCATTAAGATAAGTTTTCTGGGTCAGGGACTGTTTTCATTGTTAAATGTTTTACACTGCCTAACACAATGATCCTTGATTGGAGTTCCTATTACTACAGTATTACTCATAAGACTACATCTAAGAAGCTTCTAAACACTCATCAGAAGGCATCCCCTGCCTGACAGATCTAAGGAAGCTTATCAGACTGAGACTCAACCAGGGTTTAACAACTGTGAGTGTGTTGGCAGGACATGGGACTAGATGATGAGGGGAAGGTGCGAGTAATGGGTAAGAATGAATAGGGAGGTGGGAAGGAGAATTGCCAAACATAGATAAGTAAGGAAGCACAGCAGTTGGTAGCAAGGCTGACGAACAGAACTAGAGAGCAGGGCTGAAGAAAAAGCTTGTTGAAAATACTTTGAGAGTTCATTAACAACTACGTAATAGCTTTAGAAAGAACATGTTGCACAGCCCCATTGGCCTCTGACAGACCTCTCTTCCCCACCGTGTCCTTGGAGGCAACTAGCAGTATTAGTGTTTCCAGCAGGAAACTTCTGGAGGTCAGTCTGTCCAGGCCTTACAGCCCAAGTCAGTTTGGGCTTGGTTACACTGGCACTTTATACCACAATAAAGCCTCTCAGAGCACTTTACGTTACTACTCGTCCACACTGGCAGGACACACAGAGTGCTCTAACTCCCTGGCTATACTGGTCCTGGCACTCCTCCTTGCCAGAGGATTAATAGCTGTTGCATATTGGGTGATATGCTTTAGCTCCAGTGTAAATGGGTAGTAACAATACTGCGCTTTGAGTGATCTCTGGAAACGCCCCCAATCTACTTAAGTCAATTGACCCCTCTTCCCTTTGTTTTGAACTCAGCTGGAGGAATGTGGAAGTACGTTTTCAGAGCTTATCTGTAACTCAGCAAATTAACAAAGCAAATGTTTGCCAAGTGAGTGAATGAGAAGCAGAAGAGTAGGAGGATCTGCATTTAAAAGACAGCGTGCTGACACACTCTCAGAACTGCTCGCTCTCTCCCGCCACATACACACAACACACTCCACCTCACTCTCCTCATTTGAAAAGCATGTTGCAGCCAGCTGAATGGTGGGATAGCTGCCCATAATGCACCACTCCCAGTGCCACTGCAAGTGCTGCAAATGTGGCCATGCAAGTACGGTTGCGGCTGTCAATGTGGACACACTCGAGCACTTTCCCTGGAGCTGTATCCGAAGGTGGGTATAACCAAAAGTGCTATAAAGCTGTAAGTGTAACCAAGCCCTTTGAAACATAAAACTTTCACTTGACCAACTCCTCCCCTTAATATGGGCCTCACCCCCGGGCCCTGGACTCCTTCATGTTTATGGCAGCAAAAGCTGCCAGCAGCAGCTTCAGCAGGAGGCAGGGACAAATAGGCTCTTGTAGTCTATTGCTTACAGTAGCAGTGTTTGACACAGAGCTGGCTGCATTTCATTGGTGGGTGAAGTGACTTCTGTTTTATTTCTGGATTGTAAAATGTGTCTATCAGATAATTCTGTTTGTCTTGATTTTCTGATTTTCTTTTTAATAATATTTGTTTTTAATATTTGCTTAGTTCATACCTCTCTTATGTGTGACTTACAAAGTGTTTTATGTAGAGGGGTAAATATCATTATCCCTTTGGAGAAACTGAGGCATAGAGAGCTCATACAACAGGTCAGTGTCTGAGCCAAGAATTAGAGCCTAAACCTCCTGAGTTCCATTCTACTAGTACTAGTCCCTGGACCATACTACCTCTCATCTCAGGCTTTTAGTCTTAGCTTTTAATAGATCATATCAGCATTGCTTTCTGACTGGGAATGTTTTGCTAATCCAGACTCCCTTTGCACATCATCAAGGTCTGTGGTATTGTTAATCCCATGTGTAGCTACTCTTGTGTGTTTTGTTAGTTCAAAGAGTTTCATTCTGTTTTACAAACGCAGAACAGGCTCCCTTGTCATAACTTACAAACAGTCTTGGACAGTAAACCTGCTTTACTGAGAGAAACAATATTTAGACAGATGGAAACAAAATGTTTACTCTATATTCTTTAAGTAGAAACCAAGTATTTTATCTTATTTAATCCTTTCTGTAGCAGGCGTTTTCAGAGTTGATCCTTTCCTTTCTATAGCATGAAAATGGAGTAGCAGGACCCAGAGTTTTGAAATGGGGATGCAGTGCTCTTCACAAGTCCATGAACTCTGTGTGTTCTGAGACACAAAAGAACTTAAAAATAAATACCGAGCATCAGATTTCTAGAGAGACTTTTTAATGTCTTTGTATATTTCACAGAAATGTGTATGCCTCGCTTTTCATGGTTTCTTAGATTCTTTGACTCAACAATCAGGCAATCTAGCTTTTCTTCATGACAAAGGTCTCTGTATGAAATTATATACCAAACTTTTCTATCACACTTTTATCTTTTACATTAGTAAATAGGCTGTAGCGCTCACAATAGATGTGTTGTCAAATGGATTAGATTAATTTAGAATAGTCCTACTTGAGTTCATGGTTTTTGTCTGGTTTTATTTTTCTAGTGGTAGGCTTATTCTTATGAAACAATTACTAGTTTAATGTAAGGTGTCATAGAAGAAAAGAAGAGAGAGAACAAGTTTGTTGAAAGGGGGATTTTAAAAAAAGTAGATGAGAATGGAACTTTATTGTAAGGAGAGGGTAGGAATTAAGAGAGAAATTGATTTAAGGTCTTGTTTGTTAAAACAATCTGATGTACATTTAATGTATTAACACTTATCACTTAAAAGATTTTCATATATAAAAATATTTTTCTCTTTGAAGAGAACTCACATTGATGCAACAAGGTCCACCATATTATTTAAGTCTTGCAGTAGTGCTGCACTGAGAGAAACCAGGTACAATGACTGTTTAGGGAGCATTATCATCATCTCTCCATCCTTGCCCAACATAAGCTGGCATGGAAGATGGAATTGAAGGCAGGACAGAGGAAGGCCCAGGGGATCCACAATTACTGTCTGTACACCTGGGATTTTATGTGGCCCCAACACTGAGGTATCAGAGTACCTCTCAAGTACCATACAAATGATGTACCATGTTTAGCTGCTGCTCCAGTCCACAGCTTCCTGTAGTGCAGTGCAATGTACAGGAACTCCTCACTTAACATTGTCCTGGTTAACACTGTTTCGTTGTTACGATGCTGATCACTTAGAGAACATGCTCATTAAAAGTTGTGCAATGCTCCCTTCTAACGTCGTTTGGCAGCTGCTGATTTGTCCACTGCTTGCAGAAGAGCAGCCCCATTGCAGTTAGCTGGTGGATGGTTAGAACCAGGGTGGACCAGCAGCCCTCCTATTAGCTCCGCCCATTAGCTCCCTGCTCCCTTAAGTTTCCTGTGCAGCAGCTGCCCAGCAGGCTACCAATTGCAGGCAGTTCAGTTGTCGCTCCCCCCACTGCCATGTGCTGCTCCTGCCCTCTGCCTTGGAGCTGCTCCCTGAGACTCCTGCTTGCTGTGTGAGGGAGGGAGGAGAGGAGGAAGAGGGGGGCTAATCACAGGGCTCCCCCCTGTTCCTGTACCCCGCTTATCCCATCTTCCATAGAGCAGGATGAAGGGAGCTTGCTGGCAGCAGCTGGTCTCAGCAAGCTGATCTAATTAAGAAGGCAACATACTTAAAGGGAAAATGTACATCTCTCTCTGTCTCACACACAGGGTGTGTGTGTCTGCCTCTGTCTGCCCTCCATCCTTTCCTGCTTCCTTGTACAGTGTGAGAGTTAACCCTTGAGGGCTCAGCCAATTGCGAGTCCATTTAGCAGTAAGGCATTCCCTGGGAAATATCCCACCCTCTGACTCTTCTACCTCAACCAAGCTTCACAATCATCATCACTGTGTACCAGTATTAAATTGGTTGTTTAAAACTTATACTGTGTGTCTGTGTATATATATACAATATAGTCTTATCTGGTGAAAAAAATTTCCCTGGAACCTAACCCCCTCGTTACATTAATTCTTATGGGGAAATTGGATTCACTTAATATCATTTCATTTAAAGTCGCATTTTTCAGGAACATAACTACAACATTAAGTGAGGAGTTCCTGTACTGTGATGTGTGAGAACATGCATTAGAAAAGCTTCTGTATACACACAGAGAGAAAAACTGTTAAATAAAAAATACCTGCTAACGTTGTCCGCTTAGTTTCATTTTTGTGACATAAGCAGAAACTGAATTTGTAGATGCAGAGAGCCAGTGATCCATATACCAAACTGCCCTTGGTTTAGTTTACCGTTCACTTTTTTAAAAATGGAGTTTTCCTTTGCAGCTGACTTTGATTAGAAAATTTGTATTTGCCTTCAAAATCTATCTTAAGATTTCACCTTAAGTTATATTGGATAGAACTTCTAGTTAAGTGGAATAGTAATAATAGGCATTTAATTCTGTAAAGTAAATGGCAACTTTTTATAAAAATGGATAGATACAAAATCATATTTTTGAAACATTAATCCTTGCAACACTTACAGCGTACGGTAGATAGGTAAATTTTACTGTTTCCGTATTATAGAGAAACTGAAGCAGTGGGATCCAATTACTTACAAAATTTACAAAGGCGTGTATGCATCAAGGCTAGGATTAGAACTCATGAGGAATTCATGTTTTCTCTTGAATGGAGGAAGTGGGCTATACCAGCTATATATATCTTGTTTGGAATATTCTTTCACTCCTACTGACCCATCACATATTAACCTACGTACATCAGATTTATAGATTAATAGATTTGAAGGCCACAAGGGACCATTAGGGTCATCTAGTCTGACCTCTTGAAACTGAACTAGAGCTTGGTGAAGTTTTTTGGATGGAACTATTTTTTAACTGAAAAATGCAGATTTTGGTTTAATGAAACAGTTGTGAATTTTGTAGTTTTGGCAGATTGTTTCAGTTTTTGGAAATGTCAACAAGAAACGTGATTTGACCCCACATGAAATGTTTGACTTTTTCAATTTTTTCAGTTTGACCCAAACCAAATTCTGTTTCCAATCTTTTGGAACCGACAGCAAACCAACCAATCTATTATTTGCACAGCTCTGCATACAACTTCTGTCAGCAATTTCTGCATCAAACTGATACATTTTGTATGAGCTATAGCATATCTTTTAGAAAGACATCAAGATGTGATTATATGACTGGTGGAGAATCCACTGCATCACTGAATAAGTTGCTACAGTGATTAATTATATTCAGGGTTCAAAATTGCTCCTTATTTTCAGTCTGTCTAGCTTCAGCTTTCAACCACTGTATTATGTTACACCTTTTTCTGCTAGATGAAAGAACTGTGTACTATCAGAAATTTCTTCACTATGTAAATACATGTAGATGGTGATCAAATGACCTTTTAGTCTTCTCTTGGCTAAACTATACAGATTGAATTTCTTAAGTATTTCACTATATGGCATGTTTTCCTGTTATTAAAACCTTTTGAATCATTTTCAGTTTTTCAGTATCCTTTTCCATTAATATCTCACAAAAGAGGTGATGCTGCCTCCCTGCTTTCTACTTGACATTTCCCTTCTTATGTGTACAAGTGTGGTATTTACCCTGTTAGCTACAACATTGCACTGGGAGCTCATGTTCATTTGGTTATCTTCCATTATCCTTAAGTCCTTTTTCAGTGTGACTGCATTCCACGATATGGTCTCCCAGCTTGCATGACCTCTATACGTTGTTTGCATTTGGCTGTATTAAAATGGATGTTCAAAAAATTCAACCTTACAATGCGATCCAGATCAGTCTATGTAATTGATTTGTCCCCATCATTATTTGCCACTCCACCAGCTTTTGTGTGAGCTGCAAATTTTAACTGCAATGATTTTATATTTCTTCTTTGAGTGCTTCTTCCTGTGTGTAATGCACTTCAGGTTACGCATGTGTTCCAAACATCAGGACCAGAGAACTTTTTCCTACCGATGTTCATTTGGTCCACACATGATCTCTTTTCATGCTCCACACCGACAGTATAAAGAGGGCTGGTGAACTTCATTTAGTTCCTTCGTACTGCTCATGTTCTAAGATGGAGCTGTAGGTTTCCTGTAAACAGCTTTTTGAAAAAGGTAGTCTACATTGTTTTAGTCTAGTTAGAAAGATTGTTGGGGCATGGCTTCCTAAATTTTGGGATCTCCCCCCTTGGGTAGGGAATGATTCCAGTATCAACCCATCCCTAGTTCTTCTATTGGTAGGCAGAGAGAACATGCCAAGAATTTCTGGCTTCAACAACTGTCAGTGTCCTGAAACCTTTCCTGGTAAGAGATGACCACAATGCCTGTTTGTACTGCCTGGTGGAAATTCATGCCCTGTCCATCTGCAGATCATTCCTGAGAAGGACAAAGCAGTCAAAGGAATTTGAAGTTTAAAGATTCATCATGGAGAGCTCCATGAGCGCAGGGACAGCTTCTGAGCAGGGAGGACCCTCTCCGCACTCAAAATATGTCAGACTGAAGAAAATAGAAGCATCCCTTATAATGCTACTCTGGCTGATTCCACAGTCCTTCCCTCCTACCTCCATGTCTACCCCCCACCTCCCCATTGGCACCAGAGATTTAGATAAGCCAAAGCAAACAGGGAAGGGAGAGACAAGCACTTCCCATAAGGATATGAGGGAAAGTCCTTTATCCAATTAATCTAAGAAGAGGCAAAATTCTGCTCTGGAACAGGACTATAGGGTTCCAGGAGGGACTTGAATGGGAATTCATCACTTTCTAGTACTGGGTGTTACTTTGGCACCACCATCAACTGTATCTGCATCAGCACAGCACCGATGGCCCAAGTTACAGAAATGAAAATCACTCCATTCTATCCAGCCAACTTCTCAGCACTAGGCAACCTAATCATGCTTCTTGAACCAGAATCATTGATATTCTCTAGATTCCCAGTCCCAGTAATGGGACATCTCCCTTCGGTACCCCTCACTGTTCCCATCTTCAAGCCAGGTAGAGGTAGACTGTCGCCAGTATGGTTGATGAGCAGAGTCTGATACTGAGAGCTCCCCTGTTAGAATTGGGCTCAAAGTCATTGGAGTCAGGAGGAGGATATGGGGTACTCCCATCTCTGGAGTGGGGATCGAGCCCAGACAGGGAGTTGGAAATGGTCAGGGTGTCCTAGGATCCTCTTTATATTACTGGTACCAATCATCCTGGGTCCCCACACCCAGGGGGAAGTTTCACACAAAGTACTTGACCTTTGAGCAGGCGAACCTCGGAGGTGTAAGTTTCCCAAGGAGGAGGAACAGCTACCACAGCGTCCCCAAGAGCAGCCAAGAGGAGAAGACCAGCCAGAATGCTGGTGTCCTTCTCGTTCTCTCTGGACAAGGCTGGGATTCTAGCTTCCTGTCATATCCAAAGTCCTTTCAGGACTTCTTTAAAAGGATGGCAGACACACTACAGATTTCCCTGGAGACGATCCAGAAAACCCCTCACAGACAGCTGGGCATCCTGTACAGCTCCAGACCAAGTAAAATGATGCTTAGTATAAATGAAGCCATTGTCAAACTTGTCACTTTGGCAGATGACCATCACAGTTCCATGAGCATCATAATGGGCTGAAATGAAGTGAAAGGGTCAGAATACTCTGTTCTTACCTACCCCAACTCACTGGTGGTGATGGAGCACAATAGGCAGAGACAAGTCATGTCTACACCTCATGAGGACGCTAACAGAATAGACTTCTTCAGAGGAAGATGTCAGACTCATTGATCTCGAGTTTCAAACCATCATTCATTGATAACCAAATATGATTTCTAAATGAATAAGGTATTAAAGAGACTTACTTAACATTTATCCCCAAGGGAGTGATTGACTTTCACATCAACCAAAGTATCCACTTGTCTGTGTTCTACCTTGAGCCACACACCAGGAGGGAAGAAGTGACATAGGCTCTTTGCCTCTGCTTCTACCAACAGAAGATGAAATCATTCAGAAGGCTTATCAGTCTACAGTAAAGCTCCCAAACTTCAGTAAATGAGTTCTTTGTTTGTTTATCCCAATGCAATTGATATCCTCTGTAATGGCCCCCCCAGTTCACATTAAAATAAGCGAAGTGGACAATTTGCTTAGAAAATGTCATGTGATTCAACAGGCTGTGTTGGTGTGTTTTTCCAAAGGTTTTGTTGCCTAAATATAGAGAGAAAGAAAAGGATATTTGAAACCTTGTCACCAGTCATACACAAAGATACAAAATAGTAGCATTTGCTAGTATAGTGAAAATATTTGTCATGAGGAGTCTATTCATCATAGCTGTAGCTAATAAGAGCCACGTGACTTGTGAAAACATGTTGCTTGGGCAATTGTCTCATAATTCCTAATACCTGAAATCAACATGCACAAAAAGAAATTAGCCGTTAGGTTTCCTTTCATAAAAAACCCAGCTCAAGTATGTTCTTACAACTTTGCATAACTTAAAGTGCTAGAAGTTACGAGAATTGAAAATAAAACATGATTCGGAAGTTTTATTTTGTTCTGAAGATTTGGTAAGCTGCTTAAGATTATTATTTTTCTTGTGTAAGTTTTGTTAAGAAACTGTCAACCAGTTTGAATTTAGACATACTAACTGCACTTTTGTTGACAAGTCTTGCTTCTGGCACAAAAGTTAAATATACCTAAAAATGACAGCTTGGCACAAAACTATATATGAAGATTAGATTTAAGGGTTTTTATATATTTTTCCTCTACTGCCATTCCCCATCCTCTTCTATGCATCACTGCTATGTACCAAACTGCTGGTGTTTTATATGTATAGTTTTAAACAAAAGATTCCAGTATAATGGAAGGCTTTAACTTTGGAAGTGGAACATTTAATCTTTGCATTGCCCCAAGGACCTTCTATAATGCTATATTTAATGGGTTTAAAAGTTTACAAGTTAAGTATAATTTATTAAAATGACAGATTAGTAGTTCCCTGCTCCTGCCTAAGCTTCTTTTCTTGCATTAGTCACCTTATTTAAGCTTGAAAATCTGTCATAAATCTCATAAAAGTTCCACTGTACTCCCACTTGAACAAGGGACTATTCTCCCCTCCATATGCATGCTAAATCATTATTAACATTAATGGAAATTGCATGCTTGGTACAGATGGAGGAAGAGAATTGAGTGGGACTTTACTGTAGTTTCCAATCTTCAAATGTTTGATTGCTCTTTAACTTATGCAAAATATATCATCATTATCAGACATGAAATCAAGTGGGAGTGCAAGTTGAAGAATGGTGGTATTTAAATTATAAAAACTGACTTTCTGAAGGCAAAACATGTACATTAAATCTCCCCTTCCTGGGGGCATGATATTCCTCTAGGATTAGAGTCTTGAGTGATAAACTTCACATGAGGTGAGTTATTTACTTAGATAATTGTGGGGCTTACAAAGTAAAATTTTTAAAAACTAAATATTAAATAAGCAGAATTTCACTAATATCTCTGAATGTTTTTTTAATATCACAACTATTGTTTTTATGTGGATTTTAAATACAGACTTGCTATTCGATAAACATGATCAATTAGTGATAATTTTGTTCAACTTTATTACACAGTAACTTTTGCAGCTAATGTATTTCTTATGTCCTTTATCAATATGAACATTTTATTTGTGTTTATTGTAGTATGACCCCTCAAATTTTTGTACACATCTTATGTATGGGGACAATAGCCCTCTGGTATATTATATCTAAGGAAGGAGAGAGAAAGAAAAGCAAACAAATCATATCAATGACTGTACCTTTCTCCAGGCCACCCAGTGCATTTTGTACGATATATTTATACCATAGGATATTTTGCATAGGGATCATGTCATCCCTTGTTTTTTGTGCTTGAGCATGCTGGCATGTAACAAATGGGGGGGAGCAAGGGGAGAACCCATTACATATTCTGTACAAGTAAACATGTTTCAATGATGACAAAACACATATGGAGAACACAGATATATTCTTTGTAAAAGTATCCTACAGGAATCAGGAAACAACTGCTAAATGAGTCATTTATAGGTATAGCTAGAGCATCATAAAACTTTACCAAGGGGCCTATTCTCAAATATAATGCATCTTCATTCTTGGAAATTAAAGTGTGTGTTATATTTTCTCAGTGTTATTTAGGATCCAAGAGCTGTTTATTTCCGAGACATAACAGAGCTATTTCCCTAAACTCCCATAGTGAAATTCTGGGATGCATAGTTCAGACAAAAAGGGAAATAATTCCTGTTCAGATGTAAAAATAAATTTATACATTAAACAAAAGGCTCTTAGACATTGGAAAATTAAAATTGTTGTAATCACCTGTCTCTGTTACATTCAAAGATCTGTTATCCCTTTTTTTCTGCTTGCAGTACCAATTAAAAATAGTGATTGGGAGAGACAGATGTGATGGTTGCAGAGGAATAGGAGCATAAGTCCTCAGACTGTTGATATGCATGCACAAGCACACAAGCTTGACTAAGGGTACTATATCTCTTATGGTTTTGCCATGTTGCTTAACAGCGCAATAGGTCCCTTGCTTGACATAGCACAAAACAAAGAATTCTGTTACAACCCAGTGCATTAATATGATCTATTGCAGGTTAGAAAAATTAAAAGCAAATCTGTAGGATTTCCCTCGAGTACAAAAAATATTTTCACTTTATTTCATAACGACTTCAGCACTCATATTTCATTTTAAAATGTTTCCTCTTGTCTAAATTTCCTTTAAAAACAACCAGTAGGCACCAGTTAGCTTTAAAATCAACATCCCTTTCATCAACCTACCTGTAAATACTAATTTTTTATTAATAAGATGCCAAACTCTGCCATTGGATATATTGGACCAGTCTACTAGGCATTTGTCTTTAAGAATAAGTGAAATAGATGTGATAATGTCAGACTAGTTTCTAGCAGATGTTTATCGACATGGGAGTAAAAAGCTTGCCTGAACTGGCACAAATAAACACTGATATTTATAGAGATACATGTATAATAATGGATATGTTATATAGTAGCCAGCTATGTCAGCCCTACTACCAGGAAGCTACACAAGACTTGAACTGCAAGCTTTCTATTCTTTTAGAACAAAATGTACTGGCAGAGAATCTTTTACAGCATATGCCCAATTTATGCTTCATTCCAGGAATTTTATTCTCTCAAAAAAGCACAAATACCAATAATTCAATGCTTCTAACAATGATAAAACAAATTTTGCTTTGGGTTGTAATCTTAAGCATTTCAGATTTTTTCCTTAAAATAAAAGGAAAAATAAGAGAATTAAAGTTTGGTAAAGCTGGTTCTACTGACTAGAAGTACATTTCAAGAGATCAGAGAATTGTGAAATAACCAAGAGTTATGACCTATGTAGTTTAAATGTGAGGTACATTTTTGTCACCTGATTAACCCTAAATCTGCTCTGTGGATAAACTAATATTAAAGTGTTCTTGTTAACCCCAGCATTTGCTTCACTTTGCTCTTTGTTTAGATAATGGAGCCTTGTAGTTATTCACTGAGCCATACAAAATATATGCAAATGGAACACACAATCATTACTGATCTAACAGTATGTCTTGCTTAAAATTTGTCTTTTTTCCCCCCTCGCCCAATTCTAGGAAGGATTTCTGCGTACACAAAGATGAACCATGTGATACTGTTGGTAAGTAAATAAATGTAAAACATATATAGTCTTATAAAGTCAGTGTTGTGTAAATATGTGATGTTGAATGAACACATCAACATTTGTGTATGAATGTTTATGACTAGTTAATGCAAAAACTGTTTAAAATTGCTATGATAAACATGCTGGATTTGAGCCTGTCATTAATAAAACAATATAACAAAGTGAAAAAAACTTTGACTTTTTAATCTTTTCATTTTAACAGATTCTTCAAACCATTTTTTCTTATTCCCTTGGCAGTTCAACAGTTTCATATTGTGTTTCCAGTAAATGTTAATTAAAAAAATTAAACTAAAGGGGATGTTCATTGCTTATTTAAAATGTAGCAGATTTCTTTTTGTTCAGAATATATCTTAAAAAATGATTATGCCTTAAATACAATATATCTTAATAGCGTAGCTTTTTAGAAGCACACAAGAATATCTCAAATAGTATTTAAGACTTTTTTTGCATCATTCAATTAAAAAAGGACACTTACTGTATTACAGGTACTTTAATATGGTACTTGCCATATTCCTTATATTTACAATGGGACATAACTCAAATGTAATAAATGTAACTACTTTAAGAGTCACATATCCAGTTTTAATGGCACTGTAAACAGTGTCCTCAGTTGAAAAGCCACCGTGTTAGAGACTGAGTCAACCCAGAAGACAATATACTCCTATCCAAGCATGTAGTGTTCAGCGTCCTTACCAAGGTCAGATCGTAACAAGTAGAACTTGAACTCAAGTGACTCTTTTCCACACCAGTGTGAGAACCATTTTCATCACCAACTTTGGCAGGAGGAGTTTATAGTGCATATCATGTAAAAGTACACATTTAGCATGTGCAGTAGCTGATGGCTCTGTCCATGCTACTAGGACTGCTCTTCAGTACCAGCTCTGGTGAGAGAACTGAGGTGTGCCATGTTGGACAACAAGGTTACATAATGAGACTTAGTTTAAGTGGGCAAAGATTCATTTTGGTCAGTGGAGTGATGTCTCTTTACCCCAGGTCAGAATTTTGCTTCTAGCACCCATAATGACAGTTCAAGTGTAGTCACAATTGTTCAGTATACAGGTAGCATCAACAAAATTAAGACAGCACAGGTGCTTGTTTAACCACTTTGAATTTACAGAAAAGAAAAGTTTTGTAGGGTGTGACTTTGCCTGTAGGGCACAGGGTTAAGGAGTAGTAGGAACTTTTGGCTGATTCACAGCAGTAGCATTTAAAAATGTTCCTTATGACTTAGATTGTTTGTCATTGACTCTAGTGTTGTTCCTTACTGAGTTTTCATCCCAAGGGTATGTGTCTGTGTGGTAGAGTTGGATGGGGCACTTCAGTGCTGTAGTGTCTATTTTAGCAGTCAGGGACTGGTAGTCCTTGCTACTTCTTCCACTTGTTGTCCTCTTAGTTGGGTAAGGTTTTTTTGGTATACGTACGTTTTTGGAAGTTGGCAAGAGTTGATTCATAGTGCTTGTTTCTTCTTGCCTTGTGATGGGGGAATACTTATTTTCACCTGAAGGAGAACGTTCACCTGACCAGGAAGTTCTTACATTTCTTATATCTATATCCAGGCTGAGGATCTTGGCCCAGGGAACAGGCAGTGGATACAAGTCTGGAGACTACCCATGACAAATCTTAGATGAGAAGCTAAATGCTGATGCATCTGAGGCATAGTTTGCATGGATATTGAAATTTCCCACGATGATGAGCCTTCTGAATTTAATTATCATTTTGCCTGCATTTCTGTCAGGTCAGTTGGAAGGCTTTGAGTATCTGGAGATTGGTAAATTAATAGGATGCTTGGAATAGTCTTGTGCCTCGATTTCACATATAAAGAAGATGCACTCAAAGCATTTCTTTCCAGTTAAGCTTTACCTTCATTTCAGCTCTGGAGAGAATAGAATGTCTATTTTGTCTCCAGATTTGTGTCTCTGGGCCTGAGTCTGTAGTCTATACAGTAGGTCAGCAAACAAGATGAACTAGTACTGGACCTGCAGGGTTAATAAACCAGATTTCTTGATGCAGACCAAGTGAGGCAATTAATTGGTGATAAAATACATGGAAAGTTTAAAGTTTGTTGTCTACTGATGTAGAGTTGATCTATATAAAGGTCCTTCTGTTTGGTACTCTAGGAGGAGACTGACTCTGCCAGATTGACATTGGCTGATGTTTTTGATGTTTATTTCTTCTTTTATAATTTATGTTGATAGGTGGGTGGTTTGCCTGATTGTGCCTTATTGGTAGTATTGCTGAACTAGTGGTGTGCCGAATACTTTGAGTGGTAAGACTGCTCAACTTTCCAGGGGACTGAGTTAAGCCATATTGTGAAGCAATGGTGACATAGTTTTGCTTTAGAATAGTTCAAAATGGAATCCTGAGAGATTTGGCAATATTACTGCAGTAGGGAAGGGAAGAAACAAGGAGCCATTGAGCAGCTCAAGCCCTTTGTCCAGTTGTAACAGTAGCGCTATGGTGAAGGACTGGTGAGGATAACAGGCAGAAGGAATGAAGGTCTGGGAGAGTCTTTGTTTGGGGTCTAGCTCATGGGCAGTCGCTCTTTTGAGTCTTTTCTGGGGTTGGGGCTACCTGGAGCATGACAGCCTCAGTTTCTGAATTTGTAAATCAGTAGGGAGGTCAGGTCACAGTTTACTGAATATGTTCTTCACCTATTTTAGGGGCTGTTGCACTTCTACCTAAGGGAAAAGGAGAAAGTTTAAAAAAATGGCAGCTGTTATTCTCAAAGTATAGAAAGCAGGATGATCCATCTCCTGTTGTTCCAACTGTTGTCATGTGCTGAATGAATTCTTAGTTCCCCAAAGAAGTGGCTCAGAATATGAAGTTTTCCTGTGATCTGAAATACTAATATTTTCCATAAAATAAATCTCTTATTTCCCCCTGCAGAGTATAGAGTACTATGGGGCATAGCATATAATTAGAGGGACTGATTTCTTTCTAGCTGAAATCAGTGATAATATATTAATTAGCCTTTGGAATGGTGCTGAAGATTAATGATAACTTTGTGTCCTTTTCTTGGAGGTTGGGACTATTGCCTCTACAGTGTACTACATCTGTGCCTGGCTAGGAGCAAGATCGTTACATCAGTGTTAGGAGGATTATAGAGCTAGATGTAAATCTTGAGGCAGGAGGGCTCCCTTAAGTGCATAAGCGTCTTAATTTAGCATCTTTGATTTTGCTTTTACTAGGTTCTGTAAACTACAAAGCTGATCTTAGGTTTAGATTAGACAGTGAGCAAAAGTTTGATGGAAGGTAAGTAAGAGAAGTTTGATCTTACAATAAATCTTCACATAACATGTTTATAGGCAAAAAAATATGGTACATTCCAGGAATGCTTAACATGCTATAAATTACAGCATTTGCCAAAGGAAGTCATTGAAGAATGCTAATGTAATATCAACTGAACAATTCCCAGCTGTCCAAAGATTACAAAAACTATGGACACATCAGAATACACATTTTTATCTTGTGTGGCAAGGAGAGAGATAAGGCAGCTCACTGTGAAACATTAATATAACCATCCATTTTATTCACAATACATGATTCTATAGGTTGTGTTTTTCAGCATGATACCCAATGGAGAATACAAGAAATGAACCTGGAAGGAGGGTTATTAAAGGATGGGCTGTATTACCTGATGGGTATTGTCACGTCAGACGATAATTCTTCCCATTGATGGGCACTAGACGATAATTGTTGGATTTAGTGTTTATTCATTAAATGTCATCACTGCTCAAGATGCTATTTTAAGTTTGACTTGAGTATACATTTTATCTAGATGAATAAATGCCAGTACAGTATTGAATTATATAATCTCGATTTGAGTGTATTTGTATGGCAAGGAAACCAAAGTTTTAAGGGCCTCCTATCTTGTTTTGCACAAAGTTCTATGTTGAGTGCTGCTTCTTGAAGTATTTTATTCATTGTGTATTCATTAGAAATATGGAATTTTTACAGTTACTTGTGTGATAATTTTACAGTTTAAAGTGAGCACCAACCATAAACTCGGTTTACTAATCCCCCTCTTCCCCAAAAAATGCTTATGCAAAATGTATTATCTGTCCTTGAAAGATTTAATTATGCTTTAGGAACAAATGATTGAGTATTGTGGTGTGGGTGCCCTGAAAGTAACACAGATCTCCATGTAAAAATGTATATATTCATGGGGAGAACATTCAGTTCTATAGATATAAAGACATCATTTTAGGAGATTTGAGCAGCTTGGAATCTGAGATTTTAGGGAAAAAGAGGAGGAAGGAAGAAAGCAGTTTGTATTCCATTGGCAGTCAACTGAAAACCACACTTTTTATTCCATAGTTTTGAATGGTGAACTAAATGGTAATAAAAGATATTTTGTTTTGAAGGCTATGAAGGCTATTAAACTTCCTGAAATATTTTGCATTTTAGAATATATTTTTTTTATTTTCTGATTTTCAATTTTTTTGTGAAGGATTGCACTATAGCTATAAAACCTTAGAAAATTTTACTGTAGCTAGTAGAGTCTTTGGCAATGTTTTGATCATACATTGTGCTAACCCATAGTGATTCCAATTACATCCTTCTTGATTGAGTTCACTTTCCTATAAAACAATAGGGCTAGATCCTAGCATTGTGTAAAACAACATAAATCCATTTACTTCAAGTGTGCTGATTTCCATATTGCCACCACTCATGAGTCTTACAATATTTGATGACTTTCCTAAAGCCACAGCTGCTGGAATCAAGAGATTGTATGAGAAAACAATTAAATTTTTAAAAAAATTAAAAAATTTTAAAAAAAATTTAAAATTTTTTTAAAAAAAAATAAAAAAAATTAAAAAAATTTTAAAATATTTTTAAAAAATTAATTTAATTAAAAAAAAATTTAAAAAAAGTTTCTAGCCCTTATGGTTGCAGAGGAAAGCTCAGAAACCTGATCCAAGTGTGCATCCTAAAGGCTCAGAAACCAGAAGGTAATTAAAAAGAACCAAATACTATTTAAATCAAATCTCATTATTTTTAAACCAATCTCATGATTTTTGAGGCAAAAGTATGCACACTGAAAAACTATTTGCATTCTATACTGATGGATGCTATAGAAAACAGGAGGGAGGCAGAGAGCGAACTTTGTTTTATTGTTTTTTGTTTTTTTCCCCTAATTCTTGTCTGTTCTGGTAAGGGTTATTTGTAACAATAGTAGATTCAAAATTTTCATATAGAAATCATTTTTTGAGTTGTTTGTGTCCCTTTAAAAACATTACCAATTTATTCTTCTACTCCATAGAGGAGCGGTGAAGGGAGTGGTTTCTTCCCCTTCCTGGGTTGGCTATTCCTTGCTTCTGTGGTTGGGCCCTAGGAAGGGCTATTTGTCTACTTCCTGTGTTTTATCTTATTCTTTGCTGAGTCTTGCCGAAGGGTGTGTGTTTGGGCAGATTCCTTTATCTTTTGCTACTCAGGTCTTCCTACCAGTCCCAGGGTCTCTTTCATTCTCCTGGGCTCCCTGAAGAGAGAGGATGAGGGAACAGAGAACCTCTCAAGTCCGTAGAGGGGCTTTGATTAAGGGGCACATTTATTCAGTTTCCCTGTCCACCATTTCTTCTCTTTGACTGTCCCAAAAAGGTTGTTATTGAATTGTATAAGCAGGATGAACTTTTGAAGAAGATTTTTGTTTTTCTGTCCACTTCTTGTAGTTTTCTGTTCCTGCAAAAATACATTGTACAACTGATTCTTTATTAAAAAAAATTGATACAAGAATTACACACAAGTATTCATGGGGAAAATATATTTTATGACCAATTAATAGGATGACAAATATTATATGAAAACAACTGTAATATAGATAGAAAATACACTGAAATTACACTAATAATGTTCCTAAATCAAATATTTGTACATTATTTAATTTATATAATAGTCCATGTCTTAGATTTTGGAATTATCTAGAGGGGAGCTAATTTTCAACTCATACTTCTGGATCTTTTTGTTAGAGGGATCCAAATGAAGATTAAAATCATCAAACAAAACTCCTAAATTGGTAATTTAAAATTATTGTAATTTATACACAGATTTAATTAACACATCTAGTTGCTGTTTCTAAGGAAAAATATTCTGTACTCAAAAAGTAAGTCTTGTAAATTTGGAGGAATTCACTGGTCCTGGGGGAACTGCAGGAGTGATTGTGCACAAGGAGACACATGTACCATTTGCAGGTTGTTGTTTTATGAATGTCATTCTTCCATTTTATAGTAAATTATCAGTTGCGTTCCCTGGAGACAATACTTTTTCTAAGTCTACACTGAAGATTGAACTTTTCAAACATTAGTTGCTATGCACCTGAATCTCATTATTGTACTGTGCACTGTGTTGCTGGATTTTTCAGGTTATATTGCCTCTGATACCACCTCAGAAATCCACAGGTGTACAACACATGTGCTACATAAAATCTTGCATTTGCAGTCACTGTTTCTAAAAGATTGATGACAGACAGAAAAATGTCCTTATGACACTGATTGCTGTAAAGTGAAAAATAAAAGCAAGTATTTCCATTATAGTTCACTCAAATCTTTTTTTTGCGTGTTTTGCAAACTATTTAAACTGAAGTGTATCAGAAAAGGATCAGCTCTTTTCCTGGTAGCTATAGACTGGCCTCCAGTTTATCTGCTATGTTGAAACAGAGTCCTTTTATAGGTGAATTTTGCTTGAGATAGACTGAACTTATAACTTGGTCATTTCAGCAATAACTTATCTTTGCAGCAGATGGAGATACTTAATTAGCTTTAAGTCAACATAGCTATGTAGCACTATACAAACAAGCTTACAAAATGGATACAATTTGCTTGTAACACTGCTCTACAGCCAAAATGCTTCTGGAATAAATGTAGTCAAACTTTACTAATTCTGGGTCACTAAGAACGAAAATGATGCTTAAAATTGTTGATTGGCTCTAGTTTTCAAGATATGCTATTGGGTCAGTATATACGACCCTTGACATGGGAATGGCGGAGGATAAGTGAGTTATAAAGGGAAGGGATCTCAATTTAAACCAGAAATGACTAAAATACATCTTTGACTGGATCTATGAATAAATCTATAACTGGGTTTGGACAGTACTTGCTTTTTAGGCAAAACAATGAATGATGCAATCTGAAGCTGGTATTGCATCATACATGAGATGGATTGCATCATGTTGTTCCTAGACGTCATGAATGATGCAATCATAACGAAGCTTACATCACTCTGCTGAACAAATTGCCCTATATCAGGTCTAGAAATCATACAGTGTCGCGCTCTCTTATTTGTCAGTGTTTGATTTTGCAAAGGGAAACATTTCTGTTTAGCCAAAGTGAGCAGAGATGCCTCGTACTTGTGTGAACAGTGCAGATAACTTCTGCTATGTTTGTGGTGAAGTGACTTTTGCATCACAAAAGCGCAGTATAACCACTATGGTTAAGAAAGCCTATCACCTTTATTTTGGCTGCAAAATTGGAGATCAGGACAAGAGGTGGGCCCCACACATATGCTGCAACACTTGTGCAACAAACCTTCGCCAGTGTTTGAACAGGAAAAGGAAATCTATGCCTTTTGCAGTGCCAATGATTTGGAGAGAGCCAACAGATCATACCAGCAATTGTTACTTCTGCATGGTGCCTCCAGTTGGGAAAGGTGTGTCAAAGAAGAAAAAGTGGACTGTGCATTATCCAAACATTCCATCAGCTATACGCCCAATACCCCACGGAGAAGGACTGCCGGTTCCTGATGCACCAGAATCATTCTCACTTGAATCAGACGAGGAAGAGGAAGAGGATGAAACTTCTGGTCCTGAACCATCAATGTCACAGGACCCACATTTTCTCCCATCCTCCTCCTCTGAACCACACCTCCTAACACAAGCTGAACTGAATGACCTTGTCAGGGATTTGGAACTATCCAAGAGTAAGGCAGAGCTGTTGGGCTCCAGACTACAGCAGTGGAATCTCCTGGCAGGTGATCTTAGGGTTTCCATGTTCCGTGACCGTCAAAAGGATCTTGTCCCATTCTTCTTCATGGAAGGTGATCTTGTAGCCTGCAACAACATCGATGGTGTGATGGCAGCCCTCAACATCGTTCACAATCCAGATGAGTGGAGCCTCTTCATTGATTCATCGAAGACGAGTCTTAAAGTTGTTTTGCTGCATAATGGCAATCTTTTGCCATCAATTCCAGTTGGTCATGCAGTCCATATGAAGGAAACCTATGACAACATGAAACAACTTTTGAGGTGTATAAACTATGACCAACATCAGTGGCAGCTTTGTGGCGATTTGAAGGTTGTTGCTCTCTTGCTTGGTCTGCAGACTGGATACACAAAGTACTGCTGTTTTCTCTGTGAATGGGATAGTCGTGCAAGAGATTCCCACTACATCAAGAAAAATTGGCCACTCCGACAGTCATTGGAGCCTGGGAGGAAAAGTGTTCAGCATCCACCACTTGTTGAATCAAGGAAGATTTTGTTACCACCCTTACAAATCAAGCTGGGTCCAATGAAGAACTTTGTCAAGGCCATTGACAAAACACAAGCAGCTTTCAAGTACCTCCGTGGAAAATTTCCAAGGTTAAGTGAAGCTAAGATAACGGAAGGTGTCTTTGTTGGTCCTCAGATTCGTGAACTTCTTCGAGATGATGCATTTGACCATGCACTGCGTGGCAAGGAAAAGACGGCATGGAAAGCCTTCCAGTTAGTGGCAATACATTTTCTCGGAAACAACAAGGCAGACAACTACAGGTTGTTGGTGGAAAACCTCCTCAAGGCATACAAAAGCCTTGGTTGCAACGTGTCACTAAAGATACATTTTTGGCACTCTCATCTAGATTTTTTTCCACCGAACTGCGGAGCAGTGAGCGACGAGCACGGCGAGCGATTTTACCAGGACATTGCAACAATGGAGAAACGCTATCAGGGCAAATGGAGCCCATCAATGCTTGCAGACTATTGCTGGACAGTGACAAGAGATGCTCCATTTAACAAATACAAGAGACAAGCCAAGAAGCGCCGAGTAGACACTGAATAGGACTAAACTATGTACATAATAGTTTTATGCCTTTTGTTTCATAATACATTTTATTTATATAACCCTTTTGCTGATTTTTAAAGTGTTACATAAACAGGACAGGTGAAATATTATCATGTAAAGCAACCATAAACACATGAAAACACCTAGCTTTACAATTTATGATTAAAACTCTACTACCTACACAATACATATAGACATAAAATGTAAAAACTTAAATATCTTAGAAACAGTAGCCAATCAATTGTTTTAATTGTCATATTTGAATTCAGCACATCAAAGTACATAATAAATATCACATTTTATCTCTGAAGCAGACGACTTCTAAAAAATTGTAGACCAGTGTTATCTCCTAACCCCATTTGAATTTACCAAGTAATAAGAAGTCATAGACTCATAGATTTTAAGGTCAGAAGGGACCATTATGATCATCTAGTCTGACCTCCTTCACAATGCAGGCCAGAGATCTCACCCACCCACTCCTGTAATAAACCCCCTAAGCTATGTCTGAGCTACTGAAGTCCTCAAATCATGGTTTAAAGACTTCAAGGTGCAGAGAATCCTCCAGCAAGTGAATCGTGTCCTATGCTACAGAGGAAGGTGAAGACCCTCCAGGGCCTCTGCCAGTCTGCTCTGGAGGAAAATTCTTTCCCAACCTCAGATATGGTGATCAGCTAAACTCTAAGCATGTGGGCAAGACTCACAAGCCAGACACCAGGAAAGAATTCTCTGTAGTAACTCAGATCCCACCCATCTAACATCCCATCACAGGCAATTGGGCATATTTACTGCTGATAGTCAAAGATGAATTAATTGCCAAAATTAGGCTATCCCATTATGTCATCTCCTCCATAAACTCATCAAGCTTAATCTTGCCAGATAGCTCTTTTGCCCCTGCTGCTCTCCTTAGAAGGCTGTTCCAGAACTTACAGTTAGAAACCTTTGTCTAATTTCCAGTCTAAACTTCCTAATGGCCAGTTTGCATCCATTTACTCTTGTATCCACATTGGTACTGATCTTAAATAATTCCTTTCCCTCCCTGATATTTATCCCTCTGATATATTTATAGAGAGCAGTCATATCTTCCCTCACCCTTCCTTTGGTTAGGCTGAACAAGCGAAGCTCTTTGAGCCTCCTTTCATAAGACGGGGTTTCCATTCCTCGATCATCCTAGTAGCCCTTCTCTGTACCTGTTCCAGTTTGAATTCATCCTTCTTAAACATAGGAGACTGGAACTGCACACAGTATTCCAGATCAGGTCTCACCAGTGCTTTGTATAATGGTACTAACACCTCCTTATCTCTACTGAAAATACCTCACCTGATGCATCCCAAGACTGCATTAGCATTTTTCACCACCATATCACATTGGCAGCTCATAGTCATCCTTTCTCTTGCAACTTTTCTAAGGTGTATTGTTTAATGTCATTTGAGCTATAGATACATTACATTTCCTAGGAAGGATCTCCATGTGATAGAATATTAGTCCATTAACATGTTTCTGTTATAAAAATAAGTTTAACATACAAAATATTTTAATCAATTAAAGGAAGTCTGACTTACACACAAACTGTACACTAAGACTCCTGTTGATGTCTGTGGAAGTTGCATGTCAGGAAGGCTGCAGGATAGAACCCTAATTAGCTCCAAATAAATTTAAAACAAAAATTGGACTCATGATATCATGAACCATCAGATTAATTAGTGCCATCAAAACCCCATATGGAACTTTATTGGGGGAAAGAACAGTATCAGTTTGTTTTAACCTCTTTCCCCTTCTGATGGATGCACACAGTTCCTTGGACACGATAAACCTTTCTTTGGTGTAGCACTCTGAGGGTTGTTATTAGTACAGTACAAAGGAAATATACTTTCATTTTGATTAGTCCACATTTCCAGAAAATCTGTTCTGTTTTATTGAATTTAAGGGGTGAAATCCTTGCCCCATTGAAGTTACTGACAAAACTCTCATTCATTCCATGGAGCCAGGATTTAACCCATGGACTATTGTGAATGTGCTTCATACTGTGCTGTAAATCATACCAAAGAGTTGAGTTACAACATGTTGGGTCATATTCTAGTTTCTGTTGCTCCAGTGTTTTACCTTAGTATTCTAAATTGTACTACTGTGTAACACAAACCAGACTGTCTCACACTGAATGTATTTTGGAGCCCTTAACTAATTTTGTAGTTGAGGTTTTATCCCACTTTTCACTATAAAACTAATTTTGATTATGATCCACTCAGTTTTTTTAAAATCCTTTCTGCCTGAAATTTCCGGGGGACCATAGATTTTTTTTCTGAAAATTCAGGTTAGTCAACACATATCAGAAATATGAAAGTCTGAAAAAGTTTGTTTAGGAAAAATCTTAGCTTCTTAAAACTTATTTGGAAAAAATGAAAAATGAAAAAATGGTTTGATGTATTAATATTAAATTTATTTTAATCATCTGTCACAGAGCTAAAGCTGCTGATCATTTTTGGGAAGGGCTGCAAGGTTTAATGTTATTTACAACAGATTTTAGAACTTCTTTAAAGTCTACAACTTCTATCTGGAGTTCATAAAATTGGGATCATCTTGAAAAATTTGAAGTCCACCAGTATTGTTTTGGTGAAATTATGGCATAGGTCTAGAAAATGGGTCACCAAAATAAGTTAATTAACACAGCTATCCTCTGGGATGTAATCCTAGATTTTGAGTAAATATTACTGCATAGCCGGGATACCAGATATCCTTTAACAATTAGATATAAAACAAGAAAATTCCTGGACAATAGTAGTTAAGGTAGGCTTAAGGATGTAACAATATACCAGTTACTTTTTTTAAAAAAGCCTTTTTAAATGCTGTAAGTATCTTTAAAAATAAGTCTAATAGTTCATGGTTCCACACACTTTGACTCTGACTTTGTAACAATATTGATTATCTGTTGTGACAAAGCTCCAAGTCTGTACTTGTGGGCCCTGCGCTTCCTGGCAGATTTAGGGGCCTCAGAAACTCATCTAGGCCCCAGAGTGACCTCCCTTTCTCAGTATAATTGGCAAGAGTCACCACCTAGTGAGTTACCTTCATCACAGGCCAGTATGGAAGATGGAAAAAGGGGGGAGCCCGGGCCCGCCCTCTACTCCGGACTCCAGCCCAGGGACCCTAATAGTATCAGCTAAGATGGCTGACCTTTTATCCACAAAACACAATACAATTCCCTGGGCTACTTCCCCACAGCAGTCCCTGCTTCTTCAAACTCCACTTCACCCTTACCTCAGGGCCTCCTTCCTTCAGTATGATATGTTGTCCACCACTCAGTCTCACCAATAGCGTAACTTCCTTCCACAGCTCCTGACACCCACAACCCACCTGACTAACTGGGAGGTTTTTATCTGGTTTCAGCCAGTCCCTGATTGGCTTCAGGTGTCCCAATTAGGCTAGCTGTTTCTACTCCTTTCTAGAAGGTTCTTAATTGGCCCCAGGTGTCTTGATTGGCCTGGAGTAGCCTTTGTTTGGCTATCCAGGGAACAGCGACCTGCACATCCTCAGACTAATATATCTGCCTTCCAGCACTCTCCTATATCCTTCTGGTCTGACTCCGTCACACTGTCCACCAGTAACCCGTTTACACCCAGCTTTCATAATAGTACCACTATACCATTTGTACATTTCCAGGATGGATGACACTCACCTATATATACAGAACTACAGACCACATCCCATGTGTCATACCATCACATATGGGCCATCATCCCCCAAACAAAACCTTCATTTCGACTGCCTATATGTTTGCATTCCGTACCACCTATATCATAGTATCAGAGGGGTAGCCGTGTTAGTCTGGATCTGCAAAAGCGACAAAGAGTCTTGTAGCACCTCATAGACTAACAGATTTTAGGGATCATGAGCTTTCGTGGGCTAGGACAATCAGGGGTGTGACCATCCTTCCTGATTGAATTTACCTTGCTTTCTTGCCTGAATATTTATACCTGCCTCTGGAGATTTCCACAACATTCATCTGATGAAATGGGTCCTAGCCCACGAAAGCTCATGATCCCTAAAATCTGTTAGTCTATAAGGTGCTACAAGACTCTTTGTCACCTATATCATGTTTCTTATTCTCCATATATATTACAATTCTAATGTTTCTGAGGCCATTCCATCTTACTGAAGCCCTGAGTCAGTAAAGTATGTAGCACATACTTAAGTCCCATTGAAGTCAGTGTGATGTAAGCATACACTTGTGTTTTGCTGGATCTAGGCCTTAATCTTCCATTGGTGTCCCTGTAATTCCTCAGTACACTCCCTTACTCACTTCTTGACTTAGATATTGCACACCAAAATTTATATGCCCTCCTTCTCTCTTCGAAGAATGTACTTGTAACATTGTAAAACAGTTATAGGTATCTTTACACAACTCATATTCCCACATGTCTAGGTAATTTATAAAGTTTGAAATAGTAGGAGAATTTTCAGGGATGGAGTTTAGACTGTTTGTGCAATCTTGACTTCGAATTAGGTTTTCTAACCTTTTTTTTTAACTTCAGTGTTTTGAAAGGCTTTTTTTAAAAGTAACTTGTATGTATTTACAGCCTTAACATATCTGGAGAATTTTTAATTCTTTTTCAAAAGATTTAAAAATGGTTTATGATTCCTAAAAATGTAGGATAATATTTAGTAATATTTAGTGTATTTGGCATTAGAGTCACATCGTGCATTTCTCACTCAGACAAAGCTCCCAGTGTAGTCAGACAGTATTGTCTGAGTAAGGCTATAAAACTTTGGCTGTAATTCAGAACTGAATGTATTTGCTTTGTGGGGAAAAGCATAAAATGTAATTACACAATACTAATCCATTAGAATTTATATTTATTTAAATAAGTTACAGTACATATGTGGTATATTTTACAGCAGTATTGTAAATAGTGTATACTTTCTAATTTTATCTTTTAACCCTGTACTTTGTATTTCAGATTAAAAACTGTTGGGATTAGTGTTACTGAAAATACATATAGTGGGGAAAAAAGGTAAAATAGAAACAGGTATACTGGGAAAAATATTTAGTTTCAAAGGGCATGAAATTTCAGATGCCCTGGAGGTCATAAATAAATTAAGACAGCATTCAGTATATTTTACTAGTATACAAAAAGACAGTGTTAACTCCTTGTAATTACCATGATATTTTTAGTTTTTAATGGTCATTTCTTTTTATGTCTTCAGTCTGTGATTACCTTGTACTATTATCAACAATTCCTGATTATATGCAATCAGGATATTTCTTACTTTTTCTAGCTGAATCCTTTAAGTTTATGTTAAGGAAAACTGAACTGTGATTCATGTCACCTAATTTTTAAATTAATGTTTCTAATAACAATTTTTTTAATATCCATGAGGGATGAACTCATTTAAAAAACTGATTTTATTCATGGGCTGAGACAGATGTGAGTTGTAAAGATCTTTCTCCCCATGTATTTTACCTTATTAATCAGAACAATAATTGGATGGAAATAGTGATGTGTTTTTATTCCTTTACACCATAGATTAGGTGGATGCCTATGTTCCAGAGAATAAGAGCTATGACTAGATTCTACGATTCACTAAATGCATTTTTCATTGCTTCAGCAGGGGAATATCCACTGGGGAGTATGTAGAAGAATCTCTGCTTTGCTGTGCCTTATGTGAGCTCCTCTAGGTTCCATTGCTGCTACTTTTACTGTTGCCCAGCACAAGCAGGGAAGGCAGACAAGGAATGAATTGGGGACAGGAGTGTGTGTGACTTCACTGTGCCTGATTTTCTGCTGGCAGAAGGTTTTTCACCAGATGATTAAGTTAAAACTGCAGCTAAGAATTAGGGAGCTGCAATTAGCCCCTTCACTCATTTGCCATTGCATCGAGACGGTACATTAATCCTGTGTAGTTTGGCTTACTACTGTAATTCTGAGACAGGCCCCTCAAAATCATGAAACTTTAAAAAAAACAGATATGGGGTTCTTATTTTTCTTCTTCTGGGTTTTGAGTCCTGAGGGCTTATATTTTCCAGTTTTTTCTCTGTAACCATGAGAGGTAGAAACTTATTAAATTTTTAGTGCAGGTTGAGATCCTCATGTACTTGCATGACTCCAGGACAAACTGGGGCTTTAAGAATTGCACCAAATATTAAAAAGAACGAGGAGTATTTGTGACACCTTAGAGACTAACAAATGTATTTGGGCATAAGCTTTCATGGTCTAAAACCCATCTCTTCAGTCCTATGACCAGTACTATGGTCAGTGCAGAAGTGATAGACTGACGCTGATCAGACCAATACTCCTGATTTGACCTCTGGGCATAGCAACTGTACCAACTGCCCAAAGACTGACAGATGGGAAAAATGCAATCACAGCTCCTTGTTCCCTGAGCTCATTGCTCAAGGTCATATGATTGGCTCATGTGTCCCTTCTGAGGGGCATGCAGGCAATGAAAAGACCTGGCAAAGATTTTAGGCCTCTTCTACTGGCCGAGGATTCACCATGGGGTCAAAGATTTCTGTAGCTCATGTTTCAAGTGCCAGCTGTCTGACCCTAAAAGGGTAGGGAAACCCCCTCTACTCCCTCTTGCAGTGGTGGGTGTTTTATTTAAAAGTATTGTCAGACCCTTAGAAAAGAGTGCAGCTGGATATAGACATCTATTAGTCAAACTTGATTAAGCTATCTGGTATCTGGAGGAAATTCCACTGTGCTCTCCTAATACTAGGACTATTGCAGCAGAAGGGCTAAAAGTCTTTGCCCGTGTTGGTTTGCCTTTGGAGATCCTAACTGATGAAGAAATTACATCCTAAACACTACACTAAATGAGTGTTAATATTCTCTGGAAAAAAAAATGCAGTCATGTAATAATAGACTGTATCAAAATACTCTCCGCATAATTTCTTAAATAATTTCAACAGATAATATTGATGTTTATTTTAAGCATTTTTAATTTTTTTATTGATTTTAAATTTTCACAGATGCAGGAAATTGTGGAGGGCTCAGGCCATAATTACTTAATGACAGTAGATGTTGAGATTCAAAAAATAAAAGCTTTATAATCCCCAAAACACAAGCTATCAACGTGTCAAAATATACAGAATAAATATTCTTAAATCAAACTAATAAATTCTCAAGCAGCATTTTTTTGCCTATCTGTAAATTTTGATTATTGATGGAATATTTTTTGTTCATTTTTGCATGTCTGGTGAAATCAATCTTTACCAGTATTTACAGATAAAAATATAATCCTTCAAGCCTGCATAACCTTAGTTCTGGCCTTTCCCAAAATATTGTAATTTTAATGTTCTTTTAATGTTTTTTTTGTAAGTAATTAATATATCCTTTGATTACTCAGTCCCTTTAACTTACACAAAGAGTGTGTGTGTGAGGGGAGAAGACAGGGACATCTTGAGCTCCTCATGCAAGTTTTTTGCTGCAGAAGCATAGCCCAGCTGCTTGTTCCCTTCAACCCTAGGAAAGTACATCTGAGTGATATTGATTTGTATCAGTTTCAAGGCTAACTTCACAAAAAAAGGGCTAGAAACATACTTAAAGAAAGAAAGAAGCTTCTCCTTCATGGAGCCCAAGGGCCAGCTTTGTTAAGAAGGAGCTTATGCAAGCTCCCATGAATAGTCTATAACTCATTGGGATTATTTTATTGACTGAACAACAATGTGAGGCTCCATATAGTCCCACAAAAAAAAACATAGCATGTGTCCAGAAGTACTTATAGTCTCCAGGTAAGAAAGAGGCAATGAAACAGTTGGATGGGGAAGGAAAGATAAGAAATGCAGCAACAAGACTATGTTATTAGCCAGCAAAGGCTATGTGCATGGGATGTTTGAACTTGTATTTTTAAAAAGTTTAAAAGAAATTTAAAAAAGAAAACAAGGAGGGCTGGCTTGACATGGTAAATGACTATATTGAATAAATAGACAGGAGTGGGTTTATGCAGGACCTTGAAGGCAAATACAAGAACAATAAACTTGATACAATGGGGTGGGGTAGGGCAGCAGAGGGATTCAGAGAGGATGTGTTGTGCTTAGATATTGGACAAATGATTTCAGCAACTGCATTTTGTATGCATTGGAAGGGTGCAATACAGGTGTCAGGGAAGTCAGAGTAAAGGAGTTTCATTAATCAAGATAAGAGATAAGAACTGGAATGAGTTTTAGCTGCTGGAAAGAGACTTTTCAATCACTTTGCTGTAGTTTTTCACTCCATTAGCATCATTGTGTTTTGCTCAAAGACATTTGATAGTGCTACATATTTCAAAATTGCTTAAACTGAAATTATACTTCATGACTGTGGAAGGATGCAGTGTTAAACATAGTGACTATTTTTGGATTTTATGTATCATTTTGTGGAGAAATTTACAATAGGAGCTTCTTTAGGGAAAGTGCCACATTTTCTGCACTTCACATGAGCAACATAGTAGGCATGTACAGAGTCAGTTCTAAAAGTCTTATACCTACTTACACTAGAAATACGAGAGATTTTCTTAAAGATTTTCATGCTTTCTGCAGATTACAGAAAGTATTTAATTTTTGGAACATGAAATGCATGGTCACTCATACAGATTTATAACCAAAAAGATACAGACTACACAAGTAAAATCTGTCAACCTAATGGAACTTATTAAGTACACCCACTATATTTAACTTTCCATGAAGTCTACAGAGTATATTTGAAGCTATGTTTTTTTATATTCCGTAGCATACTTTTCTATGCAACGTGCTCTAGGCTTGCTTGGCCCAGGGCCTGAACTGTACCTTATGAAGTATTTTTAACCAAAAATTCAATAGTTTGATGTGTTCCAGATATTTCAGAATGTTTTTTTAAATCCACTAAGGCACTCTGTATATAATTTTAAAACAAATGTTTTTAAATGCATGAGTCAAAATCTTATTTGCAACTTAAACTGCATTGCAGTCGCAGCAAAGTATACAATTGCAATGCTGTATCTAAGTAGTAGGAAAATTAAATCAAATTGTGTTTTACAGTATTAGCAGGTATTCAAATTGTATTTCACTACAAACCCTACTTTGAACTCAGCCTATAGCTTGTATACCTTATTTTTTTCTTAAGTCAGATTGTGTGTGCAGCTGCTGCTGTTCTTGCAAGGCTCTAAAAATTGCTACCCAGAGTACTTTGATTTGGCTGAAAAAATATTTGTTGCTTGCCTTTCTGGAAAAGATAACTGCTCTGGAGTACTTGAATAGCTGAAAAGCCAAGATGCAATCTCTCCCATAATCAGTCATCAGAAACGTCTGATAAGAGCACCAACAGACAACACATTCATCAACCTGGCAAGTCTTAAAAGATGTAGTGTCCTGTGTCAGAACTTATTTGTCCCCAGCTTAGTTTTTTTAAATATATATATAGGATTGATGGTCATTTTCTGCCATTTTTCTTCTGAAAGACTTCCTCTTCCACAGAATCTAATACAGGGAGATATGCCTATCTCATAGAACTGGAAGGACCTTGAAAGGTCATGGAGTCCAGCCTGCTGCCTACACTAACAGGACCAAGTACTGTCCCCTGACAGATTTTTTGCCCCAGATCCCTAAATGGCCCCTTCAAGGATTGAACTCACAACCCTGGGTTTAGCAGATCAATGTGCAAACCACTGAGCTATCTCTTGCTCCTGAAATGTTATTTTCTATTTCAGAGACACTCACAAATGATTGCCAGCTTTCAAAATTACCACCCTCTCGCATTGTTCTCAATGAGACAGAATGCCCTTAGCAAATATGGCCACCACTATTCACCATTTCCTCAGACTGCTCCTCTCTACTTCCTGTTAAAGTAAAGGGCTACCCTATTCCCTCTGAGTAGCTTGACTTCACTTTCATTGGAAACAATTGAAAGAGGGCATGTCAACCTTGTTCTCAATGAAAATGATAGGAGATGGCACCCCTTTTAAAAGAAGGCAATTCTTCATGGAATTCTTTGTAGAATAACATTATCTTTCACCCCATGACAAAGAACAAAATTTCAGATATAAAAAGTAATGGCAAAACATGACCATGAATCAAAACCAGTCATTTTCAAAAACAGCCAGGTGGCACAATATATACCCAGTGGACAGAAAATTTGAGAGTAGAAAAATTGGCCATTACAATCTGTGCTTTATGCCTCTCCAAAGTGGGGAAAAGCAGCAAGAGTGTACGGGTCAATCTTGCCATAAAAGATATTTTAAAAGGGAGTCTTAAGGTTAGGATTGCATATGTTTAAATCATTATAACTATCTCCTGATAACATTCTCTTTTAGTTTCTTGTTTTGTGTTCATATATTAATTTAATAATTAAATAAAGAAATTTCTCAGGCAAGCACTAAACTGAAGTTAAGGTTGAAAATACATATCAGTAACTTAAGGGTAAAAGCATTGTGGAGATGATGTAATTATCCTAAAGACAAGCATTACAATTCCAATAAATTCATAGTTAAGGGTAAACGTAAAAGAAATCAAAATGAATTAAGGTATGAAAATGCTCTCCTCTTCTCTCCCCCTTCAGCTTTACGGCTCTTGTTGGTCCCTCCAATTTCCATTGCCCTCATATTTCATCACCACTGATACTGTCTATAGAAGAGACCTAAAAGAGTCACTCCTATAGGCAATTAGGAGGGGAACCATGGTAAATGTGGTGGATAGATCTGGGGTGGAAAGGAAAGGAACTGGAAGGAACAGGTGGAATGTTTTGAATGAATATGGAACTAATGATTATTATTTTTTGTTGGTGATAGTGGGGGAGGGAAGACTGTTTTATCCAGGGAATGTCACATCTATTGCTGGCTAGAAGGTTTTTAAAAGGTTGATAGCACATCCTAGTAAATAATAATGATGATGCTCCACTTTGAATCAAATGAGTAAATATCTGTTCCTGTTTTATTCATATGATAGTGAGGATCAAAATTAAAATGAAGAAAATTATGCACTTTACACATCACAATGACATTTCAATTGTACATTCAATGCAGTACATATTTTTCCATTTGATGTGGTATTGTAATTTTTCAAAATTAATTATATATGATTTATATGTATATATCAATTATATATATATATATATATATATATATATATATATATATAGTGACAAAGCTCCAAGTCTGTACTTGTGGGCCCTGCACTTCCTGGCAGATTTAGGGGCCTCAGAAACTCATCTAAGCCCCAGAGTGACCTCCCTTTCTCAGTATAATTGGCAAGAGTCACCACCTAGTGAGTTGCCTTCATCACAGGCCAGTATGGAAGATGGAAAAAGGGGGGAGCCCGGGCCCGCCCTCTACTCCGGACTCCAGCCCAGGGACCCTAATAGTATCAGCTAAGATGGCTGACCTTTTATCCACAAAACACAATACAATTCCCTGGGCTACTTCCCCACAGCAGTCCCTGCTTCTTCAAACTCCACTTCACCCTTACCTCAGGGCCTCCTTCCTTC
>ML677339.1:3913659-4170172 GCA_007922305.1 Dermatemys mawii
GACTAACTGGGAGGTTTTTATCTGGTTTCAGCCAGTCCCTGATTGGCATCAGGTGTCCTAGTTAGGCTAGCTGTTTCTACTCCTTTCTAGAAGGTTCTTAATTGGCCCCAGGTGTCTTGATTGGCCTGGAGTAGCCTTTGTTTGGCTATGCAGGGAACAAGGACCTGCACATCCTGAGACTAATATACCTGCCTTCCAGCACTCTCCTATATCCTTCTGGTCTGACTCCGTCACAATATATATATATATATATATATATATATATATATATATGTATATGTATATTATGAAAGAAACTGAAAACCAACTCTGCTACAGCAAATCCCAGGAAGACGAGTGCCATATGCTTGGATGTTGTCGGGGCTTGAAATGGATAATTCACACACAAGTGTTCCTCCCCCACACCTTCCTGGAAAAATTTAACCAAAGGAATGGGATGGTGGGAAAGGTAGAAAGAATAGCCTGAAAGAATTCAGACTAATGCAACAGCATATGACCCAGCTGTAAAGAAATCTAATAGAAGAACAAGTTACAATGAACAGAAAAGACTTCTGAACTTTCCCAAATAATTGCAGTTGAGGTCGCTAAAAGGTATGATGGTGTTCATCATCATCATCACCATTCCTGCTTGTCTGCTGTATGAGTGGAATGGAACCTATCCAGCCAAATCTCCACGGACTCCCTCACAGTTGCTCAAAAAAATTAACTGCGTTAAAACAAAAGCTGAACCACATAGTGACAAATGTTCTGGCATCTTATTCAGAGGAGATGTTATTTGAAGGAAATGGGCACAGACAGTTACCATAGGGCATCTGATACTCATACTAAGGAAACAGAATATTCTTTACAGTGATCCAGTACGTCAGTCAGAAACGTGATCAAGAACAAGCTGTTTGATTTTTTTTTCTTTTTTATGAGGGCTATTTTGAAATGGCTGAGACTCAGCGTGGAACCTGTATCTAGCTGTCCAGCTGATAGTGCTGCAGCTTTACTATGGAAAGCTCTGTTCTATTTTTCTGGCGTGAAGGGTAAAAGTGTCTCCTTTTCAAATTAGCACATCACATTCATTATGTTAATTTATGCAGAAGTCTGCTAGCAACTTTTGGTGGGCCCTTTTATAATACAGTGGAGGAAACTTTGATTGTGAAGATCTCAGCATGAGATTTTTTTCTAGCTTTGTCCAAAATCTGGTTAAAAATGTACTGGATTTTAATGTTCAAGAATATTAATAATTTTCAGTGGCATGTAATGATGAACCACATTGCCTTGTGAATAGCAGCATTTTTGAATCTCTGGAAAGATTAAACAAGTTAGTCCTGCCATGAGAAAATTAGAATAGTGGGTCAAACTGGATGCATGTAGTCAGAAAAAAGCTGTGTTTTAGAAATGGCACCTGACTGCCATGACCTTCGTTGTCTAACGTGCAAGACTACATATGTGGTGTCTACGAGCCTGGTTCCAGGCAAATTATGTCCCAAACAGGCACAGTATAAATAAGTACCTCACCATGCTAGATACAATCAAAGACTCCCTTTTATGGTAGACCATATCCCAAGTTTCTACCTAAAGTTGTCTCCCCCTTCTACCTCAAGTAACCAATCCACTTACCAACATTTTTTCCCAAACCACATATGGACAGATGACAGTCCAGGTTACACTCCTTGAATGTTCACAGGGCTATAGCCTTCTACAGTGATGGAACAAAGTCTTTTTGCAAGATTCCATAAGTGTTCATTTCAATCACAGAATGATCAAAAGGCAATGCCAAAATCAAAACAATGGCTATCCAAATGGATATCAGCCTGCATAAAACTCTGTTACCTTCAGCATGACTGACAACCCCTTATGGGGATCTACACACACTCTGCCAGAGCCCTGTCAGCCTCTATAGCATTTCTTAACAATGTTCCCATCAAAGAAATCTGTGCGGCTGCAATCTGGACCTCGCCACACACATTTACTGAGCATTATGCTTTGCAACAACATGCATCTTCCAATACCCTGTTCAGTCATACTGTACTCCCATCTGCTCTGACCTCAACTCCAAAGCCCCCTCCTTCCACTGGAGGGCACTATCCTGAAGTCACCTAGAATGGAGCACCCACAGGGACATCACTCAAAGAAGAAGAGAAAGTTACTCATCTTGTGCAATAATGGAGGTTCTTCAAGATGTGGGCCCCTGTGGGTGCTCCACTACCCTCCATCCCCCACCCCCTAATTTGGAGTTTATTACTATAATTTGAAGTAGAGAGGGAACAGAGGGAAGGCTGGTTGCACAGCACCAGTTAACCACCTAAAGTGGCGTGATATGGGGACCCAACTGGGCGCTGCTAACATAAATCTCTGACTATGAGCACTGGGGCACACGAACACCTAAAGTGGAGTACCCAGAAGGAGACACATCAAAGAACATCAGTTACTGCACAAGGTGAGTAATTTTCTCTTATATAAATGCCACAATCAATTGATTATTTTTATAAGTGATTTTTTCCTTTGTACCTGAGACAAGATGCCCGACTTCTCTATTGCCCATTGATAGTTATTAGCTATTTAAACAGATACTACAAGTTAACCCAGTGTAACAAACCCTTCTGCTTCATACACCGTTGGATGCTAATTGGTAGTGTTCTTGAAGTGTTTCCTTCAGTGTTTTCAATTTTCTTTGATTTTTATTTTTATTTTTCTGTTTGCATTTTTCTTTTAAATCATTACTTTCTCTTTCTTTCACCCCTATCCTTAGGGCTCGTTGTTATAAAATTTTCCATGTTAGGAATTTTTTTTCCACTCTGAGGATTGAAATTTGATGAACTAAGTATATATTAATAGTTAACTTGTTTGTAATTAAACAAATAAGCACCTAGTTCTCTTATAGAGCTATATAAATAATATAGGAAGCCTTTATTTCTAGATAGGTTCTTATAACTCACAGGCCAATAGTATATCAAAACTTAGAAATATCAAACGTATGCAGCAAGTTGTCTCTCTAGACCACTGATTTTGTCATTGTCTTTTATTCATAAACAAAGATGTAACAGTCTTTCGCTATTCTAACTTGAGATAGTTGTATAGTAACCACACTGGTTGCTGCCTTTCCAGTGTTATATGCTTGCTGGCTCACTTATAAGTGACAAATGAATAACATTTTTTCTAGAAAGCCTTTTCCTATAGAAAACTGTTACTTAAAGGTATAAATAACACAAGCTACTCTGAACAGCAATGTGGAAAGCTTCTTCCCTACCCACCCTCTTTATGGGAAACACATGGACTGCTGAAAGAAAATGAATATTAGTTTGTTAGAAACAGAGATGCAAGTCAAACTAAATTTCCACCATCCATGATCTCAAGTCCATATATTTGTCAATTCAAATTAAAAACGTGTGTGTATGTGAAGCTTTAGTGTTCAACCCAGACCAGTAAGGGTTAGTGTTACCATGTGCCCTGTAACCCTGGGTGCTTCTGTCCTGCCCAGCTTTGTCTCAGCTGCACCTTCTTCCCACACAATGACCTCCCCTTGGCTTCCCCCAGTGCAGGGTGATATCAACAACACTTCCAGATGGGAGTTTCCCCAAAACATCTCCTCTGTAGTGCGCAACTCCTCTTACTGTAGTGCCCACAAAACCATATCAAGCTTACTGCTCCTTTAAAGAGACAGTACACATTAGTTTATTAATTGAACTGGGGTTAACACACCCCTCCTTTCAATCACAATGCTGAATTGATTTATAGTAAAAGTAAAACAAGCTTATTAATGTAAGGACATACCTGTACCCAGTTTGTGATACCAAGTAGAAGTAATAGGGATAGAGATGGTTACAAGCAAAACAGAGAGAAAGTACACTTCTAAGACTGAAACCCAACTTAACAACTCTTTTGGGACAAAGTTTTCTAACCATGATCATTCTTCCTGCATGACTAGTATGGCTAGCTAATCCTTAGTCAGGATCCAAACACAAAGATCAAAGTGCTTGGTTTCTTTGTCTCGTCAAGTGAAGGTTAAAATAGGGGTTCTCTCCTCTTCTTTTTATACTCCAGGAAACCTTTGAAAGGTATTTTTATGAAGTGTATCTTGAGATGAAGTTCCTTTCACCTACTGGGTGTAGACACCATGCTGTCTGGTGAAAATGGAAGTTTGAGATTTTTACAATGCAAATATTCTTCCTGCAATCTCCAGTTCAAAGGACAGTCCACTGTCTTTGTCTGCACTTGATATGGGGGCACTGGCCTCTTTTCTTTGTCAGGAAAAACTTGTTGTTCAACTTCCCCTGAAGTTTAGTTTGAAGAATGCCTAGTTTGAACACATTTTAGTTACCTACTTCCAGAACTACTTTATAATTCTCTGTAGGTTAACCATATATACATCCAACAAGAATATTAATAATTAATGAGTTATTCATTTCTCAAAGGTCTGTTACATGACATCTTTTAAATAAATATCATGACAACAGTGTGTGTATGTGAAGTTTTATAGGTGTTTCAAGCTGGTCAAGCCAGTAGAGTTTTACTGTTACCGAACAGAAAGCCCAATGCCAACTGGTTTTGAAGTGCTCCTAGGGCCACAATAATCAAAGCAAACAGATATACATGGACATTCATCATGTTCTTTCTTTATTGCAGTGGTTTTACTTTTTTTTAATGCATTTTCTAATAAAACTTTAACCCAGGTCTGCTCTGTATCCTATATCACTTATTGTAGAGCAAAGGTTTGCCCAGTGTTCTTGGACAAAATCCCCATTTTCACCCTTTATTGAGTGTTGTGCACTGCTTGTCTGCCCTGTACTCCAGTGTGGCTGCATTTTAGTGGAGTGTTACAATATGTATAGTTTGTGAAACTGTTTCAGAATCTTTAGGACAAAAGATGCTATGTATGTGGAGAAATAATATTTTAACAAAATAAATATTAACAATTTTAGTAAATTTACAAAAATGGAACAATTATTATATAAAGTTAGTTTAGAAAAATACCAGATGACAAGCCCAAATGGTAGGAATTCAGAAATATGCAGTGTACATGTGTTAATAATAAAGTTCTTAGTTTTCTTGAATAGATGATATAGAAAGCAATAAGCATTTGTGGAACCTACTCTTTTCCACTGTTTTTGCATCTCAGTCAAAGTGGCAACCTTGACTGATGGGTAGAGTCCCAGAGAATTTCATAGTAAAAGAGCCCTGACCACTAACAATTAAGTCCTGCCAGAAGGAACACTTAAAAATGCAAATCCAGAATATATCATCAACAACTGGTGCTGCATGCTTTATTTTAAGTGTTATACTAACACAGCCCTTCAGGTTGTGTAATCAAGGGTTGGCAATGGAACAAGTGCAACTAACTAGTTCTCTTATGCTCATATAGAGACTGAAACTTTATGTAAATCCTGAACCTTATCATTGGTAGTCACTGTCTGACTTCATTCGTCCTACAGTTGAGCAGGAACTACCAAACTCCAGTTCAGGATGGTGCCATATGCACTGTGTGCATTTCTTTTGGCAGGCCATCATCGTCTTCCCCAGTCTGCAAAAGTTTTCCTGAAGGACAGGAGATTCTCCAGTGAAAAACAGAGCAGTAGAAATTGTGAGACTCCCAGGGGTGTTGCAGTGGCTCAGGAAATAAGCACAGATGGTAACACTCCATAATGGTAGGTGAATAGGCCTCAGATTCGTCTGAAGCCAAGGAACAGATCCTGGAACTTGATGGTCAGTTAGTACAGAGACTCTGGGGGCACTTATGACTAGATGGGACCCAGGTGAGCAACTAGCATCTGCCTCATTTCATGGAACTTTCTTGGACCTAGGTTCATGATTACAGATTAGGAAAAAATTCAAATATTGATTTCCAGCAAGATTTTTAGCCTAACCCATTTTGCACAGCTATGTCTCCAAATAGAGCTAATCAGAATTTTTTTGAAGAAAAAAATCAAGCAGTGGGCAAAAAATTCATTGAAAATTTGGCCTTTCTTAGAAAAGAAAACTTTTTGTAAAACATCATATTTAACACTTTTTGGTTTACAAGAACTTTTGAAAAATTTCTATTGAAACTAAATAAAAACATTTGGCCCTTTACTTTGCACTTCACACAGGGGGCCAATCTGTTTGTTCAGTGTTTTTATATGTAGTTTTTAACAATTTTTAAAAACTATGGAGATTCTCAGGGGAGAAAACATACTATGGAGTTATGTTTGCACATATAATATAAATCAAAGAAATACAGAGTTAAGATTACACTTACAAGAAAAATTTTAAGTGGATGTGCATGGTTATGGAAGGGAGACAACTGTAACTCTGCCCTATGGCCTTCTGGCCTAAACCTTCTGATGGCACAATGAATTAGAGGTTGGGTAAGTGATGTAGCCACTCTATTGAGCGCATCCATCCATCATCAAGATTATAGAGAACATTCCAAAACCACATGGCACACTGTTTGTTCTTGAGCTCCACAGGGACAGGATGGGGAGCTCAAAAAGCCCAAATGATAAAGATGTAAATTCAACTGCCCATGCTCACAATGTATCCTGTTGTAACAAAGAAGGATTTTTTGGTTCACATAGTTGTTCTGAGGGGCACGTGCGAGCTGATCAGGAGAGATTAGGGGATGCAGATCTAAGCTGTCAATATCTGACAAGAAATGTGCCAGCGATCCAAAGTGTAGTCCTGCTACTGCTGCTCCTCAGAAAGGTCATGTCCGATGTACTGTCTGAGAGGCACAACTGTTTCAGAAAAAGAGTATCTTAGCCTGCATTTTTAATGTGTCTTTTAGACAAAATTGTGAAGTAAGCTGTCGTGATAATTAGTTGTGCACAATCATATGGCCAGAGCCTATTACCTGGGGTTCTTTCAACCTAAAGCTCTTGGTAACTTTTACTCTGTGCGAGGTGGTGTCAGGAAATAAATCAGGAGACATGGATGTCTGATCGATAGATGGCTGGCACAAACAGGACAACACAGGAGTGCTTTCGCTTAAAACTAAACTTTACTTGGTCTAAAGCACTTACGCATATCCGCAACAGGTTAATAAAACATCCCCAACCCTTGATAATTACCAAAGCTGAATGTGACCCAAACCCCTACAACCTGAGTGCATGAAGTCCAGACTTTCAGCACATTCGTGACACCTTTCTTGTCTCTTAATACTACAACATTCCATATTCACAGTTTCTTTTAATATATTAGTGGCTTGTTTTGTCCCTTCAGGCTAAGCACACAGTCTTTTTTTTTTCATAGAGGTTGTTGCAGACATCAGCTAGCAGGAGATAGATGCCCTACAAAAAGCATGTGGAATCAACTTTCTAGCTGCTCTTAAAGTCTCTCAGAAGAAGTTATAAGCAATGTTCATATCATCAGCCATGTGCCATGACTCCCTGACTATGAGGCGTTGTCACAATCTCTTTTCTGAAGCAATCCCAACTGACAAGCCGAGTGTTCCTTTTCTTGCTTGGGTTTATTATGGCCACTGCTTTCACTAGCACTGCTATGACTGTGAAAAGGAAATGTGGGAATTTCCACATGTACGTTGAGAGGGAAAATGGAGCATGTGCAGAAATAAAAACAAGATCTGGTGATCACTTAGTACCCTAAAGGGCTGAGTGGAAAGTATGAGACTGCTTAGGATCATAAAGGCAAGATAAATTGGCAGCATTTGCATGGTCAAGGGGCATTTCATCATGAGGAGAATCAGCAGCATTGTGAACGTTCATATCAGGGCAACTGAGCAGAGCATGTTTCCACTGTTCAGAAGAGGCAGTAAATATTAATCAAATTTATGCCATTTACAAATATGACATGCCAGGCAATCTTATTACTTTCCTCAGATTGTCCAGATACTTGAAGCTTAAGTCCAAGTTTCACATAGGTGCAAATTCTAAACTGTTGATGATAGTTAGAAGCTGCAGTATGATAACTGCTGGTCTGCAATCGAGAGTCCTTGGTAGAATGTGTTTCCTGAAGCATATTAGCAGCAAACTGCTGAAGACCATCAGGCCTAGGGGTAGAAAATCCCTTTTATATTCAGCAGTAAGATATTTAAAGTATTGGTGGACAAGTTGTCAGGATTGCTCCCTCCATCTTGAAGGATTAACAGAGGATGCCAATGTGAAGCCTACTGACATGTTGCTGCCCCTTGTAGAGATACTATGCAGGGTGGAACCAAGACCCTCCATGTCTTAAAAAGCAGTCTAATCTACCCTGGGATCACAAACACTGAAATGCTTTAATCATGATTGTATGGTCTCACTACAAAGCAGGGTTAATGACTGTTTGGGTGCCTTAGCTGCACATCTCTTAACATGTTGGCTTTCATTTAAGTGTAACCTTAATTCTGAATTTCTTGCTTGGTTTCGGTATAATTGCTACTTCCATTATTTATCTTAAGTTACCTATGCATACTCTCAACCTTAACTGTGTCTGAAAATAGTTCTTATTTTGGAATTCTATAGAGCTTTGATCCAACAAAGCATTTAAGAGTGTACTTTACTTTAAACATGTGAATAGTCCCAATGTAGTCAAAGGGTCTTGACCATGTGTTCAAAGTTAAGCATATACATAAGTTCTTTGCTGGCTTGGGGCCTGTCTAGTAAAGGGTGTTTTGTACCTTTTTTTCTGAAGCATCTGATTCTAGTAACTTCAGGAGCACTGTGTTAAATGAGATGGATCACTGATCTAATCCAGTATGGAAATTCCTACGTTTCTAAGATAAGTATTTTAGTAGAAAGAGGTCCACAAAAAGGATAGATAATGTTTCCCCTGATTTTATGGCTGTTCTCATGACATCACTACAGATATAAAGTTGAGGTTTCTGGGTGACTTTACCATTTGCATATTTTCACACTCTTTAGGATTTTGTTTTAAGAAAACTGCATTATTCTTCGAGTAGTATCCCTATGGGTGCTCCACTTCAGGTCCGCATGTGCCTCTCGAGCCCTCAGTTGGAGATTTCTAGCTAGCACTGATGATTCAGCCCACATATACACCGTAGGCCTCCTTGTGGCAGACACTGAGACTATGAAGGGGTGCGTGGGTGAGCTGCTCTCTGTTCCTTCTCTATTGCCCCAGCGAGCAATGGAACCCTAGCACATCCATCTAGAATATACTTGGCTGTCTCTCTTTTCTTTTTTTCTCAAAGTTAGTTAGTTTATAGCTGTAGGTTAGTGTTTAGTATAGTTAGTTTTAGGGCAGAAGATGATTTTTTCCTTCTTTTTCCTTCAAGAGACTTGTCTCCTGGCAGGGTATTCTTGGTTCACCAGGCTTCAAATGCTGCCTCTCTTACTGAGAGTCTATACCAGTAGGCAACGGACATTCCAAGTCTGTCCATTGCCTGGGGAAGTCCCAGGTCTCCCACAGGTATTCCTTCTGTTTGGCCCTTAAATCCAGGGCTACAAAGGACAGGGAGATAGCTCAGACTGTTGGCTATGGAAGAACATAACATAAGAATGGCCATACCAATGGTCCATCCAGCCCAGTATCCTGTCTACTGACAGTGGCCAATGCCAGGTGCCCCAGAGTGGGTGAACCTAACAGGTAATGATCAAGTGATGTCTCTCTGGCCAACCATCACCATCCTCTGACAAACAGAGGCAAGGGACAGCATTCCATACCCATCCTGGCTGATAGCCATTAATGGACTTAACCTCTATGACTTTATTCAGTTCTCTTTGAAACCCTGTTATAGTCCTAGCCATCACAACCTCCTCAGATAAGGAATTCCACAGGTTGACTGTGCGCTGTGTGAAGAAGTTCCTTTTATTTGTTTTAAACCTGTTGCCCATTAATTTCATTTGGGGGCCCAAACTGGGCAAAGACAGTTGTTAACTTTTTGATACATTACCTACCAGAGGTAGTCCACACTCATTAAAACACACGCAAAATAACTGAGGTGTTTGCCCCTCAAAGATACACTAGAAGATTCTGTTCTGGGGACATGTATTATTGTACTAAAGTACTATTGTACTTTTTTTCTTTTACACAAAATATAAGGTAGTATATTTACTGTTACCATATGAAAAATCATTAACCATATAAATAGTAGATAAAATAAAATGAAAACAATATTCATTTTCTGAACAATCCATTTTATTGATTGTGCATGTATTAATTCACAAAATGCAATATTTCATAATAGCTGCAGTGCAGATTAGTGAGGTTTTACTGCATTTAGTAATTCTGTATTTAATTATCCTAAAAAGCATCTTTGATCATCAACAGGTTAAGAGAATTGTAATATCTTCTGTCAAGCATGAATCAGTTCAATAGTGTTTCTTGTTCTGACATGTGTAATCATCAATGTTTCTTTTAGGCTCTTTTCTTAGACATGGAATTGGGTTGTTTTTAAAATTGTAAAAGATCCTATCACTGAGTTCAAGCAAAGACTTTTCAAGAACAAAGTTTGTTAATTTGAAGTTGTGTGGAAAGCCCACGGATTTCAGTGGGGATACTTTAATCATAACAAAAGAGCAATTGTTCAGGTTTGTTGGGGGTTGTTTTTTTCTTTTTCTATTTCTCTCTCTCTCTCTCTCTCTCTTTTTTTTTTTTTTTTTTTGGTTACTTTGAGTGGATTTGTTCTTGGAGCAATTCCAGCTGTGCTAATAAGCAACAGGAAACTTCATATATATATAAAATGAAGAAATTCTTTTTTATCTAAGGAAACTGCAGTGAATATATATATATATATAATGTGAAGAAAGTATTTCTTGTGATAGTTAATCAAGAGCAGCTTCTTACCAAAGCCAGTTTTTTTTCCTTACACGTGAAATTAATAACCATGAACAAGACATGAAACTAGTTCTTGATTAGTAGTTGGCTAATTTACATCCAGTAGCTAGTGTCTGATGTGGTTTTCATGTATAAGGTCAACTTTGTTTAATAAGGAATAATGCATTAATTGTATATGGTGCTCTTGGCTGTATCTAGAATCAGAATCTAATTTAATGTAAATAGAATGCAGGCTTCACATTCCAAGTGTTAGATTCTAGAAGATTAACAGTAATCAATGCACTTATAAGAACTATGTGTACAAATAAGTCTTGGTTACATAAATTAATATTTGTTGTTTGTAATGAGTACTACTGGTTATAATTTCTTCCTTGCAATAGATATGGAACCTATCAAATGATTTACGTGTTCAGTGCTATATTAGGCCTGTGAGAGCCAGTAGAATACTAAGGGAAACTAGCAGCTATAGTGATCAAGCAGTGGAGAAGGGAAGCATTAAACTTATTATTGTGCTAAGACTTTTCTTTTTCTTACACAAAATATAAGGTAGTATATTGACAGCTGAAAGAAATATAATCATTTTAGAGACAAGGAGCTGGCTATGGCACCTCTTTCACCTTTCTCATTTGATTTGCTGCTCTACCCACTGGTTACTTCTGCCACGTCAAGACTTCACCGGCCAGAGAAGAATTGAGAGCTTTCTCTGCTTTTAGGCCAACACATGGTATTTATGTTCCATTTAGTAGGGTGGGAGGAAGGCATGTTGTGGAAAAGCTTCAGGGACATCTCACTTTCTTGTGGAAAGCCCATAGAGAGGGCTTTCGCAATTTAAAATAACATTTCACAGTGTAACACAGTTGCCTTTTTTGCTGTGTCTACACTGAGAAGTTAGGTAATTCTCTTACCTTTCTTCTAGCATTGCTTCATTGGTGCTGACACTAGTAGGAGCACTAGTATAGACTAGCCCTCTGACAAATTTTACCACTGTATTGTCCAAACCTAGTCAGAGCAGCAATGCGGGGGTATTGCCTACAATTCCCAATGTAGATAAGGCCTTTTTGTTTGCAGGCTGACAAGTTAAAATATTTGGACTTTATCCTCTGAAATGTTAATGTAGAAGGCTAATTATGACTACATTCCAAAAGCTTCTAGCCATTTAATTGTATCAGAAACATCCAACAAATATGTTGTCCAGAGTGCACCATTCCTTTCAAGGGATGTTCCATAGGAAATAGGCTGTATATTTGGAATATGTAAATAATTAGAGAGACTGCATAAACCAAGATCTTCAAAAATAGGGACCTAAAATCCTTGGTTCTTAAATAAATGATCTCAGTCAAATGAAGATGCTTGGTGCTCAGCATTTTGGAATATTAGGTCATTTATTTAGGAGCCTAATCATGGACTTGAGTGTCTAACTTTTAGGTTCCTGTTATGATAAATGTGATGGTTAAACTGCTGTCTATTAAGAATTGTTATAGTTTTATGGAATTTGACATTTCCTGTAAAAACTTGTCCTCCTTTGTAACTCGTGTGCTGAGCATATTGGTGCTTAAAATATTAATAAGTACTAATATTCATAAAATCATAGAATATTGGGGTTGGAAGGGACCTCAGTAGATCATCTAATCCAACCCATTGCTCAAAGCAGGAGCAATCCCCAACTAAAGTCATGCCAGACAGGGCTTTGTCTAGCCTGACATTAAAAACCTCTAAGGAAGGAGATTCCACCTCCTTCCTAGGTAACCCATTCCACTGTTTCACCACGCTCCTAGTGAAAAGGTTTTCCTGATATCCAACCTAAACCTCCCCCTCTGCAACTTAAGACCATTATTCTTTTTTCTGTCATCTGCTACCACTGAAAACAGTGTAGATCCACCCTCTTTGGAATCCCTTTTCAGGTAGTTGAAAGCAGCTATCAAATCCCCCCTCATTCTTCTCTTCTGCAGACTAAACAAAGCTAGTTCCCTCAGGTTCTCCTCATAAGTCATGTGCTCCAGCCCCCTAATAATTTTTGTTGCCCTTCGCTGGACTCTTTCCAATTTTTCCACATCCTCTCTGTAGTGTGGGGCCCAAAACTGGACACAGTACTCCAGATGAGGCCTTACCAATGTTGAATAGAGGGGAACGATCACATCCCTCGATCTGCTGGCAATGCCCCTACTTATACAACCCAAAATGCTATTAGCCTTCTTGGCAACAAGGGCACGCTGTTGACTCATATCCAGCTTCTCATCCGCTGTAATCCCTAGGTCCTTTTCTGCAGATCTGCTGCCTAGCCATTCGGTGCCTAGTCTGTAGCAGTGCATGGGATTCGTCTATCCTAAGTGCAGGACTCTGCATTTGTTCTTGTTGAACCTCATCAGATTTCTTTTGGCCCAATCCTCTAATTTGTCCAGGTCCCACTGTATCCTGTCCCTACTCTCCAGCATATCTACCACTCCTCCCAGTTTAGTGTCAAATGTTAAAATGAAAGAGTAGAAACTGAAGAAAAGAAAAGAAAACTAATGTCTATTAGCAAAAAAAATTATGCAGATTTGTGGATAAAATTATCAGATTTGTATTGCCCTTTTTAACAGTATGCTGTTCAAATTGTACTGTATCATACCTTATTTAAATACATAACATTGTTTGAGAATAAATTTTGTGCACCCTACATACCATGTAAATTAGTGATATTGTCACTATCCTGATCTTCTCTTCCCCCTTCTATCCTATTGATGATAAATTCACTAATTGTATATTGTATTTAATTAGTTTGTAAACAGTACATCCCTGTGTGTTACTTCAGCACCAGCACAATAGGGCTCCAATCTAGGGTGTTATAGGGCAACGGCTCACCCCTGTGGCGCCTCCTGCTGGTTGGTCCAGGGAATCAGCTCATCCAGCCTCTGGAGCACCCTCTGCAGGCTGGTGTCTGACCCGTGGCAGGCCTCTGTGTCCCTCCCTGGATCCTGGTGCCCTTTACCTGGGGTGCTGCCCCTTGGCAATACTCCACAGATCTCTGGGGCTCTCCTCTCTGCAGGAACCCCCAACCACTAATCCCACCTTGCCTCAATCTGGACTATTGCCAGTTGTTGTCAAGCCCCAGCTCTCTAGGGCAGACTGCAGTGTAACAGCCAGTCATCATAGGAAAGGTGGTTCAGGCCAGCTGCATCTCCCTAGCCCCCAGTACCTTCTTAGGCCTTTCTATCAGGCCACAGCATGGGGGGTCACCAGTCCTGAGCTCCCCGGCTCAACCTGCCCCTTCCCCAGCACTGCGCTTCCCTTTAGTGCCCTTTGCTCAGGCAGTCAGGCCCTACTCCCGCCAAGGCTGGAGAGAGACTGACTGAGCACCTGGTTTCCAACCTTTTATAATTGCCAGCTGGGCCCTAATTAGCCCAGCCACAGAGGTGGCTACTATGCCCTCAACTGCTCTTATTCAAGCAGCCCTCTGCTGGGATGCTTTTCCCTAGCCGCAGCTTTCCACTGGGCTGCTTTAACCGCTTTCAGGACCAGAGTACGCAATCACCCCGCTACACAGGGCCATAATGTAAGTATTAATGATAAATAATACTCGTAATTATTAATCCTGGTGTGGTGGTTGTGTTTCCTAGGTATAGCATATTTGAGTGGAATGTGCAGTGAAAAACGAAAATGTATTATTGCAGAAGACAATGGTCTGAATCTCGCATTTACCATTGCCCATGAGATGGGTCACAAGTAAGTATGTGAAAGAAAACAAAGATCCCTAACTTTTGTTGACATGTATTATTCCAGACTCTAAATTTTAATTTTAATACAGGAATTTATCCTTTATCACTTAACACGGGAGCTTTGATTGTGTTATGTGTGTTCTTGTTGTTTTAATTAAGGAAGGCTATTACTTATGATAAGTGTAAGGAAATTCATTTGTTGCTTAAAACTGACATAAATCAAGAAAACAATTAAATCTTTGAATGGCATTATACAATAATTCATTAGAACACTTGGAAGTTCTAATTTAATCTGCAGGAAAAACAGGTGTCTCCTGAACTTTTTTTTGGGATTGTGGTCCTACGCATCAAATGTAGCTCTGACTAATATTGCCAAAAAACATGTAATGAAATCATAAGTTGACTGAGATTTTATTAAGTTTGCCAGTCTTAGAATAGTTCCTATTAAATCATAATTGTCATCAAAACACTAGCTTCCCTCCACCCTAAACAGCCCAAAGATTGTGCTGAAGCTGAAGATATACATTCTTTACAACCAGATGTTCTTATTGGCTAGAAGGGGAGTAGAGAGTATTATGGAGTAAACTTAATACAATACAGCAGTGTGCTGCCAAAACAAATTAGATATCAAACCTGGAATTCACTGCTTGATCTCCCCTCCCTTCAAAAAAGAATAAATAAGTCAGTGGTTTACAAGTGTAAATTTTACTGGTGAAGAATCTCCTGTATTCACCCTTAGTATTTGATACAAGTTTACCAGTTAGGTCAATGTTTTAAAAAGCAGCTTCAGTTTTTCAGACCTTCATTTCTGGAGGCTCTGCAGTAGACATCTCCATCTGAACTCTTGATTTGCCGTTGATTTTGGTTGGAATTGTGAACTCCTGGCACCTCTGAAAATTAAGTGTCTAAAGATGGGAACTTTAAATTGAAAGCCGCTTTTGCACATTTTAATCATACTGTCTAGACAACTGAGATCCTAGTATTTAATACTGAAGAAGAAAGTCAATACTAAATGAGATTTTGGTTTTAAGGATAGCCTCTCTTGGTGAATTAGAGATGAACAATTTCTATGCAGTCATGTAGGAGGGTTACAGGGATGTTCATTCCAGGTGAATCCCTGCCAGAGAAATAATTTAAGGCCACCAAATTCCTTAAAATTTTAAAAAATATAGAAATAAATGCTTTCCTCTAAATTAATTATTGGATATCTGCTGCTTATAGAAAGGAATTCTCAGAGAAAATACAATGAAATGTAAGGCAAAACTAGGACACCCACCTACTGTTTGTAGATGACAAAGAAAACTATCCACTGTTATAAAATGATAAATAAATAAACTTTATGAGCTCTTATTGGCAAGATTTTTCAAAGAGCACATTTAGCACACAGGGCATTAAGTACAAACGAGTATGCTTGCAAAAACTTGGCATTATTTTCAGAACTGGAATTGAAGTGCCTTATGCAACTGAAAATAATTAATAGTTTAATTTTTGTGGGTTTGTTTTTGCACATCAAACTCCTTAATTGTATATTCTGTACTTTGGAATGGATTTCTGTCTGACCTACATGCAGACCTAATTGTAGGCTCCTAAGAGAACAACTCTGCAGAGCTGTGGAGTATTTAAGAGTATTTTCTCAGTTACCTACTTTGATATATCCCCAAAATGCTCATAACCTGCTATGCATAATTGTAAATACATACTAATATATTTATGGCTCTGTAGTCATGGTTGAATATACTGTTATTTTTGTTATTAGTGTTATTTTTATACCCTCCATTAAGCACACACAAGGGAGTTTCTACATGTAGCTTTCACGGTTTCCTATGGATACATTTTGAACATAATTCTATTGAACAATGATAATAATAATGATAGAGGGTTGTTTTGGTGGAGGTTGTAGTAGAGGTAAGGAGAGTGGTTGGAGGGGGATTAGTTTACAAGCATAAAGTGGAGGGGGATGAGGAAAGGAAATACAAATGACAGAAAAATGAGAAGTGGAAGGGAATGAGAAAAGAAAGGATATTAGATGCTTAGATACTATGGTGATAAGAAATGAGATGGATAAATAGGTAGCAGAAGGAGAGAAGTGCATTGGGGAAATCATAAGCAAGACTGGCAGCAGAGCAACAGAGAATGAAGAGGGCAAAGGCGCACAGCCGGTCAGAACAGTTTGTTCCATTCAAACCTGTCTAATTTTTGTATCATAGCATGGAATACGTTTTGTGTCTAAATTACAAAATGAAATATATAGGACATCTTTTACTCTATTAATACATAACATTTCTCTATAATGTGATAAGAAAAATACTTTTTATGTGTTGTACAGTTTTGATGCAGCTCTTCAGATGTGAGGAGGGAGCCAAATTCAGTCCTCAAAACATGTTTCAGAGATCTGTAAATAAAATACTCTACTATTATAAATGGCTGTAGCATTGTAAATCCTTGCTTGAGGAGGTTGTGAAGGCTGGGACTTAAAAGAGAACTGGATAAATTCATGGAGGTTAAGTCCATTAATGGCTATTAGCCAGGATGGGTAAGGAATGGTGTCCCTAGCCTCTGTTTGTCAGAGGGTGGTGCTGATGGATGGCAGGAGAGAGATCACTTGATCATTACCTGTTAGGTTCACTCACTCTGGGACACTTGGCATTGGCCACTGTTAGCAAACAGAATACTGGGCTGGATGGACCTTTGGTCTGACCCAGTATGGCCATTCTTATGTTCTAAAATATCTTAAGGTGATTTTTAGAAATAGTTTTTCAAGTTAAAATTATGATTGTTTACTGCAGAAATAAATGTAGATCTGAAACATTCCAGAATTCTTTAGGAAACAAAGCCACGTGTAAGTACCAGACAGTATATGCTACAGATGGTTATCTTTGGTGTTACTCAATTACTGAGGTGTTTCACTATATTACAGCTTGTCTGCACATGCCATGGCTCAATAATGCATGTTTCCCGCCCTGTGGGAACCACAACCTCTTATTCATGCTCTTGGTTCTAGTAAAGGATACAGTGAAATAGAAGATTAGTGGACTCAATATGAATTATCTTCTTTCATTTATGTTTTGAATTGCTTGTTTTCAGGTTTTACTAGTTTCAGTCTTCCCCACTCAATTAGTTATGTTGTTATTAAAATGAGATTGTGGTTTTTCAGCTTCTGTTTTCCTTTTGGATAAATTTAACTGCTGCTTTGTTACTTGAGTCGATCAATACATTAGTGGCTAATAGGAGTTCTACCTTTGTTGGCCCACAAGGCTCAAGATGCTGACACTGCTTGGCATCTACAAGGGCTTAATCTTGATTTTGGAGGTAAAATATCCTGTCACTGTATCTGGGGAACTTAATCTTTGTGCTTCTGTTTCATACCTTCCTCCTACCCCTTTCTTTTACTTAGAACTTGGTCTGCGTGTGCTTCCATTTCATCTGTAGTGTTTTTATAATAATTTGAAGAAACTCTTTTATAGTGGGAAACATTTATTTATTTATTACAGTATGCCTAGAGGACATAACTAAGATTGGAGCCTCATTGTTCCAGTCTCTGTACAAGTATAAACTGAAGAGCTTAAAATCTAAATAAATAATATATAATAGCACTTAGCACAATTTGGGAGCCATATAAATAATTGGAAGCATGCACTGGGTATCATCCAGTATCTGTATAGCTGGGAAATTAATTCTTAAAAGAGGTTTCTGTGGTCGCACCTCCTCTATAGAATGCTACTATGAATGTACCCAGCCTTGTTTTTAACGTTTTAAAGTTGATCACAGAATAGAGGTTACTTAACCAAGTGAAACATTTTGTCCCAATGTGTTAAAATAGTTGTCTACAGAAAATGATATACCACAGAGCCAGATATCTGATACAATAATACCTATATAGGGGCATAGAAAGCTGAGCAGTAGCTCCAGGACCTCTCTGGTTGTGTTCCTGCTTCCTGCTACTCTGGGTCTTTTGGACCTACACTCCTGAGCATGCCCCTGGCTGTGAATTCCTCAGCAAGGAGGAAGCTACTGAGGAAATAGTATGTATCTGGCTGCAGGATGGGATGATGTAAGTATTCTGGCCCTGACTGATCTGCTCACTACCTTCTCCTTACCCCCACAGAGCCCTCCAAGGAGTTTAGGGGGAGTAGTGGAACACTTCTGTGCAAGTGGTGGACACATACATCCCTTTTCCTGTGAAGATGTGGAGATCCTAGCATAGAGAACCCCTCAAAGCAAAGATCAGAAAACCACAATTTGGCCCCTAGTTACTAATTTCACCTTGATAACTTCCTTTATGCTTTCCTAAGACAAAAATCTGTTTTAAAGCATTTTAGTAAGAAATCCATATTAGGATTAAACGATTAAGATCAGCATTAATACTTCTATTAATAGTGTCTATACCTATTTTCCTGAAGGCATAATTTAGATGAGGAATCAATTATTTCAATTTCACACTGATTTTATTTCCCATTTCCTTAGTAGTTCACTGTACTTCAGAATATGTCTTGTTAACTAAGATGATTCACTTGTAGCAGCAACACTATTCTCTCAAGTCACAAAGCCGAAAGTGTTCTAACTAAGGTGCCTAAAGCTCTCCTTCTCAATCCATATTTAAGTACCGAAATAGAAGTGGCCTGATTTCAGAGGTGCTGAGGTCTTGTTGTTCCCCTTGATTTCCATGGGAGCTGGGGTTATTCAGTACCTCAGGAAACCAAGATACTTCTGTTTAGGTGCATGAATATGGATTTGGAAACTCAAGTTTATTACCCCAAGTTTGAAAAACACTGCCATAGTATGGAAGGTGTGATTTTTTTTAAGGAGAATTTTCATGCTAACTACAGAACATAATGCTAAGAAAATAGCTTACATACATACATCTATAACAGCATTGTTAGCTAATGTTCTGTTGTGCTGTCTTCAGGTTTGCAGTGCTGTGGGTTAATTTTGAGGTCAGTCATCACATATCACAGTAATGATTTTATATTATTTTTGGCACACACTGGGCTATCTTTTTTGTACAGTAGCTAGGAGCTTTTATTTCTAGAGGAAACATTATTTAATCTATTAATATTATCCATGTGTAAGTAAGAGAACAATTTTGGATCAGCTCCTCATAACAAAGAAGGTACCATACTTCACTTGCTTCTTTATTAAATGGTTATTTTATTGAATTGACAAAACACATAAGCAGCATAGAGAATTTTTCTTTTATTTATTACATAGGGCCTGACTTTGACCACAGACTAGTTTTATATTAGGATAGTTCCACTGGTTTCAACAGATACTCCTAATTTGGTGTTATAATTAGAACAGAATTAGACACTAAGGCAGATGTGAAAAACTGTTCCAGAGACAAAATACATTGAAAAACTACATTTAAAGCAAATTTGTTTTTATTTTTCTTAATTTCTTCATTTAAGGTTAATTACAGGACACCTATTCCCAGGTCTAGGCTCCCTGACAAGAAATCAAAAATCCATCCCATCCATAGTAATAGACTAAAAGCAATGGCAAAATAATGGTAGATCCCACAAAAAGCAGCCAGTCAGCCAAAAACAGCAAAATCCCATCCTTCAAGTTTCCAAAGATCACATCATTCGCCTGCTCACCTCAGCTTTCTTCTGAGAACTTTTCAAGAAGTTGGCCTTTTCTGTACACATTAAAGATCAACAGATTTGGGTATTTTGGATCAAAAATGGATGACAGCATTTTAAAATCATGGAGCTATGCTGATAAACACCAGGTGAGAATTTTTTCCTGGCAAAATTAGTATAGAACACCAAACATTCAAGTAGTTCAGGAAAGGTTTTTAGAAGACACATTTGCAAATAGGGATTTTAGAGATGGATCAAGTTTATCTTGAGGTTTTCATTTTCACTTTCTGGTTGGCTGCAAATTGAAAGTTGAATGCCCTTGTTAGAATTTTCAAAATCACAAAAACTAATTTGTTTGGTTCAAGTTCTAAGAACAGGCAAAGTTTCAGGGAGCATCTTATTTTATCCAAGCATATTTTGCCATAATGGAGACTTATACTGATGAGTCCTGTGAAGACAGACATATAGTTAGAGGAAGAGAGAACTGTGGAAGAAATACAATACAAAAAGTTAGCCAGACTGAAGAATCTACTCTTGACAGGCTTTGTACACCCAACCCCTCAGAAATGCTTTGTCAGCGGTTCTTTAGCAAGTTTAATAAATGTAAAATCATTTAATCATTTGAAATTTAAAAGATTAAGCAAATAGGTAAAAATTTCAGTTTTTCATCCTGGGTTTGAGCAATGCACTGCAAGATGATTTGTTAATTAACATCACTTTGGAGCAGTGTCTTGGAAATGTAGTGTCCAATATATGGAAAACACTTTATTTAATGTATAACTTTCAGTAAATATTTAAAAACATTTCAGATAGTTGTGAGAAAGTTGACAAAAGATTATGTAAAGTAGTGTCAATATTTTTAATTAATAAACAGAATTAGCCTTCTTTTTGGAAATTCAATGAATATCTGATTACTCAAAGTTTTCTTTTCCTAATTACATAATTTTTTTATTTGATTACATGACATAGTGCAGTGATTATTTTTGGCATAGAACTGAGTACATAAACCTTAGACATAATTGTTTATCTTGAAATACTGAAGTTTGCAGTATTTGCCTTAGCCTCTTTGTTGTTGCTGCTCACTTACCCTGTATTAGATACATGGCCTCTTGGTGGATTTTTAAATTAAAGTATTTGTTTCATTTTGTTAAGTTAAATAAAATGATCACAGCAAAGTTTTAAACTATTTGTATTACCCATATATGCTTCAGTCTAGGGCCCAAACTGTATACTCCAGTAGAGTTACACATGGGAGGAATCAGTAGGACAAAGGATCGCTTTGTGAAGGTTCATATTGTAAAGTTTTCTTGAATTTTCTTGAGAGGTTTTCGCAGGGAGGAATTATAGTGGGGCACTCCTCTCCCCCACATAGGTTTGGTTCCTTCATGCTTTTACTGTGACGACACTCATTCTTTTCTTTTCCACGTGTTGCCTGTGCAAAAACTCTGTTTCTGAGGCGAATACAGATGCATAGCTTGAGCCTGAAGCAGCATTGCCTTATACCAGGCATAGATTACCTGTGCTATAGGAGAGAGGAGAATACTTGAGAAAGTAGCTCCTCTTCCTCCCCCAGTCCCACATTCTATTTCTATATTTGCTTGTATGACGTAATGCATATTCAAAGCAAAGGCATAAAGCAAGGATACACAAGTTTAGAACAGTAAGCATCATTAAGCAATGCAACAAATATTATGTAAATTATATTGTAGCAGCCACTTCAGAGAAAATGACACTTGGATGGGAAAATGATATATAACAATAAAATATAAGAGCATATTAGGAGCTCTTAATTTTCCATCACTTGTGCCCTCCTGGAATCCAACATCTCATGTGGAAGAATGGTGGTGGAAGTGGCAGAGGGAATTAAGAAAAGCTGTTTTGCAGAAGTCACAAGGTCACACACATGGCAGGGTGTGTACAATGTTCAGCATGTCCTCAGTGAACTTTGACTCTTAACGTATTTGTTAGAATATGTATTGAATTAATTCCATTAATTGGTCTTAAAATGGTTATAAGATTCAAAGCATATTCTACAATACTGTCATTATTTTAGAGCCTTAATAGCTGGAAAGAGACAAATATTGTATGGCCACATATTTCTTTTGATTTATGCATAAATTTCATAGTGTAACAAGTGGGTTTGGTTTTCCTAGGCCCAGCAGCATGTTCATCCAACAAAGACAGAATAAAATCTTGCTAAATAGAAAGCTGGCTATGGAGCTGGCTATGCACATCAGCAAACTGTCTCTGTAACTAAGTCACTTGCCCCTCCAAGCTAAATTATTACCTTGGAAGTTCCATGAGGAAATCCCTTCGTGCCATGAGTTATATTGCTTTTATCTTACATTCTAAAGCAATCATTTGTGGACCTGGCTGTGGGATGAATTACCAGCCATGTGCTGGTCACAGCCTGATTATTAATCAGAATAAACAGTATCTATACCTTTCATGTAACTCATACTAGTAACAACATAAAACAACATGTAAAAGCTGCCTATTAGGTCATTTGCCTATGAACTCTTCAATATAACAATAATAATATGGCAGCACTTACAGAATTTTATGTCCTCAAAATGCAAGACAAATAATTGGTTATACAGTGCCCATGCAGATCTCTATGCTCGCTTAGTAAGTATTAGCCTCATGTTACTGAAAAGGAAGCTAAAAACAGGTTAAATAACTTGCTCAGGACCACACATTGAATCAATGTTAGAGCCAGGATAAAACTTGAGAGTTTATGGCATCGAGTCCATGTTTTAAGACTTGGATCACACTAGTATATCCAGAGTACAATACAATAAAAATTAGAACTTGATAAATAATGGGAGAAGAGTTATTCATTAATAGTTTAGTCAAAAAAGTAATGAGTCTCATAATTACTTGTGAATGTTTTGCCCATAGTGAAAAAATATTCACTGGATAACTTATTTTAAAAATATTGTGACCCTCATGAATAAATTATTCAAATGTTATTCAGCCAGATCCTATCAAAATATTCCCTTCTCAAGAATGATCTTCTCTCACAATTTGATTCTGTTCTTTGTGTATCAGGGTAGATCCTAATCTATTCATACATGAAGCTAGCTGTAAGCAACCAAGACCTTTAGAGACTTTTTATCCCCTGTACCAAAAATGAGATTTCTTCAGTAATGTCTCATGCCACCATGACTTTTCACAAATCACTGCTACTCTCAGCTTGCAGTTTTCACTCATCACCTCCATCCTGCTGATGTCCACTTGGTTAGACCTTTAACTTTTGGAGTTTGGGGTTGGAAGTGGGATTATTGACTGCTTAGAAAAATGTCCACAGTTCCCCTGGCAACCTGTTTTTTATGGTTTGGTTAATCCCTCCTAGGCAGTTGGTAGATTGTGTGTGCTCAAACCGATAGCCAGCATTCCACCGTAGTAACAGAGAGTGTATCTCTGTACCCTTTGGCATTTTTAATTTTTTCACCAAATGTTAATAAAAAAATAGTTTAGGCTTAATCCATCCTCTCCATAGCTGAGATCCCTCAGATGTCTGCTCCTAAGGTGGTAGTTCTTGAAGCATAGTTCAGTCTTTGCACTGCAGTCAGAGAAGTGGTGGCACTTTTAGAGGAACAGGAAGCTTAATCAAAGGTAACTCAGTTCCTAGAGGAGTAACGGGAGGGAGCAAAGCAAATAAGAGTTGCTAAGCCTCCCTGAGAGGTCTTCTTCAAAATGGGCCCCAGGGAACCATCAGGTTGAGAGACCACATCCTCAGCCTTCTCCATATATCCCTAAGTACTTGTGCCTGATAATAAAATATCCCTCAGTTGGTTATTTCAAAAAGTGGTTACAATTTTTTCCTTAATAATATAGATTTCTGTTACTGTTGTACCCTTTCCCCCCTTAAAAATTCTATGAGTTTCTAGGTGTGTACGTATATACAAGTTGCTCTTGTTGGCGTGACATTTTTTACTTATCAAGAATTTACGTGTGCCTGTGGTTAGCTACTGTATTTCTGTATTTCTCTGTTTTCATTCTCTTTATTATCTATTAATTATTATTATAATTCTTAATTGGATAGCACATTAAAGTCTTTTAGAGTAATCGTTATTCTAGGCACAGGCCTCAAATTCTTGAAAGGTGAAAAATATTTATATTGTAAATTGGCTTTCTTTTTCTTTCTTCAGGTCCTTGTCTCATTTTAGGGCCTGATCCTGGTTAGGTGTTTACAGAAACTAGTCCTTAGATTGTAAACTCTTCAGAACATTGATTCAAAGCCTCAGTTTTATGTACACCGGTTTAATACTGGTCCAACACAATTCATTTATGTAGACATGCTGATTTACTCTGTTGTGAGAAAAGAATCCAGTCCACCATCTCTGATTAGTAAATGCAATGTGCTTCAATAGTGGCATACAAGTAATGAATAATAATAATACATAAGAGCTTTCAAGTTTAATAGTGTGAGGTCACTGAGTGAGTCTGCTGTAATGAATGAACCATGTTTGCAGGAAATTCTGAGGTCCAGTTTCAGGATAAATATCAAATAACCTCTTTTCAGTGTGGACTTAATTTTTTCCAGAAGGTGTGTGCATAGCCTCATTTAAGTTGTGTAGCAAAACAAAGTGGTTTGCTACAAATTGTTCAGATGTGAAAGAAGTGTCATTTTGGAATGCATAACTATAATAAAAGCATAAAAGTCTCACACGGTATTTTTTCACAAGAACATAAGAATGGCCATACTGGGCCAAACCGTCTAGTATGCTGTCATCTGACAGTTGCCAGAGCCAGATGTTTCAGAGGGAATGAACAGAATATGGCAATTGTCAAGTGATCCATGCCCTGTTGTCCAGTCCCAGCTTCCAGGAGTCAGAGTCTTAGGGACACCCAAACCATGGGGTTGCATTCTTGACCCTCTTGGCTAATAGGTATTGATGTACCTATCCTCCATGAACTTATCTAATTCTTTTTAAAGCCTAGCTATATTTTGACCTTCACATCATACCCTATCAATAAGTTCTACAGGTGTATTATATGAAGAAGTACTTATGTTTAATTATAATCTGCTACCTATTAATTTCATTGGGTGAGCCTTGGTTCTTCTGTTATGTGACAGGGTAAATAACACTTCCTTACACACTTTCTCCATACCATTCATAGTTTTATAGACATTATCGTATCCCTCTTCAGTCAACTCTTTTCCAAGCTGAACAGTCCCAGTCTTTTTAATCTTTCCTCATATAAAAGCTGTTCCATACCACTAGACGTTTTTGTTGCCCTCCTCTGTAGTTTTTCGAAGTCTAATATATCTTTTTAAAAATAGGACAATCAGAACTATACATTGTATTCAAGGTGTGGGCCTACCATGGATTTATATAGTGGCATTTAGATATTTTCTGTTTTTTTTAAATCTATCCCTTTTCTAATTTTCCTAACATTCATGTTATCTTTTTAAACTGCCACTACACATTGAAGTGGATGTTTACAGAGAACTATTTATGATGACTCCAAGATTTCTTTCTTGAGAGTAATGGCTAATTTGCACTGTATTATTTTAAATGTATAGTATGTATATGCTTTCCGATGTGCATTTCTTTGCATTTATCAACATTGAATTTCATCTGCCATTTTGTTGCCCATCGCCCTGTTTTGTGAGATCCTGTTGTAGTTCGTCAGAGTCAGCTTTGGACTTAACTATTTGAGTAATGTTGCATTGTCTGCAAACTTTGCCACCTCACTGTTTATCTCTTTTCCCAGATCACTTATGAATATATTGAACAGCACTGGTCCCAGTACAGATTCTTGGGGGACCACACTAGTCTATCCACTGTGAAAACTGACCATTAATTCCTACTCTTTCTTTCCTATCTCTTAACCCATTACTGATCCATGAGAGGACCCTCCCTTTTATCCCGTGACTGCTTACTTTGCTTAAGGCCTTTGGTGAGGGACCTTGTCAAAGGCTTTTTGGAGGTCCAAGTACAGTATATTAACTCTATCACTGTTCTGAGTACAGAGAAACATAGGTTTCTAATTCCTATTTCATATTAAATATCAACATAGGCCATCCTCAAAATCTCCCATAGTGTGCTCCAGCTTTCTGCATGATATCACAAAATTTTTCTGGCAGTGGCTTTTAAATGAGCTTGAGAGGTTTTATAAGATCAAAATATTTTTCAGTTGACTTGACAACCATGCACAATGTTAGTGGCAAGCTTATTTGACCAAGGCTCTTTGTCAAAAAACATTTAAACTGAGATTATATAAATGAAGGTTCGTTGAATAGAGTGAGTTGAAGTATTGCTAATGTTTCAGTTGGAGAATGTTTTCCATAAGTACTTCCTATATTTATGCAATATGTGGCATGCATATGTTCTTTCAGCCAGGGTGGATTAAGCATTTCTTTATTAAGCTCCTGTTCTTACAGCAGAATTTGATCAGTTCCCATGTAGATATGATGCATTTTTTCTTAAAAGTATAGCACTGCTGTTTTTGTTAAATACAGCATTTTAGACTAGTGAAATGTTTCATCCCTTTACCCCAAACTGCCTTATCTTCCTACCACACAAACACATATGCATGCATAATTGTCTTGCTCTCACTTGGATGAATGGCTCCAAAAAGAGAATGAATGGCTCCATAAAGAGGGAAAGAGGAGCTCATGGATAGAAGTGATAATCTGCCAAGCACCAACATGATAAATTAAGTAAAAATAGAAGTGTTAAGCCTCAGCACAACACTACACAGAGACACAATTTCTGAAGTGGTTTTCTGTTTGTGAATAAATTCAATTGTCTCTTATACACGTCCATTATGTCATGTTGGGTTACCAAATACCATACCATTGAGATATTTCCCCAAATTGAACATTATGCCCTTTCATATCCATGATCATTACAAGGAAAATGTGTAACTGTGCTCTGTATGGTGTGTATATTCTTCCATTAATTTAATTCTTGGTAAAAGGTGATATATCAGCAAGTCTCCAGATTTTTTCTTGTATTACATGGCATGTTGAGCAGATGGGGAGTTAAGACTTCTGTATCCCAGTTTATGTTCACTTTTTATGAACATTTGTTTTAGGTATTGTGACAAAGCTGCAAGTTTGTATTCGTGGGTCCTGCACTTCCTGGCAGATTTAGGGGCCTCAGAAACTCATCTAGGCCCCGGAGTGACCTCCCTTTCTCAGTATAATTGGCAAGAGTCACCGCCTAGTGAGTTACCTTCATCATAGGCCAGTATGGAAGGTGTAAAAAGCGGGGAGCCCAGGCCTGCCCTCTGCTCCGGGCTCCAGCCCAGGGACCCTAATAGTATCAGCTAAGATGGCTGACCTTTTATCCACAAAACACAATACAATTCCCTGGGCTACTTCCCCACAGCAGTCCCTGCTTCTTCAAACTCCACTTCACCCTTACCTCAGGGCCTCCTTCCTTCTGGATGATATGTTGTTCACCAACAGCACAACCTCCTTCCACAGCTCTTGACACCCACAGCCCACCTGACTAACTGGGAGGTTTTTATCTGGATTCAGCCAGTCCCTGATTGGCTTCAGGTGTCCCAATTAGGCTAGCTGTTTCTACTCCTTTCTAGAAGGTTCTTAATTGGCCCCAGGTGTCTTGATTGGTCTGGAGTAGCCTTTGTTTGGCTGTCCAGGGAACAAGGACCTGCACATCCTGAGGCTGATATACCTGCCTTCCAGCACTCTCCTATATTCTTCTGGTCTGACTCTGTCACAGTATTAAGGAAAGGGTGTATGCAGCAAATTCCTCTTTATAACAGACCACAAGTTATACTGATGATGTTAAGGAAGGTATAGCAGACATATGCTCTGGCAATGCCAAGTTCTGCTTAAACAGAAGAGGGGCAAAGATGAACAATACTTAACTTCCATGAAATGAGGTCAGAAAAGTGAAGCAATGACTATTGCATTGTCCCAATATTTTGAGAACTCTCTATAAAAGTAAATATATTACCTTTTAAGGCTTGCCATTATTTTCATAATATAAAAGTTCTTCCGAACAAGACTTTCTCTATTTAAACAATAGACAAATTTCTCACTTCTTTTTTCTGGTTTCCTCATTTCTTTTTCTCATTTATTTTTCCTAGTCAATAAATCCTTTGTTAGTGTATTAACAGATTTGTTACAAGCATTGTGTTTTGTGTGAGATCTGAGGTACAAATTGACCTGGGATAAGTGACTCTTCTCTTGGGAATGGAAGAAACCTAAATCTTTTGTGATCTTTGCTGTATGACAACCAACTATCACTATGTCCAGTTTGCCTGGGTGGCAAGATAGAGCATGCCCAAGGGGACTGCGTGAGACTCCATGGCCAAACTATTAGAGTGCTTCAGAATTCATATATGTTTCTGGGTTGGTGAAATGCCATAAGTTTGGAGTATCTGCCCTGCTTTTTTGACAGTCTGCCCAGAGATTGGCACTCATGGTTGTCAGTCATGCCAGACAGTGTGATAGCTCCCTCATAACTTTTAGCCCAGTTGATAGGGTATTCATCTGGGCTAAGAGGGCCATTTGATTTAAATCCTACCTCTTCCTGATGTGAAGAGGGATTTGATCAGAGATCTGCTACATCTAACGTGATGGTCTAACTACGGGACTATGGGATATTCTGATATAGGGTCTCTTTCAGGCTCTCCTGTTGAAGATGTTCCACTATGGATAAATAATTAAAGACTCACTGGCATAGAGAAAATGGATCCTGAGTCTTCTGCCTTCTAGGTGATTGTGCTAACCACTGGGCTATAGAGTTATTTTCAGTCTGTATCTGATCTAAGGACTCTTTAATTATGTTTGCAAAGTGGACCAGCTTCAACAGGAGAAATCAAGAGAACTTCATATCAGAATTTCCCAGAGCTCAGTGATTAGGCCACTCATCTGTGACCTGATGGATCCTTCTTCAAATCCCTTCTTCTCATCAAGTAGAGAAGAGGCCTTGAACTGGCGGGGGGGCGGGGGTCTCCTATACCTTAGGTGAGTACCCCTAACCACTGGGCTGACACCTCCCTCCAGATCAATCTTAGGCACCTCACTCCTTGAAAGGGGTGAGACTCGGCACATGTTCCTCCCTGTGGCATCTCCTGTTGCCCAGGTCAAGTAGCTCTGAGTTCAGCATGCTAGCTTTTGTTAATCCCATTCCGAGGAAGCCTATCTCTCTCTATTCATTGTACAGGGAGCCAAGGCATCGAAACCAGGCTCTGTGAATGCCAATCATTTTCTAGGTGCCTTAAAAGATAGGAATTGTAACATTTAGCATCACAACACCTAAGTCCCTTTCTGGGTCTACTGTGAGTACTTAGTTTATTTTCTAGATCAAACTGTCAAAGTATTAAACTATTTCATTATAGCACAAACTGGAGGCATTTTGATCTAAAAAATAAGTTCTCAATCCATACTCAGTAATAGCTATCCTTAATGATTTTAAAAGTAATATAAAATAGAAAAATAATATATACTATAAATAGAATATTTTGACTATCATATTGTTTCAAAGTAGTAGTGACTACTACTGACATGTCACAAAATCCTGTATAAATAATCATAGAATCTCAGGGTTGGAAGGGACCTCAGGAGATCATCCAGTCCAACCCCCTGGTCAAAGCAGGACCAATCCCCAATGAAATCATCCAACAGATTTTTGCCCCATATCCCTAAATGGCCCCCTCAAGGATTGAACTCACCTGGGCTTAGCAGGCCAATGCTCAAACCACTGAGCTATCCCTCCCCCTATTTTTAAATAAAAAAATAAATTTCTAAAAAATATATATTCTGAAATGATATTTTTCCAATTAAAATTTTGAAATTGGAAAATTTTTGGACTTATTATTTTGTGTGAAACTTTGAAAATACTTGTTTTTGTTCTGATAAGGAACACAACACATTTCAGAATGTCAAAAATTCCTACAAAATAAAAATTTTGATTTTCATCAGATTCTATCTGTAGTCACAATCCATACCCTGGACAGTCAGCAAACAAGTGAGGCAGTATTAGACCTTCTGTCATCTCTCCCTTAGTCTCTCCACAGTGTACAGATATGTGGTTTCTCCTATCCCAGTTGCTGTTTATGGGAAATCATACCAGGAGTTTCCGTCTAATATATGTGCTAAAGGGAATAAAGGGACAGAATTTTGTTTCAGGTAATATTTCTGTGATAGTTATAAATTGTCTGTTTCCCCAGTTTTTCTTTTATTTTAATATCACCTGCCCAAATTTGGGGTATATCTGATTTTTTCATATACTGTATTTGGAATGCATATCTTTAATGGATATTCTAGTACAATACTACATACATTAGATGAGCAAAAAAAAACCCTGGAATATTCAAACAGTTATCTGAATCTGAACTTAGTACATTTTGTCAAGGTTTGTTATGTAAGATTTGGCTCAACGGTAGTGTTTGTACAAATGAAGTCTCCTCGCCTGACAATCAGAATGTAGGTGGACTGTCTCGAAGAAGTTTTAAATTAAATATGGTCCTGAAGTGTCAAGAAAGCTTTAAAAATACTCCCGAACAGATGGAAAAGAAAGTGGTCTTATCAGCAGGAGGTGAAGTATAGCCTTTGAGTACTTTGGATTCTAGCCAATGAGTTGCAGTGCAGGAGAGAGACAATTACCCTTGAGCTAGATTAGCTCCTGCAGCTCAAACAGATCATCTGTCACGGGCAGAGACAATTTGGATGTTTTTTGGGAGGGTGCGGGGGTAGGTGGGGAAGAAGGCTGTAATGTCCCCCCTCCCAGTAGAAATTGTATTAATAAATAAAGGAAACACAAAATTTAAAACAGAAACTCATTTATCTCAGTTTATTAAATATGGAGAAATTTAGTCATGGCACAAAACTACTTATTAAAGTATTACTTTTTAAAACATGAGTAAAAAGAATGACTTACAGATCTGAAAAAGTTCCAAACAATGATCTTCACCCTGGGTTTCTTTACATGAATTCTTCTGCAACATCTGTAAGCTGTAAGTCATCAGTTTTGTCACTTTGTACATGTAAAAACACATACCAGTTGAGCTGGCATTGTCTCATTGTGGCTCAAAGCCATATTTTAATACATCGTAGAGCACTAAAACAATGCTCACTTACAGTATTGGTTTCCCGTACCACTAAAATCATTTTCAACAACTCTACTACTTTGGAAAACAGTTGGCATTTGTCTTGGCTGAGAGAATCGATTTCAGTTATCTTTCTGTAAGCTGACAGATGGCTTGCAGCAGATGAACCTGACTAATCAGTCATTCACAATTGCAATCAGAATCATACATAGCAAGAATATCTTGAACGTCTCTTTTAAATTTGGAGTTTCTGTGAGAGTTTCAAGATTTAAAATAATTCTGTAGCCTTTCTGTTCACACCTTAATTAAATATTGGGCATTGTAAAATCAATTACTTAGAAGTAGAAGTACTTCTAAAATTCCTTTACTGAATTTAGATACCTGGCTTCTCCTGTCCCTGTTTGCTTTTTCTAGGGAACTTTTCTCTTCCTTGAAAGTTCAACACTATCTGTCAACACTGACTATCAACATTAAACTTTTTTCATGGATTTGCTCCTAGAGTAAGTTCTACCTTTCATCTGATTGGATGGACTGAAGTAGATTGTGTTATTTTCGTATGAGATTGGCCTTTTGTGGCTGATGTGTACAACATTTACAGAGTTTTGGACAGATTGCTTATCATGTTTAGGAATTGTTCACTTAATTCAATACCAGAGGGGAAATAAATATTTTTCATTTTGAACAGCCACGTTGCAAATTTGAGCTCTACTTTCAGGATCTTGCTTTGCATTATTTGCAACCTCTCAAGTTGCACACAATGAAAGGTTGTTCTCAGAAACTGTGCAAAAGCATTGGCTTCAAAGCTCATCTTCTTGAACAGAGGCCAGAGATGCCTGGTGGTGTACTTAGTGTATGTCCTGAAATATAACATTTCATTTGGGTGACTTTTAAAAATTAATTTTATGATTTTGTAAACAATTTCAAGAGTATCTCTTAGGATAATACTATTCTTAAGAGCATCCTGGTATTCCAAATTCAAAGCATGCCCATAGCAATGAACCAGATGCTTGTGCTTCCACCTGTTGTAATCTGCTTGTTACAAATGATACAAAACCTGCTACACTAATGGAATCATTATAACATTGTCTTCAGGATTTTTTGATCCTCCTATTTAGAAGTAATAATATATCTTTAGTTACTGACATGATAACCTTTATCAGCTACATTGAATGCTTCATAAGCATTCATGTTGTCATCCACCTATCGCAGATATAAAACTACAAACTCTTTATTGAAGTCTGTTTCATGTACCATACTTGTATACTACTGTCCAGAAATTTTCTCAGAAATACCCTTACGATTTTAAGAACAATGATTATGATGATCTCTTTTTGAATGATTGGATTTTGAATTTGTCTTGATTCTTTTTCATCTACTTGGAAACACCACAATCATATTCTGCCTGCAAATAAAGGAACTAAATAAAGTTGCTGATAACCCTGGGGTGAGCAAACCTTTTGGCCCGGGGGCCACATTGGGGTTAAAAATTGTGCTGAGGGCTGGGTAGGGAAGGCTGTGCCTCCCCAAACAGCCTGACCCCGCCCCTTATCCAACCCCCACCCACTTCCTGCCCCTGACTGCCTCCCTCAGAACCCCTGACCCATCCTTGTCCCCTGATCACTTCTCTGGAAACCTCCCCACTCTAACTGCCGCCCCAGAACCCCACCCCCATCTAAGCCCCCCTGTTCTTTGTTCCCTGACAGCCCCCTCCCGATATACTCCCACCCTAACAACCACCCCCTGGGACTTCACCACCTTGCCCACCCCCGACCCCGCTTACTTTACTCAGCTGGGCGCTCCTTGACCTGGCCCGACCAGGCCAGGGAGCACAGAACCCAGCGGCTCCCTGCACTAGGCCTGGCCAGGAGGGCGGGGCCCCGTGGCTTCCCGTGTTCGGCTGGGCCCCAGCCAGGGAGCGTGGGGACCCATGGTTCCCCACGCTGGACCCGGCCCCCAGCCAGGGAGCACAGGGCAGGCCCGGCCTGTAAGCGTGGGGACCTGCGGCATGCCAGCCCAGCCCCCAGCCAGGGAGCGCGGGGCGCCCCGTGTCTGATCTTGCGGGCCAGATGAAAATGGCTGGTGGGCCATTTTGGCCCGCGGGGTGTAGTTTGCCCACCCCTGTGATAACCTGTCCATTAAAAGGCATCTTTTCAGCTTGTTCAACATAATGACTTTGTGGTACAAGTCCTTGTCTAGTAAGATAACATACACTATTTAGTGTTTGCGTTAGGATCTTCCTATTTTCTTCTTTCTTCTCAGAGTACTGAAATCTTAGCATGTTTCTGTGGTCTTTTGAAGAACATGAGCCATGGTGTCACAAACAACCTTGGGGCCTCTCAATTTAGTTTCAAGCCTTTTTGCAATTTGAGAATACAGACTGTGTGAAAGCATCATCTGTGTACTTAGTCAAAAGTATTTGTGCCCAAAAGCTGTACAACAGTAGAAACAATGTTAATAACTTCAGATTAAAGGAGCCACTGGACACCATCAAATCAAGATGATCAGAAATGGTCTTTTTCAACGTTACACACAGAGGACTGAAGTTGGTGAGGTATCTGAGAAATGTGAACACAATTGCAAGAATGGCTTACAGTAAGAATGGACTGCAGAATTAAAAACATGCACAATACTCTCTGGCAAGCTGTATCATTTAGTTGGCCCCTTAGTTTTATGTAGTTATTGCATGCTTTGTGGACCACTGCAGAATGTGACAGAATGAAGAAAGGTAACAACCTACACCTGGTCAGTTGATTACACTGAAAAACAAGTGTTTTGCTTACATAATTCCCTGTGTTCCTCTCTCACCAAGAGACTCTTACAAGGATAAAAACTTACAAATAAGATGGCAACTGGAAGCCATTTGACTCCCAAAAAGTAATGGACTCTGATATCTGATCTTCTTCCTCCCTTTGTAAAAAGAGCACCCCTGTGGAGTGAGGGGATTGGGGTACAGAAGGAAAGACAAGAAGAGTCAATCAGGAAGCTCTGGGAGTCGGCCTCAGCAAAGTGGTATCCGCTGGTACCTGCTATCCCAGGTCTCCCTAGATAGAAGTGAGCAGAAATCCTCATTCACACAAAGAAAAAGTATCAAAGCCTTTAGGAGACAAGAAGAATATCGAGACTGGCTTCAGAAGGAGTGGGAGTAGCACGGACAAGTGAGCCTGACCTAGGCACTCAGAATTCCCCTTCACAAGAAGAGTCTCAGTTTGCAGAGCCACTTCCCAACCAGGAAAGATAGGAGTTGCAGGCTATTGCATGAGAGATCCTCAACTCAGCCCCAAGAGTCAGTTGATACCCTGGGGCAAAGAGAGAGGCTTCAAGCTGTTGAGACCAAAGAGGACCGTGCCCATCCTGGGATGAAAAGAACAGTCTCAATTATCCAAGGGCTTTCCCTACTACAATAATTAAATTGTATAAAAATATTTTTCAGCAGCTATTATATCATTCTTTTTAACCCATGTCCCTTGCTTCTCCCCCTCCCCCAAAAAAGTTATAGGTTAAAGCTGTCTGGGTCTGAAAAAAAATCTTTCACAAAGCAACACTCCACTGTAAACAATATTCTGATTTCTTCCATTTCTTTGAGGTGTTGAAAGTCAGGCATGTTTTGAGTTCTTCTGGGCTCCAAAAGGAAATTTCTTCCTCTTTGCCACGGCTGAAAAAGTAACAGTGAACAAATAATTCTGTCATCTCCTTCATTCCCTATCCTCTTCCATTCATGTGAGAAGTTTAACTCTGATTTGGCCCACTAGGATCAGCTTTCTTTGAGTCTTTATTGGAATCATTTTATTCAAATATTTTAATATTTATAGCTGTTATTTTGTCTTTCTGTAATGTAACACAGCTAAATGTGCCCGTAGTCCCATATCTTCAGGAAAGAAAAGTAAATCTTAGAGACAGTACAAAACAGATTAACATTAAGATCAAAGAATCACCTCAAATGGTAATTTGATGTGACTCATTTGGCTTTGATTACAAGGAACGTGTTGTGGTGATATGGGTTATTATAATATATGTCATGTTAAATCATCAAATTTATTTAGTGTATGTAGAGTGACATTTAAAACTAAATACATATTTTTCAGTGTAACCTGGCAAATGTTTGTGTACTTTTTGCTCTAATTTAGGAATTTCTACCACATTTCAGAAGAATTATTTAATATAATAATTGATAAAGAAATATCATTTGATTTGTGGTCTCTGAGCATCAGTAGCAGAAGTTATTGCATATAGAAAATAGTCCATCTGAATGCTCATCTGATTTCTATGTATTCTTAATATTTTTTGATTACCCATATAATCTTGGAATTGATATCTGTGAATGTTTAGAGCTTTCTTCAGATAATGAGATGTATTCTATTGATAATAAATAGCTTTTTTATTATTTAGTGAATCACAAGAAAGGCATACGTTTATCTGCCTCTGTTTTCCCACCGCAGCAATGCCTTGATGTATTATTGTATGAGTGGCTGTGGGAGCATAACAGCACCCAAAGTCACAGAGCAAAGGGCTCCTGGTATCTAGCAGAGAGCCTTAGCTGGTCTGACCAGGTCAGTGTACCCCAACTCACTGTTGTCATAATCTGTATCTAAGAGGTGTCATGTAAGGCACCTTCATTAATATTATGATGTGAGGTGAGTCAGATATGAAAAGTTATAAATATATGCTGGAAATATGGTCTTATGTGTTTGGTGGGTAGGGCATAAGGCACTCTGCAGCAGACAAAGGAATGCGTTTCCACCTGTTTGAATGTGTCTTCAATGCGAATTGAGCAAGGAGAAACCTTGGAAGGACACTTACATAAAAGGCAAAGCCATCAAACTAGCAAGTGCCAAACAATTGCAGATGCTTATTAGTTACTAAAAGCCTGTTGAAATCTTATTTCTTTGGGTTCCATGTCAAGAGATCACATGTTCTGTGTCCATCCTTGCAGCATTATACCCTTAAAATTGTTTGGTCACTTTCCAGGACAAATTTGTGTTTCATGTTTTGAACTCTAACAGATTCCCTTTATTCTCTATGGCATTTTCTGCTCTGGAGTTTCTTTTCCACGAAATATACGTTTAAGCTCTATAGTCATGGTATTGAATGTTCATATGGGCAACTGCTATGTGTGATCTTTGTACCTTTTTACCGACGTTTACTGCAGCATAGCTTTTTTTTTGGTCAGCTCCAGTCATCCAATCAACTTGCCTTCTTCCATTGCTCTGAGAGAGGGAAGGTTTACCCAAAGATTATGGAAGACATCTCTAACTTTCAGAAAATATCAAAGTTTTTGAAAAAATGGGAAAATGTGGCACTCTGTGTGTGGGGACATAAAAGAATTCAGTTAATCAAGAGACTTCATTACCCAAGCTTCACATCAATGGATTTTGAGTGCAGAAGTACTTTTGTAGTGGTGCAGTAAAAAGTGAGAAATTAAAATGAGTGTGAAATAAATGCATCTTCTCCCCAATTCTATTCACCATTCACAAAATTCTCCCTGAAGATTCATGCACAGACAGGTGCCTCAGCTGTCCATACTGTGTAGTGTGCACATTCCAGTAAGGGGCTCCAAACCAGCAGCAGCACCTCTGTTGAGCACCTTGGCAGGCACAATAGAGTCCTACACAACACTGCCTTATTGGGGAATTAAATTCATTCCTTAATAAGCACAATTTAACATGAGCTGTGGTACTGCACATAAAATTTGACCTAGTGTTACTGATATTTGACTGAATAGCTTTGTGTGGGACACAGTTTGGCTGTGAGGGAAAGTTGCCAGGATTGTGGGGTGTTTTGGGGTTTTTTTGTTTACATTTTAATGTCAAAGTAAACAAAGGCTGGTGAGATGTAGAGAGGCATGTGATATCAGCACTTAGTACTGGTCTAGAGGTAACTGACTTTTCATGAAGGAAAAATTGCATTGATACATTGGCTGAAAGCAAGGACCATTTGTGAGAAATGACCAAGATAGCCAACTTAAATGAATATGCATGATGAATGTAAGGGGCCAGCACAGAAAGAGTAGTGCTTATGTAGTGGTGTCACCCACAAATATTTGGTGCACAAACTACAGGGCTATCTTAAGTCCTGAAGAAGCTGCAAAATCCCAGCAGCCACTCTGTATACCCTGCTCTGAAGAATATCCTCATAGTGACTTTTAAGTAGTCAAAAGCAGGAGAGACTATTTTATTTACTTCTCACATAGCAGCTCTGTGCATATCCACATAGCTACTTTTGAAGTTTTTGAAGTGCCATTTTTCACTTAAAAAACCCACCTGACTATTGCCTACAAGCAAATAGTTTTTTTTTCAAGTGACAGTGAATCTTCAAAAGCAAAACTGAGCAAATTCAAAATGGCGGCCACAAGTAGATTTTGTAGCAGAATTTCATGACTCCTGCCTGGTGGGAGCATTCACCACCTTTTACCGTGTGGGTGCTTTATCCTTTGGATATAGTTCCCTTGAGTCATTCCATTGCTATTATTTTAAATAAAAGGTACTGCAATCAAAACTCTGTGGATTTTTGAAATTGTAAGTATACATAAAACTTCTACTTAGAATATTTTAACAATGCATCTCACTTATTAGTTTGCTAAATGCAAGTAGTCAACAATAAACAAACAAATGTGTAATGAAAATGAGTTCAGTGCAGAATTACACTGTGATTTACTAGCTTTGTTATGTAAGCTCACGATGGTCTTCTCATTCATTAGTGGGAGAAATGCAGTTTGTTGTTGTGGAGGCCAAAAGTATAAAAAGGTTCAAAATAGAATTAGGTAAGTTTATGGAGGATAGGTCCATCAGTGACTATTAGCCACGATGCTCTGAGTGTCCTTAGCCTCTAACTGCCAGAAACTGGGAGTGAATGTCAGAGGATCGATCATTCAGTGATTGCCTCTTCTGTTCATTCCCTCTGAAGCACCTGGCATTGGCCATGTTGGAAGACAGGATACTGAGCTAGATGGACCCTTGATTTGACCCAGTATGGCCGTTCTTATGTTCTTAGCCATTTTGAAAACCATTTATAATGCTGTTTTCTTAAAATATATATATATTTTTTAATACCTTCAAAATTCAGCATGGGAATAAATCATGACAATGACCACCCATCCTGTGCAGATGGTCTCCATATCATGTCAGGAGAATGGATTAAAGGACAGAATCTTGGTGATGTTTCATGGTCCCGATGCAGCAGGGAAGATCTAGAAAGATTCCTCAGGTAATTCAGTCAAGAAATAGCATTGCTTAAAGTAATTCTTTGACTTTTGATCTAAGTTTCAGATATGCCAAATACTTAATACTCTCTGCCAGCTTCTGTATGATGTTAAAAAGGAAATACTGTTAATAATAGTTGCATATTAACCACCAAAAAGTCACCTTATCAACTAAAGAAAATACATTAACAAAGATATGGGGAAAAATACATATTAGAAATAGAAAATATCTGTATTGTTTTCTATTTTGCACATAAGATATTACAGATTACATCATGTCCTAAGTTGTCATTTAATAACAAACAACACGAGGAAATAATTTTATTTTAATAGAAATGTTTTAAGAGTTCTCTAGCTGAGAATATGAATCATGGAACCATACCAAAATAGGACACCTATACTGTGTCTGTACATTGCATAAGGAATAACCTTCAAGAATAACCCCCTTGAACTGATAGATATGCCTACTCACAATTTACTATGTACAACTGAGCAGTCCTTAGAAGGTCTCTATTGGAGCTGGCACTGGAATGATTGAGATTCAAATACCATCTGTAGCTGTGTCCATTTAGAACTCTAATCTAATGGTGGTCCATGTATTTTCATCTTCCTTTTTCTTTAATTTTGTGTGAAAACAGTGCTTACTAAAATCTTGGTACTTGAAAAACACTGACATATTTAAAATATGAGTGAAAAAAGTGAGCTCCATAAATATTTATTAAAAGCCATGTCATTTTTAAGTAATTAAATTATGTAATATTTACACTAAAATGTTTTCCAAGTATTTTCCTGAAATCCTTATAGCGGTTTATAATCCATAAACAGTTTTGTCTTTCTGTAAATATACAACAGCAAAACAAAGAATTTTGTTAAATTAACAGGTCTAAATGTCAGCAAAATCCTGCTTAAGATCTGTTATTTCTTTTTATAGCAATTGCATATGTTCTATGTCAACAAAATAGCCAATCTCTATTAATATTATTCAACATGTTATGAATTTCTGCATATTGGCAGGTCAAAGGCCAGTAACTGCTTGCTACAGACAAATCCCCAAAGTCTCAATTCTGTGATTATTCCCTCCAAACTGCCAGGAATGACATACACTGCAGATGAACAATGTCAGATTCTCTTTGGACCAATGGCTTCATTTTGTCAAGAAATGCAGGTAAGAATTGTTGTTTACTTTAGAAGACAGTTATTTTTTTCAGTGACAACATGAAAGAGAGAATTACTGATTTGTACCCGGTTTTACACTTCACATGTGAAAGTCAATATGGGCCTGTTTTATTTATTGTTTAGGACCTGCTATCGTGGTGCTGGATTGGAGCTTTATTGTGCACCATAAGTGGGCTGATTTCAGTATAGAAATAGAAAAGTACATCCAGTGAAGTCATGGACCCTCTGAAGTAAATTATTTCATCACACATTAAATGATGGGGCCATTGTCTAGCTTCTTGGAAAAGGTTGGCCCTTTAAGGGAGCCAGAGTGTTACTTGCTACAGCAACTTCATACCAGATCAGTGGGGGGACGCTGCCCCATCACTTCCCCTCTACCCCTTGGTGGCCAGAAGAGAAGGGGGACTACTTATGTCCATGCTGGTGCAGGAAAAGGTAGAGCAGCACCCACCCTCCCGTCCATGGAAGCAGTTAAAATTTCAGATTTTGTCATGATCTGCTGTGGGCCACATTGTAGTTGCTCCTTTCCTAGGGGTCTGGGAAGGGAATTTTTTCTTTTCCACTTTTTTTTTTTTGCAGCCAGTACAAAATCTCTCATTAAACTATAATTTATGAGCCAGACTGTCAAATGTATGTATGTGCAGTTGCATGATACCTTTGTAACCTCCTAATTTTCCTGAGCCTTTACTGTGGGGAAGTAAATCAGCAATGTTATCCTATTGAAACCAGGTGAAGTTAGATTGCCACTTAATCATCTGCAAGTTGCATATACTCCCCAAGATGCTTTGCCAAGCTGTCTCTCAGGCTGTCCTTAGTACTTCTTTAGTGTTCCTTGTTTTTCAGGAACACCAACAATTAAATCTAGCTTATTATCCTGATGCTAATTTGACTGTCTTCTTAAGAATAGGGTACTTACTTTCCTGGTCTTGTCCTCTGTTAATTTCTGATATTTAGTTTTGAATGTCTCATATTCCATTTCTTCTAGGGTTTTTTATTTATGAAAGTATATTGTCAAGTTAAACAACTATACACCTAAGAAATTTATTCTGTCAGGCAGGGAACAAATGCTGCTAATGATATATGCAGCTGCTAAAAAGAACTGAACCACAACTCACAATGCATTTCTTCTAAGATCTGACTGCCCATACTTTCGATTAAGTAGAACTTGTAAGACTATCTGCAATCACATCATATGGTAATATTAGAGATACCAGTCACATCTCCCTCTTCGCCAGGGTTCCAGTACACAATCTCTCTGATAATCCTATGAGACAAGGGAGAGATTCCATGTACTTCCCCTCACTTGTTCTCGCTTGCCTACAATACATGCCACAGCAGAGTACTAACAACCTCTACCCCTGCAGAATTATCTCTGGGAGCTACCAAATTGTCCCACATTCCTGTTCCTTGAATAGTACCTAATCTTTATGTTGAAGATTTTTTTTAATCCTGTGAACATGCTTTAAGTTGAAGGCTGTAATTTATGTAGTCTGAGAAGAGTAGCCTAAAGCCTTTCAAGAACAAAGTGTCTGTGTATCTTTCAGTGTAAGATTTATACTGTCACTGAGATTATCTTGTAAAACTGCCAAGTTTGCTTTTATGCCCACTGTGCTTCAAGAAAGAATCAATTAGTTCCTACCATTCTTTTGAATAACAGAAAGCAAGATAATGGCTCATGAGTAGAACCTGATAATTGAGTACAACTGTAGAACTGCAAAATATTGGCCTCGAAGATTAAAGTCCAGGATGTGAATGCTATCTAGTCAACTTCACTAAAACAATTCTTGTCATAACACAGCTGTGATCTTTATAGAGAATGAATAGAGTGGTTGTATAGCATGGCAACATTTAAGAAAGTCCAAGGGAAAGATCATGATGAAAGGAGCAAAAGTTATGGAAAAGAGCAAAAGATATGGAAATATTATATTCCTGTCTACATATCTGTCCTTATCTCCACCACTACTGTTCCTACTATCTCCACACTGCACAAGCATCACTCTAAGGCCTGGTCTACTCTAGCGGGGAGGGTCGACCTAAGATATGCATCTTCAGCTATGTGAATACCATAGCTGAAGTCGACACATCTTAGGTTGACTTCGCTGCCACCATGAGGATGGCAGGTGTTGACAGTGGGCTCCCCTGTTGACTCTGCCTTGCGCCTTTTGGAGAGCTAGAGTTCTGGAGTCAATGGGAGTCAATCTCTACACATCAATCCAGCCGGTAGTGTAGACAAGGCCTTAGCTGCATTATTTGTCTTTCTTACATATTCCCAACTTTTCTTCTTCACAGCTATTCATATGACTGGAATGGCATTTCACTTGACATACACAAATATCCCTCACTCTTTCTTCCTTCAAAGAGCCCCAGAAAAGCCAACTGTTCTGTGAAATGTTCCAGTCACAGTGACCCCTGCCACACTGTTTCTGTATTTGTTATGTTGTTCATTTCGTAATATAGAAGGTTTTGCCCTTAGAATGAATGCCCCGTAAGTCCTTTTGGAAGGGAAAATCTCTGTTTAGTTTGGCATAGCTTTTTTTGTTGTACATTGCTGTATGCTATTGCACTATATAAATAGTAAATTAATGTATAGATTATAAAAATCAAGTGTCACCAGTATTATTTTATATCCTTGGATAAATCTTATTTCCCATTGTTAGTCCAAATAATTGTAACTTCTTTTGTACTGTGATAATGATGTACCAGAAAGGGAACATACTGTGTTAGAACAAAACTTTGTAATCATAACTTAACTGTCCAAGTTGGGGAAAAGAGAAAGTTTCACCCCTAGAAGAGTGAAGTTCTGACTCAAAGTTCAGTTCTCTGGTCTGTGTTTCATACAGTCTTTTTGTTGAGCTCCAGCTTTCTATTAGCGTCCCTTGCAATGATGGTTTAACTGGCAGCACTTAAAGTTCCCAGTGAAAATGTTCCGCTTATTTCATGATTTGCCCCCACATAAGCAAAAGTCCTAAAATGTCTTGGATTTTTGTTTTTAAAAATTCTGATTGCATTATTTCAGTGATAAAAGTACAATTGTAAATATGAGTAAATCTTTCACTTTTGTGCAGAGTAGACCATATGTCCTGAAGAGTTAGGAAAGATGTCTGACAAAGAGACTATGACACACAAACTTTCCAGTGTAAAATTTTAATCCTGATTGTTCTTTCAATTTACATATGTTAAATCAAATGTCAGCAGGAAATATCAGAATTTATTTAACCAAAGGAACTCTGTCACCCAAGAAAGTCTAAAGCATGTTGTTGTTAAATAGTTTTCATTCTGTGCATTATGCTGAATACTTTCTTTGTTTATTTTATGCAAAAACAACTAAAAATGCACAGTTTAGATACCAAAATTACATTAAAGATCATTTGTAAATTATTAATGAAATGTATAATGATGCTGGAAAATCAGGAAATAGAGCAGGGAATTGAATAAATATAGCTAATTATTTCCAGTGCAACTAGTAAACCATCTGAAGTAGTTAAATAGCTTCTGAAGCACCTTAAAGTATCTAATGAGGATGCTAAATATTTTAAAACAAGCACAATATTTACACTTTTTCAAGGTCACACCTAATTACTTGCGGGTTGAACAGACCATGTGTAACCATGCTATAGACTTTAGTTAGATGTATTCTTCCAGAAGATATTAACAGACTTTAGATCAGTATAAAATAATCAGTTTGATTTTTTGTTGTAGTGTGTATTTTATATGGCTCTTGAGCTTATATATCAAATATTTCACACACATCTCATATATGTATCCACAAATCCTTTATTATGTGTCTCGTCTTTTCTGTAACCCGAGTCAATATTACACTATCGTTGTCACCATTTGAAAAGATCCTAAATTATCTGTTTCCTCTCAGTCTCTGAAGGTGTTGTTTCTCCTTGTGTTCTAGTCTGATGTACTTCACTGGACTTCACTGATTAATAAATAAATAATACTCTGCAATAATAGCAAGTACACATAAGTATGCAAGTATATTCTAATATACTTACCGTTTGCTTCAAATTGTGAGATTAGCATGATATAACTTATGCAGCATGAAGATTGTTTGATGAACAATAAAAAATGACTTTTGTGTTAACTCAGGTAAAATAAGGCCAGACACCAAAAGAGAATTCAAATGGATAGGTTAGTTTAATGTAATGGAAAGATCAGTTTTCTAGGCCTTTTCGAGAGCCAAGTATATAAACTGGCATCCTACCAAAAGTAATGTTAGGCTGTATCCTACTCATCCTATCAGTGCAGTTATTTCCCAGTGGATCCACAATAAACTATGGCTAATTTTGCTATAGAAGGGTGCAATTTTGTTAAATAAACATAAATGACATAAATGAAAGGGGAAAATATAATCCTTGAAGGAAAAACTGCCTGTATCCTTTCAGGCCGATCATGCTAAGCCACCCTTTGTCCTAACTGACAGATCCCAAAGTCAGACAGCTATCCCATCTGATAAACTATTCAGCTCACCCATGCCCACACTTCCCCCTGTCAAGAGGCTTAGAACTATCACTGAGTCAGACGCCAGGAAGGTTTTGTGGGTGAGTCTCTCAGCCCCAACAACAAAGAATCAGAATTTTGGGAGCTGTATGCCCTCTCTACCATCCCTGCTCAAACAGATAAATTCATGCCGCTGTAAAGACTCTTTAGTGCCCCAAAGTTGCAACATGACATACTGAAATATGAGATTCTGGCATGGCCCAAACAGAAAAGAAAATGCAATGGTTAGTCCCTATAACAACAACATCCAATTTGGTCATTAATACACATATAATATTTCAAGGAAAGGACTGACAGCTTATCCTAGGCCCTTTTCTCCCTCCTTCCCCCCTCTCCTCCCTCACTGTGCATAGCTGGGGAAGAGAGTCTGAACAGTGTTTTGCTCCTCCCATTAGAAAATGGATGGGGGAGGGTAAAATTCCCCCCCAGCCAGTTAGAGCCAGAATAGTAATCAGTGATATAACCTGACACTAAATAGGTTACAATTGTTTCAAATGGCCCAGGGAATCCCTTGTACTCTTCAAGGGGAAACCCCATCAAACCCAATCCAGCTCATCACTACCCCACTACTTGTAAATTTGTCTGGGAGAGCTGATAATCTAAGAAGATAAGAACATAAAAACAGCCATACTGGGTCAGACCAAAGGTCCATCTAGCCCAGTATCCTGTCTTCTGACAGTGGCCAATGCCAGGTGCCCCAGAGAGAATGAAGAGAACATGGAATCATCAAGTGATCCATACCCTGTCGCCCATTGTCAGCTCCCGGCAAACAGAGGCTAGGGACACCATCCCTGCCCATCCTGGCTAATAGCCATTGATGGATGACCTATCCTCCATGAACTTATCTAGTTCTTTTTTTGAATCCTGTTATAGTCTTGGCCTTCACAACATCCTCTGGCAAGGAGTTCCACAGGTTAACTGTGCGTTGTGTGAAAAATACTTGCTTTTGTTTGTTTTAAACCTGCTGCCTATTAATTTCATTTGGTGACCCCTAGCTCTTCTGTTATGAGAAGAAGTAAATAACAATTCCTTATTTATTTTCTCTACACCAGTCATGATTGTATAGATCATGATCATATCCCCCCTTAGTCATCTCTTTTCCAAGCCGAAAAGTCCAAGTCTTATTAATCTCCTCATACAACAGCCATTCCATACTCCTAATAATTTTTGTTGCCCTTTTTTGAACATTTTCTAAGTCCAGTATATCTGTTTTGAGATGTGGTACCACATCTGTACACAGTATTCATGATGTGGGTGTACCATGGATTTATGTAGAGGCAGTATATTTTCTGTCTTAATGATTCCCAACAATCTGTTCACTTTTTTGACTGTCGCTGCACGTTGAGTGGATGTTTTCAGAGAACTATCCACAATGACTTCAAGATATCTTTCTTGTGTAGTAGCAGCTAATTTAGACCCCATCGTTTTATACGTATACTTGAGATTATGTTTTCCAGTGTGCATTACTTCGCATTTATCAACACTGAATTTCATCTGCCATTTTGTTGCCCAGTCACGCAGTTTTGAGAGATCCTTTCGTAGCTCTTTGCAGTCTGTCTGGGTCTTAACTATCTTTAGTAATTTTATATCATCTGCAAATTTTGTCACCTCACTGTTTACACCTTTTTCCAGATCATTTATAAATATGTTTAATAGGACTGGTCCCAGTACAGACCCCTGATTTACCTCTCTGTACTCTCACCTTTTGTTCCCTATCTTTTAACCATTACCAATCCATGAGAGAACCTTCCCTCTTACACAATGACAGCTTACTTTGCTTAAGAAGCTTTGGTGCAGGACCTCACCAAAGGTTTTCTGAAAATCTAAATGTACTATATCAAGGGGATTCCATTTGTCTACATGCTTGTTGATCCCCTCAAAGAATTCTGGTAGATTGGTGAAGCATGATTTCCCTTTACAAGATGCTTGAGCTGAAGTTAGTGAGACAACTTTTGTAACTTGCACAGAATTTAGGTATCTATATATTTTACCTATCTCATAGAGCTGGAAACACCTTGAAAGGCATTGAGTCCAGTTACCTGCTTATACTAGCAGGACCACGTGCTGTCCCCTGACGGATTTATTTTGCCCCAGAGCCCTAGATGGTCCCCTTAAGGATTGAACGTGCAACCCTGGGTTTAGCAGGTCAATGCTCAAACCACTGAGTTATCCATCCCCTGTAGTAGCAGCTGCAACATTACCACCTTGTGTTAACATTTCTTTTAGTTAAATTATGAACAATCAATGTATTTTTGGTATTCAGATCTATTAAGATGTTTATAATATCCTCACATAATCATGTGGGTTTGTGCATTTTAAAAAAACCTTTGATTTTCTAAATTAAATTTAAATAAATCTATATATGTAACCAAATGATTTTCTAGTGTGGCTTCCAAAGGCACTAATATTCTGCCTACCTTTTAATAAGTAGGTAAGAATAAGAGAGAATTTGTTTTATTTAAAATCTGGGCCAAAGTCTAAAGAAGTGGCTGATGAGAAACTAGTCTTGGTAGCTGATAGCATAGAACTAAAAAAGCCATTCATGTGGCTTTAATAACAGGTGATCACCTGACATCTTTGGTGAAGTATAGTGGGCAGGAAAGAGAATTTATAGATCTACTACCAATATTAGCCATTATCAGAGGCCTGCATGTTCTTGGGTTGGTCAGGTCATAAGGGCCTTTGATGAAAGCCCAAGCTGGAGTTAAATATCAGAGTCATTTTAATGTATCCTAATTCCCAGTTAGAATATATCAAACTTTGTGTGTATGTATGTGTTCTTTTTCTCTAACGTAAAAATACTTAGTAATTTGTTTACCTCTTATAAAAAATGTAGTGAAAAGGAAGAGAGTGAACCTAGGAGATAGTTGGTGTTAGGTGCAATAGCAGAAGTTTTACAGATATTCACTTGGGTTTTGAAAACTCACTTCAGTCTCTACTGTGTTAGAAAATCCATATTTGACTTAAGGGTAAACTGCAAAGCTAAAATTAAAATTGACATAAGCATTTATGACCAGACAGTGTGGGATATTCAGTAGGAAAATAAATTTTACTTAACCTAAAAATTCTTCTTTCTTTTCATCTGCAAAGACTTCCTGGCACATTCTGGTTTGTTGGAGAGCAACCAAAATAGATCATTTTTTGGGATTGTCACTGCAGTAGATTTTGTAGTGTCACTGCAGTAGATTTTGTGGTGATTCAAACTAGAAAGTATTAAATTAATTTTACAATAGCAGGAAAAACTATTTAAATGTGTTTACTAACTTGATTGCCCCACACGTCCTGTTGAGGTGGTGACTCTTTCAATTTTCATTTAGCTTTTCAGTTTTACACCTTTAAGTAAAGTCTATTATACTTCATTCTCCGAGCTGTCTAGTGAACATAATTCACAAATTATACACACACATGCACACACAACCTAACACTTCACTGACTGAAGTAATATTTTCATTTCTAAAGATAGTGCTAGTTTTCTTTTCTTTCCACCCTTGAATGAGCAGTAAAATAATAATGGAATAAACGATTAGCTCTCTTAATTCTTAAGAAGCTCTGAGTTTTGTGGAGAAAGAAGTATATCATTATGCCCCCTATGCCTACTTGTTCTTTGTCCATATGCACTATGGAGCCCCAGACCATAGGTCATGTAGCTGAGCTGTGCACTGATGGGTGAAAACAGAGTCCTCATTTCAGACTGTGGCTGTAGCACATTGTCTTCAGCTACCTTTAAGTCAATTGATCAGTACAGTGGTAGATCCACCTTGTCTGGCAGAGCCCTACCTGTGTCACTTTGGCAACATTCAAGGGTTGTGACCCTATACACAGGCTTCTGGTACTCATCCCCTACTCCAACAGCACAACTGTACTTGTTCTACTGTGTCCATGCCCAAAGGGAGTGCATCCAGGATTTGCTGCATACTATATCCATAATTTTATTGATGTTTAACTCTGTACATACTTCAGTACCACCAAACCAGCAACTTCCTGAAATTAATGGATTACATATGTACAGTCATTTAAGTCCTCTGTCCTTAGCAATGTATGTTTGTTTTTCAGCATGTTATTTGCACTGGGTTGTGGTGTAAGGTGGAAGGTGAGAAGGAGTGTAAAACTAAACTGGATCCACCAATGGATGGAACAGACTGTGACACTGGAAAGGTATGACCAGTGATTTTTCTACTGTAACTGATGGAAGTAACACAACAATTAATTTATTTTGATTAAACTTTGCTTCTGAAAAATTGCACACACATTACTTTTAAATATGAGCTGAATCATTTTCATTTGTAAATTTTAGGAAATATGGTATATAACTAGATATTTCTGGGAATAACTTATTAATATAACATTACAATACTATACAGTAGGTATAGTTTTATTATTGTATATGCAAATACACTTCATAGTTTTAGCATGTCTTTATTGGTTTCTCACAACGGTTTAGAATATAAATAAACCGATATCACTATACAAATGAATTTCACTATAGAAAAAATCTAATATGAACACTATCCAGTTCTGTGGTCTTTATACAAACTATATAACTGTAGGGTCATTACTGAATATTTTAACATAAATTACCAGGCTCAACAACTAAACACTATTTTGACTGGCAATACATAATTGAGTGTCATTTACATTTAACATAAAGGGAAAATATAAAATGTACCAGTGAATAATTTTTAGATTTTCCCTATTAGTAAGGTTTCAGGTTTTCAAATAAATAGATTTGATCATCTGTATTCCCCTATTTACTGTGTTCACCTGAAATAAAATATAATTATACTGAAGATATAACAGTTTTAGAAAGGAGATAAATAGAAGTTTTAAAGAGTCCATTACGGTTACTGTTTATTCTGATTAGCATCAGAAAAATAGTTTTTTCTATGTACAATATGAATATTTTGTGGGCTGGGGAGAATACATATATGCATTTGCCTGATTAAATAGTTATTTGCATAGCTTGCTTGTGTGGGGGGAAAAGCAATCTCTATGAAGAGTGAAAAATCTCTAACTTAACTAAACCAAAATATGTTTTCAGATTTGCACTATTTTTGTTTAAAGCTAAATCTGCTTTTTGTAATATATTTTGTAAATGGTATATCATTATTGCATTGTTTCAGCACTTTATTTGTAAGCAGAAATATGAATTTTCAGACACTCAGAAGCACTACTTACTAAAATTAATCTCATTCAAAGAACCAGTACAGAATTACTATATACAAATTACTGCAGAAGTTTATTTCAAAGAAGTTTTAAAGTGTCACAGCACCTAGAATAGTGACAGATTTCCTAAAGAACTCATCAACAAAGAAGTGAAATGGTCACTTAAAGTGAGACTTCTGTTAAATGTCCATCAACAGCTTTTATGCTGTGGAGGGCCTCTGCCAAATGTGTGCTATCACAATAAATGGAGGTCAAGTGTGTAAGCCAACTCTCTTTTTAGAAAAAAGTAATAAATGGCATAGAAACATTCATATATCTTGCTCTTCTCGTGGTATTACACTGCCAGCCCCCGTGCAATCTCCCTAAGGGATAATTTGCTCTTTAAATCATAAAACACTGAGCCAAGGACAATTTTCATCATCTGAAAACCAAACAAAACCATAAACAGAATAAGATAAAGTATTCAGATAATATCAGTGGTGTACAGTGGGAACAAGCCATTATTTATTTTCCATCCATTTGAATAATGAAATTGTGTCACCCTAATGATACTTGAATTGTATAGCCTATTTAATATTTTTAAAAAACTACTATTTCTTGCTAAAGGTAGCATTGTTTTCTGAGCAAAGAGGAATATATGCATAAATCCACCATGCATTGAGAGGAGAGAGCCGTAAGGCTATATTATAAGTGGTGCAGGGTCAGCTATACTAATGTTGCCTGATAAGGTCCATTGTAAGACCTTGTTTTCTGTTACTTATAACTTTGCCAACCTTTAATTGTCCAAGATGAAATTTTCCGTGCTAGGTGTATCCCTCATGTTAAATATTTTTGGAAAATTTCCACAAAAATGGTTTAATCAGTTCTCAGAACAAAATTAGGAAAAATACATTGTTTTGTCTTTGTTAAAAGAATCCTTGCAACCATTTAACTGATAAGTTGTAGTGCCTCTACTCTTTGAAACAGGGAATTTCAATTTGTCAGAGGGGTCAGTGCTACCAGGGATGTGCCTATTGTCATCCTCATCAAAATCCGCTCAAATTTGGTCAAACTATGTGCCTCTAAAAATCCCAGATCTCATAGCAATTAAATTCCCTCTGTACTGAGCATGCTGCAAGGACTGAGCAGGACATTCCCAGCAGCTCCTCCTTCGAGCAGCCAGGGACTGTGATAGCACTGAAAGAAAAGAGCCTTTCTATCTGGTGCTCTCAGTGTTACTCTGTGGAGCCAAGGCAGCATGGAGAAAGAATGGACTGAAATGCTGAGTGGTTCAATTGTGGAGAGTGGCGGTGGGGACACTGAGACAAGGGACCATAGGTGTTGTGGGAAGACTGGGATAAAGAGCTTGGCATGGGGGTTGGGATGTCTAGCCAAGGGACATGGAGAGAGACTGTGATATGGAGCTTAGGGTAAAGGGACTTGGATTGAGATAATGAGGCAAGATGGGCAGGAGGACGAGACTAGATTTAGAACAAGGAGCCATGTGGGATGGGAAACATATCTAGCAGAATAAAGTAAGTAGACATCCCTGAAACATCATAATTATCTTACTGGACTAAGAAAGTTGCTTCTTTCCATTGTAACGGTCCAAGATGAGTTTCATATTCACTAGTCAGTCCTACTCTGTTTTGCTCAGAGAATGACATTGTTGTATTATTGTACAATATTCCTTCATTTGGGAGATGATAGGAATTTCATTTCATTTCATTTCATTCAGTCTGTCTTGTTTCATGCTCATTCTGATTAAATTGTTCTGTAAGTGAAGGATTTGTGACTATACTAGAAAGATGTTAAAAGAAAAGTTATTAACTGTTACCTGTACCTGCCCTCTCTTGTACAGTTGAACAATATCTATTACTGCATTTTGCAGAAGGGAATTATGTTTTTTGATATGGAGATTTAACCTCTTTTCAAAGTTAGCCTGTGGTAATCCTTTTATTTTGCTACATTGGACCTGTCATGTACCACTAATTTTTATGTGACTATGTTTGTCACATAGTGTTCTCAAACTATTAAGAAGAATGTTATCAATATTGTATCTATCAAAAAGGAAAAACTGTTTGTCAATGAGTGTAATCTATTCATTGATTTCTGGCCCACAAATGCCACAGTGAAGGTCACAAATCCACATGATGCATTGGATGATGGATTTTCGTTTGTATTTCTGAATTAGCAGAAAGATGTGTGTAACCAGAAACTCCCTTGTGGTTGTCTCAGGAAGCTCAAGAGCACATATTATTTCTTCCAAAGTGAATTATAACTTAGGCTTCCTAAATTAACTTCTGAGCCATCTTCAGACAGAAGCACTGAAATTACTAGTTTTGTAAAAATGTTCATTTTTGCCCAAACATGTCCTCTTTGAACATTTAGCTTCATAAGGTGGAAGGGATACAGTTCTGAAGACCCTTACTAAAAGATCAAAAGTTAATAAACCCAAAGGCTGCATCCTAGCGTATGCATCCTATCAAATGCATAACTTTTTCCAACATGTTCACTCCTGGAGAATGAAATATTGAGGTCCTATTTCTGAAAAACTTTGCTTCGAATTTTAGTTTTGCTGTTGGTGCCCAGATACCGTGGTGATAGGCACATTGTGTGTGTGTGTATTTGAAGTGTGGGGGGCGGGGGGAGCGGGGGGAAGGGTATTCCATTTACCTACTCTGCAAAGTTATATATATACACTTGTAATGTGCCTATGCCTGTGGCATCTGGACACTTCTTAGAAAGCTAAAATTGAAAGCTAAATCTAACGGATGATTTACTGTTACACAGCATATTACACAATAGATAAATGAGGAGAGAATTGTAGTTGTCCTCTCCTGGCAAATGATGTATATGTATAGAAATACAATGGGTGAAATCCTGGCCCTATTGAAACTTCCATTGACTTTACTAGGGCTAGGGTTCCATCCAAACTATTTTGAAAGCTAAATAGGGCATTCCTACCTCCCATTATCAATAAAGTGCCATTTACCGTAACATGTATGTGCTACATTATATCAGTTTTCTTTATAAATTGCAGAAATACATGTGAATGTATACATCAAGCCCAGAACTTCATATAAGCGTATTGATACAGATTATCTCTCAGCTGTATTGACTTTCATCTTCCTCACTTCAGTGCTTTTTTGGAGTAGTTGAATGGTAGTGGAAGCCAAATGATTTTGAAGTCCATAATGATGTGTTTTATGCAGTAAGGACCAAGTGAAACTATCATGGACATCAATGGAAAAATTCTATTGTTTTTAAGGGGAGTTCGAACAGGCCCTATATTCCTAGTATTTTCTTTGATTTGATGTCTTGAAGAGTGTATCCAATAAGCCCTGCTTGTCCTGTGCTACCAATGCAAGTGGAAGACAATGAGTTATTTTGGATATGTCTTGATTTATTCACCTGAGGGTTGACTTTTGACATAGTGGTGTAAGTCTGGAGAATGTACCGGTAGAACATCTTTTCCTGAACATCTGGATGGAGAGTGGAGCACATGGAGCACTTGCAGCAGAACTTGCAGCACTGGAATCAGCAGTCGACAGCGCGAATGCACTGGGTAAGAAAAGTTCCGTTTTCCTTTATTTGTGCTACAGAATTTCTCACTAATGTTTAACTGTAGTCAAACCTAGTCATACACAGCTGTGCAGATGTATACATTTCTTCTTTTTCCATAAATAGTGAATAATGGGAAATAGTAGATTTGTAGGATTTGGCAACGTCAACCTTCCTCCAAAAAAAAATGTCACATGAGTTTGTCTTGCTAAGAAACAGCAGGAGATTTATTCATGTAAACTTGTCATGAGTCCTAAAAATAAAAATTAATAGTGAATAAATTATTATATTATTCTTTCTCTGTTTCAGCAAGGACATAGCCTACAATTTTATTTTAGTTGTTTGTTTTTCAAACTAATTTTCTGACTACTTCTGGCAAAATATTCTTCCTTTGGAGATTGTGCACAGTCAGTTCATTGTGTTTTTTACTTTTGATTATATATTTATGTTCATTCAGCCAGGGAAGAGATCTTTTACCATGAGGTTTCTGTTGCAAAATTTTACAAACTGAAAGTTCACATTTCCTAAATATTTTCCAGTAGTCACTTAAATTTTGGTGTTTCCATGAACATTCCTGACAGTAAACTCATTTATGAGAATGTTTGTTAATAGCAAATATATCAGGAACAGACAGTTGAAACAATTCATTTTAAAAATGAAACAAATATTAATGAAAACCATTTTTTGATTGCTTGCACATCTCTGCTTATGAGCACAGTAACAGGGTGAGGGGAAGCTTTGTCTTCTTTGTTGCTATCACCAGCTTCCGTGGTGCAAAAGTGTAGTGAGAGAAGCAAAGTTGGACCTAAAGTTTTCTGGAAGTACTGTATCAAAGCATACAAGTATATTTTAAAGGTGACCTACAAAGGAAAAATAAGTGAGTTCATGCCTTTTAATTTTTTTTCACTTGAAAAAAATATCCAGAATATCAGGTCTTGTCCTCCATCTGTTTGCTGGAGGAGTCATTGAAGAATATGAGAACTGGAATGGGAATTGTCTTACCCTCAATTGGGCAGATTCTTAAACCTTTCACAGAGAGATCTTTCCTTTCAAGAGTTTTCACAAGCATTTAAGTTAAATAGGTATGAACAAAAACAAACACAAAAAGTTGCCACATTGAAGGCAAGGAGTGTTTAGCCACTGACTTCACTGAAGCCAGGATTTCACCCCAGAACTCTAAACATATGACTAAAAAAATACCATCCTCTTTCAATTCCTCAATGCCATTTTTTCCTTTGTAGGACAGGTGTATCAGAAGAGAAATAGTGGGGAGGGAAGTAGCGAGAACAGGTCTGGGTAACATAAGTGAGAAGAAAGGAAAAGATGGAGAAACAAACCAGAGATAAAAAATAAATGGACAGAGGAGTTTGTAAAATGGAAGATGAGGAAAACATGGAAGTGGGTATACTGAACAAGGTATTCTGACAGAAAAGCCTTTTTTGCTGTGTGCAAAATTCTTCCCTAGCTCCCTCCCATGTGAATGTCACTTCTAACTGTATTATAAGATGCCTATAAACTATTTCCAGCACTTAGGGATGTCTTAATGTAATTTTCACTAGTTTTCCAGGCAAAATTTTCCAATAATTGCATACTCTGCAGTTTCTGCCATCCGCTATTGCTCTTCCATAATTAGCACCCATAGGAACAACTGAAAGGCCAGAAGAAAGTGGTAGGGGATGGGAATTGGAGTTGAAAACTATAACAGTCCACCAGTAAATTGCAGAAAGCTGTGAATTTAAAGTATATTCAAGTGTTGTGCCCATTCATTGATGATTTAGACTCAGCTTTGGCTCAGTCAGGAGCCAAAAAAAATCAACTGAATTATATTGAAAAAAGCAGCATGGAGGTCTATAATAACCTGTCTTGAATACCTGAGCTGAATTTCCCTTTTCATCTGTTCACAGGTGTAAATGAAAATTTGAAAATTGTTTATCTTTCTTAGGAGAATTAATGAAAAACAGAAGCCAAAGTTTTTTAAGTTTGATTTTTGTAGTTGATTTTTAAATGTGTTTTTTAAGGTAATGTATTTAATCAAAAGATGTCTGTTTGTTAAAGCAACTTTTTATATAGACTGAATTAAGTGGACTGTATTTTCAAAGTTTGGCAGAATGTCACCAACAAATAAAAGACATGTCTGTTCCATCTTCTCTAGGCCAGGTCCTGAAGGAGATTGTCATGGACCCAGAGTGCAATACAAAATATGTGAGAATCCTTCCTGTCCTGCTGGAATGCCTACGTTCAGGGACTGGCAATGTCAGGCTTTTGCTGTCAGACCTTCATACCAGAAGCATGTATTCCAGTGGCAGGCTGTTATAGATGAAGGTAAAAGTAAACTATAACTCATTTAACTTGTGATTTACTTCTATGTATTAGATTCAATATCATAATGTTCATTAGAAAGCAGTGTAAAAAAAATTATAATTCATGAGGCTCAAACTTGAAAATAAGTTCCATATTGAATCATTTAAATTTTACTGCTCTTCCATCATGCTAATGGCTGTTTCACATATGCCCAGACAGTTTTGTCCCATCTTTATATGGAATATGACCTTCTCAATGAATACATCTGCCATAAAATTAAATATCAATGGGGCAAATGCAAAAAGAAATAGTGTAAAGTCTTTTATAAACACACAGTTCTAGCGGAACATCATCAAGATGTTAAAACCTGCTTACCTTGGTTACACATCCAGTTACACAGTTGAAGAGAGAGTGGAGATACTGTAGCTGGCATTGATTTCAGAGAAATGAAGGAGTGTGGCTTTAACATATAGATACCCTAGATACCCTGTGCTGGATTTGGCAGAATCCCATGTCTAATGCATATTTTGCACTTGGGTCAGTTTCTTATAAATCTAGACATCAACCATTTGTCATATTGCATTCGTTGCTACAATGAAACAATGTTTCTTATTACCTTGAATTGTTCACTCACCAAGGAAAGAGTGATACCAAATGTTTATGCTATCTGTAAAGCTAAAGTTAGCATAAAATATTGATGACCTAGAAAAGAAAATATTCTTTTTTGCCTCCTGGATGCAACACCATCACCTTCCTTGCTAGGCCTCTCCAGGCCCAGGCTATCTTCTGGAGCTTAAGAATTCAGGCCTCACACTCAGCTTGATCTGAGGCTGTTCTAGAAGTGTGGATGATAGCTGCTATCATACTGAATTTGCTTTAAATTTTGTCATATTGTATTTTCTTCAAAGAAATTAACTTGAGGAATTGAGTTACAAAAGCCATTTTTAAAATAATCAACTGTTGATAAAGATATGACTTATGGATGCATTAATTATTGTGTATTAAAACTCATTCTGAGGTGTGAGATCATTTAGAAATGCATTATTGCAAATTATAATGCAAATTTAATAAATGACAGAATCTTTCGTATTAACAGCAGTCATCCATGTCAGAAAGAATTATGTACCTACATCTTTAAAATAACCTTTTTCATTTGCTAAATGCCGAAGTTCTGAGGTCACACACAAATTCATTCTGATGAATTGTTTGCTCAAAGATGACTATCAAAGCCTGCCAAGAGCAAAGCAGCTCATACTGTGAGCTTTTTGGTGGCCTTTTAACAGTTAAGTAAGGTTAAACTCAAAATTTAGCTGCATGTGCCTTTAAATCTCACAACAAAAATAATCAGTTTGTCACACTGCTTCACTGAAGATGCATTTTGATGGTTAGGCCCAGGCCCAAGGCTTTGGGTTAGGACTGAGGAGCTCCTCACCTGTTCCAGCTTCACTCTGAATTCCCCCTTGGAAGAAGTAGGCAATCCTTCTTATCTCTCCTGGTGGTTTCTGATTGGCTACGACCTCCTTCCAGCACCATCTCCAGCAGAGGCTGAGAAATCCTGGTATACCGTCTCCCAATAACATAACGTTGGGCTTTCCAAAATCAAGGTTGAGGGCTATAAACTAATTTTCATTATGTTTATACATTGATTTACATTCAAGGGAAGAACTTTACTGTCTGGAATATTTTTAAAAATCTCTGTTCTAGAAACAAATATTTCCTTATGCTATTTCTAAAACATAAGATGGAGACTGGTTTATGTTTTCTGTCAAGAGTTCCATTTACAGCTGGGGTCACAAATCCTGTCACTCTTCAGGTGCAGTTGTGAATGCCCTTTCCAAGGTTTTTGCAATTGCCCAAAGTTCTATAGGCTGCAGAGCTTAGAGTGTGGCCTGACCAGTAGTCCTGTACTAAATCAGTACAGCTGCTGCTGGAGCAATCTGGAGCATCACTCAAGCTGTCTGGTTCCAGTGCCACTGAAATTTGCCCCAGCAGCCCCTCTGTGCAAACAGAGGAATGGCCTGGGTAAATTTCAGTGAGTGGAATTGGAGACCTAGCACATGGTATCACAATGCCACTCAAATTTGGCCTGGATGCCTTTCCATACAGACAGTGGGGCAGCTGGGCCAAATGGTGTTGCAACTTGGCACACAAGGAGTCTCTCCTGTACAGCAGAGTGCAGGGGAGTCCCCTGAGAACTTGAGTCCCGAGAACACAAGCTGAGTAAGTGAGAGGGAAGACTATCTGGCTGAGGGAGGTCCGGATCCCTGGGGAGAATGAGCATGGACCAGAATGAGGTCCCTACCAGGAGAAGAAACCAAAATTCTCCCCACACAGAAATATCTGAATTGGTGCCACTGTTCATCAAGGTGCTCAGAAATACCACTTTTAATTAAACACTGCACCTTCAAATGTAATTTAAGTTTACTTACATTGCCATTACCGTACATTACCAGTGTTTCTAACGACGTGAGCAACAGATCCTTTTTGAAAGGATTATACATATTTTCAATGGGATTCAAAGAAATTAACATTTGTGTATGACCCATTAGTTGGCAGAGGTATAGAGTAAGTGTGACTGTTTCCTTCCAGAATACATGAAATGAAGAGTAACTGAGATCACATGTGTACTTATGCATATGTGTACTTACGCACTTGTGTACTTACACACAGTAGATGGGAGTCCACGTGGACATGCTATGCCATGAAGTGGAAGCACTTTGTCTCCTGGGTGCAACACCATCACCTTCCTTGCTAGGCCATCTCCAGGCCCAGGCTATTTCCTGGAGCTTAAGAATTCAGGCCTCGCACTCAGCTTGATCTGTGTCCACCTCACGGCACTTAGTGCCTTCCTCTCTCCACTAGAAGGACAGTTGGTGTTTACCCACGCTACCACTATCTTTTTCTGAAGGGCCTGATGAACTGCTTCCCACCAGTCCTTACCACTACTCCACCCCCAGGATGTTAATCTTGTGCTGTCTGCCCTCACCAGGCCTCCCTTCAAACCACTGGCCATATGCTCCCTCATATATCTATCCATGAAGGTCTTCTTGTGGCCATCACTTCCACCCAGCATGTCAGCAAATTGGCGGCCATGATGGATGACTCTATCCCTACCCATATACAATTTGCTGTAAGGACAAGGTCTCCCCATGCCTTCACCCTAAGTTCCTCCCAAAACTTGTTTCTGATTTCCATCTCAACCATTCCGTCCATCTCCCTGTGTTCCATCCTACGCCACACATGACTCCCATGAACAGGACGTATGCACTGTCTGGCTGTCCACAGGGCACTGGCCTTTTACTTGGACAGGACTCATGCATTCTGTACTTCCCCATGCCGCTTCATGGTCATTGCAGAATGGTCAAAAAAGCAAGCCCTTTCCTTGCAGCGGATATCCAAATTGATCCCAAAGTGCATTACTGAATGCTTTGCGTGCTCCCACACTGCCGAGCAGGATCATGGTTCATTCCACAAGGGCACACGCGACCACTGCTTCCCCCCTGTCAGACATCCCCTGGCATGAGATCTATCGTGCGGCAACCTGGTGCTCCATCCACACCTTTGCAGTGCACTACATCATCAACCAGTGGGCAGATGCAGACACAACCATAGCACATGCCCTCCTGTAGTCAGCTCTACCTAGCACGTCCTCGCACCCACCTCCAAGCTGAACACTGCTTCTTACTCACTTGCATTTGAAATACATGTAGGGACCATCACTCCAAGAAGAAGAGTTACTTGTAACTGGAGGTTCTTCGAGATGTGTGGTTCCTGTTTGTTTTCCAATATCTGCCCACCATCCCCTCTTCTGTGGACTCTCTGTTCAGCAGTAAGAGGGAGGTTGCGGGTGCATTGCCCCACACAACCTCATATAACCTCTTCTGGAGCACGTGACAAAGTAAGGTGCCCGTGCGGGACAACAAACACTACTGCTGAAAACTTTCAGATCTGGCGCATGGCGTGCGTGCACACCCACGTTTGTAATACAAATAAGGACCACGCATCTTAAGGAACCTCCAGATACAGGTAAGTAATCTCTTGCAACCAAGATATTAGACAGCTAAACTGTGCATATTCTTCTAATTGTAGCTGTGAACATGACATGAGTATTACGTAGAATGAGGTTTTTAATACAGTTGTTTTCAAACAGAAAAAAGAGCTGTAGTTTACCAAACAGAAGAAAGATGCAGTATCTTTTTTTTTCATTTGTCATAAATAAAATGAAATAAGTTCTTGTTATAATTAACATTGATTAATATAATGAAGAAAACTGTGTGTCATCATCAAAAACATTGGTTGAAAGAATTTTACTTTTATTAAATCAGTTTTACTAACTAGGCATTTTTTTCATCAATTTCTATTAAAGAAAAGCCTTGTGCATTATATTGTTCCCCTGTTGGAAAGGATCAGCCTATTCTTCTAACAGAAAAGGTGATGGATGGGACTTCTTGTGGTCAGCATGGATTAGATATCTGCGCAAATGGTAGATGCCAGGTATAAATCAATTCTTTTAATATTTTAAATTCATGTCACTTATTACAATACATATGTGGCACAGAACCTGAAGGACTAGCTGGGGTTGGGAAAAGGCAGCACAGAAAAGGTATACATTCAGATGAGCAGTTCTTTAACAACACTAAGTGGGGGTGAGGCAGTGTATGATTGATTTCATTGTCTTGAAGAGGGACTCATCTTTCAGAGCATGGGGAACACTGATATAGAGTGTGCATATATATTTAATTCACCTTGATTTCCAAAAATACAGAATTCTAGGTCAAGATAAACAGCCCCGGGGCCTGAATCATGTGTAATAAAAGCCTAATACTAATTCTGTGCACTTTACTTAAAGTTTATGCCTTAAGTTGCATTAAAGTTTCACTTGGTACATGGAAATTCGTATCTCTCTAACTGCTCTTTCTTTGTCTCGTTTGATGGCCCTTCGTCCTCCTCACTCCTTTGTAGTCCCACAGGTTTCTTTTTGGCTCCTCCCTAATTAATTAGTGAGAATACAGTCTGTGGATAGCCCTACACCACTCAGTCATTGTCTTTACTGTAGTGAGTGAGACCTTGACACAGGCATCCTCTAAACCCTATGTATGCCACATCAGGGTATGCCTAGGTTAGGATAAAAAGAGATTTTTGTAAAGTATTAGTTAAAAGTTTTAATCAACATATTATAAAATCCTATTTTAAATAGGGCAAGTTGTACTTTAATATGTAGGTTTCATCTTAACCAGCTAACATGTTAATTCAAACACTTAAACTTATACACTTTAAAAATGCCCATGTTATCCTAGTCTAGACATATGGTAATAGGAAATAGGCATACAACTCCCATCTGAAAATCCTGATCTGTTACTTTCCTCTCTTCAATTTAAAAGAACTATAATGGAGAAATGCAGTAAGTCATCATGTACTTGAACATGAGCAGATTTTCAGTTCACAATAATTTCTCTTTTTATGGAGTTATTTTATTTTCTAGTTATTCTGCCCTTGCCTTGATAATTAATGAGAAGGAGTGGAGGTTTTATTGGTTTCATTGGATGAGTGCACCGACACTAATTCAGTTAATTCTGATTACACTGGGATCTCTAGACTTTTTATATAAGAACCACATATGGTATTCAGTGTAATCTGTTTTTGTTATCAAATTAGCAATGATGTTTATGAATAGAAATAAGTATAGCAGAGTAATTTGTGTGCTACCAAAATAAATGTTTCTTGTTTTAAGCTTAAGGCATGATAGCCTTTCAATTAAACATCAGTAAGGGTTACGTTTCCAAGTACATAATACAAGTTGCAGACACTTTCTCATTTCTTTTAATATAGTAAACTAGAACAGTAAATGATTTGGTGTCAGATTGTGCCTGGCCCTTATGAGGGTGCATTTACAGAGGAGCCCAAAGAACTTTCCCCACTTTGCACAGCCCGTGTAAGCACCAGATAAAGCTATGGACTCTGTGATCAGAGGAACATAGGGATTGTGCTGTCCCTACTACCCCCAGCAGTGCATAGTGTCACAAAGGTGAAGGTTCAGGGCAAGGAGGGAGCTAGGACATGGCTCCACCCTGTATACGCCAGCTAAGAGAACTGGCCAGCCACTTGAGTGGGGTGGGTGGTTGTTAATAAGCTGCATGTGCCCTCCGAAGTGGGGAGGCAAGTTGTCATCTGAAATGCCTTGTGGTGGTGATCGTCCTGTAGTGGGACAGCTCTGTACCAGTCTAAACGCATAATATAATCCTTCGTTACAATGATAGATTTATTTTTCTCCACAGAAATTTGGCTGTGATGGAATATTAGGTTCTCTGGCACGAGAAGATCATTGTGGTGTCTGCAATGGTAATGGAAAATCATGCAAAGTTATTAAAGGCGATTTTAACCATACCAGAGGAGCAGGTATATCTGCTAAGTTTTTACTTAATAAACCATGCAGTGTTTTGATGAAACTGTGTGTCAAGAGGTATGCTTCAGTTTTGCTTAACAATTAAGTGCCTGAGAACTACTTTCAGAGAGATGTGGAAGACTTCTGTAAAGCTGTTGATTGTTGTTTGATTATGATATGCAGTAGTGGAGATGTGAGTGAAGAATTCACAGGAAAATTTTCTAATGAAGAAATTATAAAGTTATGTTCTGTCTGTTATGTACTTATTAAATTACAGTAGAGAAGGAATTATCTAAGTTGCATGGGCTGCAGTTGTATAAAAGTGTTTCCCCCCCAGTACAAAGGGCACTATTTCATAGAAAAGGCTGTTTTTGACAGATTGAAACAACCATTTAGTAAACCCCACTTCTGCTTTTTGACACCAGTACCTGCATTTGTTTACTGTTCTTGAGAATAAATGTTATCAGATTATTATACCTCACCTACATCAAGGTCTTTAAGCAAAAGAGGAAACAAAGAATATAAAGGACAAATGTCCAAAGAAAACTTCTTCTAAAGTATCATAACATGAGTATAAAATTGTGAGTAATATAAATCTGAATGGCATTTCTGAAATGTTTTAGAAGCTACGGTATATGTCATTCTTCCCATTGAGCTGAATGGGATGACTTATGCACATAAGTGTTCTCGGAACTGGGGCCTAAAGCCATAAGATTAGCCACTTCTTGTTACATCTAGAAGCGAACGCATTTGAAACAGTTCTTTATCTGAAAATGCATTTGATAGATCATTATTTCAGCTGTGAAATGTTTGTGTGTAGTTAGGATTTCTGCTTCTTTCTAAAGAAGTTTGCAAAATTTCAAGATAGCGAGTAGATTGTTTTGCACAAGATAGTATAATGAGAAGCAGACTGTCTGAAAAATGGAGAGATTTCAGTGCAATCTAGACTAATCTAAGCAGTGCTTTAGAAAAGAAAATCGGACACAGCCTTCAGATACTTGAATTTAGCCCTTTCTGAGTCTGGAGGTAATGTAGGACAGGGAAAACTGAAACACAAACAAGTCTGAGGGATAGGAACATATAAAGAAAGAGTGGCTAGTTCAGTTACAGATCAAAGTTTGAATCTAAAAAGCTGTAGAAAAGGTAGGTGACCACATCAGTCGAAATCTATATATAATGGAGCAGTACTAATCAACTTTGAAGCATGACTATATAAGGAGATATTTTCCGACTTTGAAACCTGAAATTTAAATTGTTCAGAGAAATTTTAATTAATTAAACATTTTTTAAAAAAAATATACTACATTAAATGGGACAATTTCATGTCAGCTATAGGATATTGGGCACAATGATGTCAATACTCAGTAGTATAATTTCATTTTACAATTATATTTACAAAATGAAAGGTCATACCCTGTTATCCATTCTGTGAGGTCTTTCTTGGGGTTTTTAAAGTCTTGTTTCATAAATAAAATAATTGTGTTTTTTCAGTGTTTCAGAGTTTTTAATGGGGCTGTCTGGAAACCTAGCAGCCCCATCTCCTTATCTCATGAAGAACATCTTGAAGGAATAGCAGCTTTTATTATGTTCATTTTATTATGATCATTGTATATATTATACATAGCACATCACATGAATAATTGTGTTTTTTCAGTGTTTCAGAGTTTTTAATGGGGCTGTCTGGAAACCTAGCAGCCCCATCTCCTTATCTCATGAAGTGAAGAGAAAATAAGCCTTGTGAAATTTATCTTTGAAATATTTTTTTAAATATAGGAGTGCTAATTAAAGACAAGAGGGATATATTCTTTCCTTGTTTATTGGCCTGATTTCGTGAGTTGTTGAGCATCCTCAGCTCTCAAGCAATCTATGAGACTACTCACAGATTTAAAGTAAGGCTCATGCTAAGTGGTCCATGAAGTCAGTGAGAGTTATAAGTGCTCAGCAGCTTTGATGTTGTGGCTCTATATGGGCATCTCCCATTAGCATGCATAGCAGTCAGTCACAATGACCTTGGAACATACCCTTTACGTTAACTTATTTTTGGATATTCATATGCAAATATCTTTGCAAAGGCTGTTTATGACAGGGCATCCTGGAAAATATGATACAATATTAGATAAAAAAGAATAATGGATTAAAAAAAACCCAAAAAATGCAAAATCTACTTTTCCATAGTTTTCTATTTAACTCGCAACATTTGATCTCATGCTTAGGTTATGTGGAAGCTTTGGTGATACCTGCAGGAGCAAGAAGAATCAAAGTTGTGGAAGAAAAGCCAGCTCACAGCTACTTAGGTATATTTTGTTTCATTTATTGTTTGTACCCGCTGCAAAAAATTACCATACTGCTTGTATGTGTGACTTAGAAGTGAACTACAGAGAGTATGAAAAGAAAGTGAATTATGTGGAAAGACCTTTTAAAGGAACTGTGTCTCAGGGGAATGACAATTGTGTGTTTGCTTTTTAATAGATTCCTGAAAAATTACAATTGTTGCTGTTCTGTTCTGTGTTTTCAGTTTAAGCTGAGAAACAGAACCAGTAAGAATTAATAGGGCAATGAAATGAAAAGTCCCTGGTTTGATCTTTGTATTAGCATAATTAACGTATAAAAAGGTTTTATCTGATTAATCTCACTGTTTTCATGGATAATTATTAAGATTTATTATCTTAATTGCAGTTCCAGAGTTCAAAGGTTTGCTTTCGAGTTATCATGAGAGCTGCTCCTCCTCTGTTAAAATATCTTAAAAGGTTCAGTGTTTTGGATTGCTCTATTGTGTAAATACAGTGATGGCTCTTTGGGGTTTTTTTTGGAAATGATGTGAGCTCATAAAACAGAATTTCAAATTGATAACCTCCATTTTAGTGGTAAGTTTTCTAGGATATATTTTTTTAAGAGTTCTATTTATTTTTAGATAATGCAAGTTGAAAACAAAATATATCTTAGATATTTAGTAACATATTAATCTGTGCAGGACTGGACATGTCTTTTACAAATTGAGTGTATTTACTTCTTCAGTTTATATTATATATGAACGACTCAGCTTAATCATCTAGTCCATTTCATCTTGTCCAAACTTCTTGTAGCACACTTTAATGATGAGGGAGGGAGTATTGGGAGTATGTTGTATTGGGACACTCAGGAGGTGTGAGGGTTAAGGCAGAAGCATTCAATCTACATAATGCTGTCTACAGCAGGGGTAAGATAGGCTCAGCTACGTTGCTCAGGGCAACATTGACCTGGATTGACCTAACTTTTCAGTGTAGACTAGCACTTAGACTCATAAGTTTCTAAATCGCTTTTGAAAAAGGAGATCTAGGCTTCTAAATGAATTAAACCTTGCGTTGTTGAGCACAGCATCACCTAAATAGCTTTAAAAATATGGGCCATATCCTTCTGGGACACATAGGTCTCATATAGAATAGTCTGAGCTTGAGGGAGGAATCTATATTTCCATTTTTTGACTTAGGGGAATCAAACTCCTTTGTGAGTAGCATTCTAGCTCCTCTTCTAACCAATACTTTGGTTAAGCTTAACAAGAAGTACATAAGCTTTTTTCATGTCACTACATAATGTCACAAAGTATCATAAAGGGGCATCCTCAGACATGATGCAAATCTTTGGAAGTGTGCTCCTTATCGTGGTTGGTCACTGAGGGTATGTCTCCACTACCTGCCAGATCAGCGGGTAGCAATAGATCTTTTGGCAATTGATTTATCACATCTCGTTAAGACGCGATAAATCAATCGCCAACAGCGCCCCCGTCGACTCCGGAACTCCAGCTTGCTGCGAGGTGCAAGCTGGAGTCGACTGGGGAGCGTGCCGCCGCCATGAGGACGGCAGGTAAGTCAGCCGAAGATACGTCGACTTCAGCTACGTTATTCACGTAGTTGAAGTTGAGTATCTTCAGTCAATCCCCTCCCCCAGTGTAGACCAGCCCTAACTCTTAGTCAGTTGTCATTTTACTTTTACTTTTTTTAAGAACTTAACAAAGCAGCTCAACCTCATTGAGGGCTAGCTATTGTTGTTATATTTGAAGGGAATTTGTTCAGCCATTTTTGAATTATTGAGGAGCAGGAAAACGACTTGAACAATATTGTTCAAGTGCAAATCATATGTTCTTACTGCGGGAAGGACTTTCCTTTAAACTTTTCTTAAGTTGCGTGGTTGAAACAGGTCCGAGAGACGTTTATGAGTCTGAACAGGATGAAAAGCATTCCAAAGTTTGAGAGCAGTTGAAAATTTCAGCTCAAAAAGATCATTTTGCAGAAAACTCTGTGACTGAAAAAATGCACATTGATACATCCTTATCTACATCCAGCATTCCCCATCACAAATCTTATAAACAACAATTTAACTATTCTCTTGTGTTTCTGTCCTTCTATTTTATAGGTTTCTTTGTGCTATTTTTACAATGTTGAATGCTTTATTCTCTTTATTTCTGGCCCTAACAACAAAGTGGGTCAACTTTACAGATTCAGGGCCAATTTTTTCAGAAAATAATCTCAATAAATGCTATAGAAAGGCATGCAATATGGCTGCAAAAACATACACTTCCAAAGCAGAAGCCAAGTTAAGACTGTTAGAACATTTGGCCCTTATTGTACTAGTGTAAATTCAGTATGGGGGTAATCAGAACTGTGCTTCCATCTTCACAAGTAGTGGGGGGCAGAAGAACAGTGGTCTGGGTCCTGCAATTAAATTGACTAAATTGTGCCTTATAGCCACAGTCTACATTAATAAAGAGAGAGTGGCTGTTCTACAGCAGCAACTCTCAGGAGGAATTCTGACTGATTGTGTCAGAATTGTTCCTGGGCCCTACAGAGAACATAAGATTCACTGGTAGCAACTCTACCGTCCTAGGAGAGGAGAGGGTGCAACATGTGATTCTCTGTGCAGTTGGGCAGCTCCGCTGTGCCCCCTCTCCTCACTGCTTCGGGGTGCTAGAACCCTAGATGGGGATGAAAGAGTGTATGTAACTCCCAACCACACTATGACGAGGTACTGCACAGACTCAAAAGATTTACAGAATCTCTGGTACCTGCAAAAGATCCACAGATTAGCTAGTCAGCCCTAGATACATTACATGGTCAAAATGTCAAAAATTATCCTTCTTCAATACATCATTCTTAGGATCATAGGGGTGGATAGAAATTGTACTCAGTGACAAAAAGAGAGAAAACAGAGATGCTTAATTAGTAACATTTCCATGCATCTGAAATCCAATTAATTTTAGAATTAAAATATAGTATTCAAGAAGGAATTTGAGATTTTTGTCTAAGAAATTATTTCTCATTATGTTAAAATTGTTGCCAGGAGACTTGATTCGTTTTCTCTTGCTTTACAATCTCTATCATAAGAATAAGTTATGAGGAATTCAGTATTTCATGTATTAGCTGAATTGTTGTACAGTAATGCTGTGCTTTGTCCTTTCCTCAATTTTCAAATTCAACAGGCAGGCATTACAATTATCTTTTGTTTAAAAACCTCATTAAAATGGAGTAAAAATGGTAATTTACGGTATGTTTTTCATAAAGAATGTATTAGGCTTTCACAGCAGAATTCTCATTCTTGTGACAGTTTTATATAATGACATGACATAACCCATTCCTATAATGATTTAATAAGAATGGATAATGGAATATAACTAAAGAATTGTTTTATAGTCTAACGACTATAATCGTCTCCTTACCTTCTGATATTCTGCTAAACAGATGTTAGAAGGAAAAAATACAGTTATTTTCATTTGTAGCACAGAAGTGGATTACTTTTGACCTCTCAGATGTACAGTAACGCTCTTTCAAAGATGTAAATCTTTTGGAGTTCTGAGAATTTAATGCTACACAAATTTGTAATCACCAGTTCCATTTTGAGGCATCTAATGCATAATTGTGCTGCATGTGGTTTCCATTATGGAATACACTTCCTGAGGGAAAAAAATCTGACATATGGTCCTTATATATAGCCTGTCAAAGCACACACAGTTTTAAATATCACCTCTGACAATGCTTTTAAATATCTTGGGCCAGATCCTCAACTTGTCTAAATTGTCATAGCTCAGTTGAAGTCAATTTACACCAGCTGAGGGTCTGGTCTTTATCAACAAGAATTTGTACAACTTTGTGTATTAAGACCAAGCATACTTCCCTCCAACCTCCCTTGCTTAAAAGTTCATACAATATGGTTAATATGTAGCACTTTTGAAGCTAATTTTATTCCAGTATAAAGTAATCATATGTTCTTTAGAATATGATAATGGTTTATGCCTTTGCTAGCTGTTAGCACTTTATTTCATGAATTTTGTGATTTATAATGATAGAAACTAAAGCTGCCAAATTAAAAAAAAATACCTTTGTGGGTTTACATTTTTTTCATGAACAGAAGATTATATGGTTTTATTTTGTTTTAATCTGGTAACAAAGAAGACTCTGTGGGATTTGCTGTCTGTAATAGTCCTTTTCAGTTCATTAAAATATTAGAGAAGAAAAAGGCAGTCAGATCTGAGACTCCCAGCCCAGTGTTTTGTGTATATGAAATAGGTAGAATTGGAACAATTGATCAACACATTTTAGAAAACACTCAGAATTGAGCATATGAAAGTCTATCATACTCAGATGATATTTGTTTAAGCTTAGTGAAAACATTTGTAGAATTCTCACCTTGCCAAAGCAGTAGATTGCAAAATGAATACAAGTTAGTTATTCTTTCTCATTCATGAAAGCTAAATCTGAGAGCCCTGTTCAGAAAAGACCCATGTTTTATGTGTTGTTTTCATTTTTAAAGGAAGAGGTCTAGGCACAAGGTCAAAGCACAAAAATGTGAGCAAAATTATGCATCTATATTTGCATTCTGTGTTTCAAAGACTATCCATGCAAAATGGGTATTAAACAGAAATGGTTAGTTCAACATGTAATTAGCCATTTGTGCATGCATTTATCCATGTAGCACATACAAACGTAACTATACACACAAACATTATGTATACATTTTTGCACATACGTACTTAAATATGACCTCTGGACTGTTTTTTATTTTAATCTGGTCCTTGAGCTACATAGAGGAATTGTGCAACAGCCCTCTTTTTGATAAAAGCCATTAATTTATTATTTTTGAGAAATTGTGTTGGGTACTTAGAGGATTCATCAGCTTTATTGTCAGAGTAGGTACAAAATGGAAGTGAGAGAATACGTGAAAATTTATCCACAGTGCTAAAGATTTAAACATGTATATGAGAAAATAGTAACACAAATTAAAACACTTAAATCACGTCACTATTCAATGAAGCAGTTAAATACATATTTAACTTTAAACACATACTTAAATCCTATTGACTTCAATGACATTTAAGCATATGCTTTGGTGAATAGTGATGGTCTCCTTATTATCTGCAGAAATTGTTGAGATGGAATACATGTAGACTGCTTTATATAAGTTAGTTAAAGTTGTATGATCCATTAAAATCCCAACACCCGGTCTCTTCGGTTTCATTTTATAGTAACCTTGATGACCTTGGCACAGGGCATTTCCTGAGGATTAATGACCTATTAAGGTTCATTGCCTGAGGTTCTGCTGAGATGCCATCATCTCCTTCCTGCCCATGAGTAATCCTCAGGAAATGCCCAGTGCTTTGACGGTTACTCAAAAAAACAAACAAACAAAAAAAACGGAACAGCTCCCGTAGGCTTGTTCTTTACCCACATGCTTGTGTGTAATATTCACACACAAATTCAGGATATATATTTGAAATCACATCAGTTATATCGAAAAAGCCATTAATAAACATTGTATCACAAATATCTAAATGCTTTATTTGTATTTTAAAAGGGGAAAATAGAAGTATATTCTAATCAGTTTTAGGAAAACCTGATGATCAATATAAACTGTCATTGTTTTCTGAACTATCCCTATTATACATAGTTACCTCCATATTAGATCTTTCCCATTTTATTACACATCTTATTAGAAATATTTCTCAGGCACTTATTTATTTCTCAGTTTCTTCTAACTACTGTCCTGCATAGTTTTTCAATAAGTCTTTGATTACACTGGTCTACAATTTTTTAGAAGTCGTCTGCTTCAGAGATAAAATGTGATATTTATTATGTATCTTGATGTGCTGAATTCAAATATGACAATTAAAACAACTGATTGGCTACTGTTTCTAAGATATTTAAGTTTTTACATTTTATGTCTATGTATATTGTGTAGATAGTAGAGTTTTAATCATAAATTGTAAACCTAGGTCTTTTCATGTGTTTATGGTTGCTTTACATGATAATAGTTCACCTGTCCTGTTTATGTAACACTTTAAAAATCAGCAAAAGGGTTATATAAATAAAATGTATTATGAAACAAAAGGCAAAAAACTATTATGTACATAGTTTAGTCCTATTCAGTGTCTACTCGGCGCTTCTTGGCTTGTCTCTTGTATTCATTAAATGGAGCATCTCTTGTCACTGTCCAGCAATAGTCTGCAAGCACTGATGGGCTCCATTTTCCCTGATAGCGTTTCTCCATTGTTGCAATGTCCTGGTGAAATCGCTCACCGTGCTCATCGCTCACTGCTCCTCGGTGGAAAAAAATCTAGATGAGAGTGCAAAAAATGTATGTTTAGTGACATGTTGCAACCAAGGCTTTTGTATGCCTTGAGGAGGTTTTCCACCAACAACCTGTAGTTGTCTGCCTTGTTGTTTCCGAGAAAATGTATTGCCACTAACTGGAAGGCTTTCCATGCCGTCTTTTCCTTGCCACGCAGTGCATGGTCAAATGCATCATCTCGAAGAAGTTCACGAATCTGAGGACCAACAAAGACACCTTCCGTTATCTTAGCTTCACTTAACCTTGGAAATTTTCCATGGAGGTACTTGAAAGCTGCTTGTGTTTTGTCAATGGCCTTGACAAAGTTCTTCATCGGACCCAGCTTGATGTGTAAGGGTGGTAATAAAATCTTCCTTGATTCAACAAGTGGTGGATGCTGAACACTTTTCCTTCCAGGCTCCAATGACTGTCGGAGTGGCCAATCTTTCTTGATGTAGTGGTAATCTCTTGCACGACTATCCCATTCGCAGAGAAAACAGCAGTACTTTGTGTATCCAGTCTGCAGACCAAGCAAGAGAGCATCAACCTTCAAATTGCCACAAAGTTGCCAATGATGATGGTCATAGTTTATGCACCTCAAAAGTTGTTTCACGTTGTCATAGGTTTCCTTCATATGGACTGCATGACCAACTGGAATTGATGGCAAAACATTGCCATTAAGCAGCAAAACAGCTTTAAGACTCGTCTTCAATGAATCAATGAAGAGTCTCCACTCATCTGGATTGTGAACGATGTTGAGGGCTGCCATCACACCATCGATGTTGTTGCAGGCTACAAGATCACCTTCCATGAAGAAGAATGGGACAAGATCTTTCTGACGGTCACGGAACATGGAAACCCTAAGATCACCTGCCAGGAGATTCCACTGCTGTAGTCTGGAGCCCAACAGCTCTGCCTTACTCTTGGGTAGTTCCAAATCCCTGACAAGGTCATTCAGTTCAGCTTGTGTTAGGAGGTGTGGTTCAGAGGAGAAGGATGGGAGAAAATGTGGGTCCTGTGACATTGATGGTTCAGGACCAGAAGTTTCATCCTCTTCCTCTTCCTCGTCTGATTCAAGTGAGAATGATTCTGGTGCATCAGAAACCGGCAGTCCTTCTCCATGGGGTATTGGGCGTATAGCTGATGGAATGTTTGGATAATGCACAGTCCACTTTTTCTTCTTTGACACACCTTTCCCAACTGGAGGCACCATGCAGAAGTAACAATTGCTGGTATGATCTGTTGGCTCTCTCCAAATCATTGGCATTGCAAAAGGCATAGATTTCCTTTTCCTGTTCAAACACTGGCGAAGATTTGTTGCACAAGTGTTGCAGCATATGTGTGGGGCCCACCTCTTGTCCTGATCTCCAATTTTGCAGCCAAAATAAAGGTGATAGGCTTTCTTAACCATAGTGGTTATACTGTGCTTTTGTGATGCAAAAGTCACTTCACCACAAACGTAGCAGAAGTTATCTGCACTGTTCACACAAGTAGGAGGCATCTCTGCTCACTTTGGCTAAACAGAAATGTGTCCCTTTGCAAAATCAAACACTGACAAATAAGAGAGCACGACACTGTATGATTTCTAGACCTGATATAGGGCAATTTGTTCAGCAGAGTGATGTAAGCTTCGTTACGATTGCATCATCCATGACTTCTAGGAACAACATGATGCAATTCATCTCATGTATGACGCAATACCAGCTTCAGATTGCATCATTCATTGTTTTGCCTAAAAAGCAAGTACTGTCCAAACCCAGTCATAGATTTATTCATAGATCCAGTCAAAGATGTATTTTAGTCATTTCTGGTTTAAATTGAGATCCCTTCCCTTTATAACTCACTTATCCTCCGCCATTCCCATGTCAAGGGTCGTATATACTGACCCAATAGCATATCTTGAAAACTAGAGCCAATCAACAATTTTAAGCATCATTTTCGTTCTCAATGACCCAGAATTAGTAAAGTTTGACTACATTTATTTCAGAAGCATTTTGGCTGTAGAGCAGTGTTATTGGAGTATGTGATTTTGTAAACACTATGAACATTTTTCTGAAATTCTTCATTGGGGAAGGGAGATTCTCTTTTTGACCCTGTGCATACTGTGATATACCTAATTAAGCTATTGCAAATACATTGTGTGGGCCTGATAACTATTCTTCTTTGGTTTCCTTATGCTCAAAAAGTGGCCTGAAATAAATTAAAGGAGAAGTAACTAATAGGAGAGCTTCCTACAGAAAGATAATATCAAAGTACACCCCCATGTATTTGAGAGATGATGGGAAATTTAGGTTATTCAACTTATAATATCTCTATATAAAAGTAATATAATGGCTAATAGTAAATTTCTTCACATAGTCAAAGATATTTATCAATTAAACTATGATATTCATTTTTATACTAAAGGAGTACCAAATATATTACTTTCAACATTTTTAAATGTTCCATTGTTGATAATGAAAAATTGAAAGATGTGGTTGCAAAAGTACATCTAAATGGAAATAACACTAATATTGGTACCTTATGTCTATCTAATTCTAAAAACACTGATAGTGGTTCAAAATATAAGTTTGTGACAGAATTTTGCCTTTTATAGGGTATTAAGCTGAAATTTTCAAAAGTGCTTAAGGTATTTGGTCACCAAATTCCCTGGTTTTCAAATCCTGTATTTGGCTTTGAAAATGTGAAACAGTGGCTTACTTTAAAAAATATAAAAGGTAAAATGTACACTTTCAGGGGTTTATGATTTTTTTATTTTTGTAGACTATTTTGATCACTAGCAAGTGTTCTTGGAGAAGTAGTAAACGGTCAGAATTACATTCTTCTGAAATTTTACATGCAGTGGCTCACTAAGTTTTGTATCCTCTTTGCACACAAAATATAACACCCATCAATTCAGAATTCACAATAATGGGAACTTCCCCCTCATTTTAACTCAGTCCTCTTTTTCTTAAAATCTATTATCTTTTCTCTACAAAAATTGGCAATTTCCACTTAAACAAAAAAAAATGTCAGAACAAAGTAGCTACCATTTCAGTAGTGTCCACATAAAGAGAGAGAGCGAACTGTTATGGTACGTAAATCTAGCAATTATACCACATTCCTCACCATCACTCAGTTATTAAATAAATGGTACAGGCTAGCTTTTGATCTGTAATACAGAATAGTGCATTCTGTGGCATCAGATTGATCAGAAATAGGCACTGAGAGAGAATGTTACAGGATCTGACGTGTTTAGATATGCATGTGTTGGATGCTCAACTCACCCTACGTAAAGACTGGGGAAGAAAGGAGCATTCAGTCCCAACTAAAATAAAATAACCTTTGCAGATTACTCTCAGTATTTAACTAGGTACTGCAAAAGGATTCTGTAAATGTGTTTACATAGTAATAATGAAAAGTAGTAAATGATGCTTTCCATTATCGTAGTACAGTGGCACTTTTTCCATTTATATCATGGGCTTTACAAAACTGAATTAACTGAGCTTCATAAAACTCCTATAAAGTAGGAATTCCCATTTTACAGACAGGGAGCTTGTCTCTATGAATACTTAAGTTTGCAGCAAGCTGGGGTAATAAAATCTACTTCACATTAGCCTGCCACGTGCTAACTGTTCATACCCCAACTTGCTGTGAACTATATGTTCAAATCAATAAACCCAGGAGAAATTATCCAGATTATCCAGAATCTGATTTAACAGTGATTTATATCAGATACTTCACAGGAAGATGCAAAAAACTGCAGAGTGGAAAACAATGGAATAACCTGCACATGGGCGAAGTTCCTTTTTATTCCCTACCAGTTAATGATTGTTGTGTAGTCTGAAGTATGAATATTGATGTATTCTCATTTGTCATACAATATTTAGTTCACCCTTTTGTTCTCAATGGTAGAGAGAACCTGTTCCCACAGGTCAGTTACATACTGTTTAATTATTTTTTTCTCTGAGCAGTATTAAATTGATTGCCACTTGTTCTTGTATTATGAGAAAGTGTAAATGAGAGTGCTTAATTTACCTTCTCAATATCATTCATTATTCTGTATACCACAGTTATCTTCTTTCTAAATCAGGCAGTCTTTTCCAGCCTTTTCTCATATGAAAATTTTCCATGACTCTAGTCAATTCCACCTTTGAATCCCTTCTATTTCTGTTCTATAACTTTTGAGATTGGATAATCAAAAACAAATAGTGTGGGAAAGGGCAAGGTAAATAAAACCATCATAATTAGCATATTAAGCAGAATCTCAGCGCACCAAATGTCTAGCCAGTGCCTAGAGTTTTGCAAGTCTCATGGTACAGGTGAGTTTCAAAAAGATTCAAAGGAGAATAATGTATTGACTTTATGGACATTAATACGGAACGTCTCCCAGGCATGGGGAAGAAGGTTGACATTGTTGGCAGAGTACAGGCAGGCCTTATTACATATTAGCACTGAGAGGAAAGAGAGAATTAAACTATGAAAGGCCCTATATAGGGATGCAAAGAGGTGGAAGACATAGACCAACAAACCAAGGAAATTACTTTAGCAATGGCGTTTTGAATGGACTTGAGAGGACTATGATTGCAGTTGTCAAGGTTAGAATGAAAACAGTTGGAGTAATCAGGACTTGAACATATAGTATATCTAGATAAACATGCCCAAAGTTAAATAGGCTGTGGCAGAGCCAAGAGTAGAACTTAGATCTCTTGATTCTCAGTCCTAAGCTTTAATCATAGGACCACCTTTCCTTCCTTCAAGTCAAACTCTGCGGCTCAAGTATGGACCCACAGATGTGAGAAGAATACAGAAAGAACTAGAATGGTTCTGTTACATTGGAGGCTGTTCGCGGTTCAGCCTGCACCCTCTGAATACCTCATGTGCCAACATGGAGTGTTTTGGAGATGGAGCAGGGATAGGCTAGGTGGATCCACAGTTGTTTTACTTCAGCAGCCAAACCCCCTCTTTTCTATGATGAAGAGACTGTTACAGTCATATGGCTGCATAGCAGCTCCACTGTTGATCAGGGAGAGGATTCCATTCCATCTTACCCTCTCTGACCCTTGCAGACCTCCACAGTTTATAGCCCATTTACTTTGGTTGTGTGCTGGGGAGAGGATATGGCCCTTACTACCAACTACTAAATGAAACTTAATTAACTTTAAATAGTTGAATTGTTAAACCTAAAAGGCCAATTTTTGAAACTTATAAAATCACTGGATATTTTTAGTACAGGAATATTTTACAGCATTAATGGATTTTATAGTCTTGCTATTTAGCGTACAGTGCTGTAGTGGCACACATTATTGGTGAATAATGCAATTGTATTCCTGCCAGTTGATGGTCCTATTGCCATTATTTCCCATAGAAACATAACATAACAGTATAAATATAAATAGGAGAGAAGTTGATCACCAGGAATGACTCACATTAATGTACAACCCTAAAAGAAATTTTGGGCATGAACTAAGGTGTTGAGGTTTTTCACATAATTCTGAGGCCCTACATCCAATTTCAATGGGGAATGGGTCACAAGGTGACTTTGAGTATATTTAACTTCACATGACTGTTCAAGAGCCTGATTCTTTCAAGAATGACAGACTCTTCACAAGAGGAAAAAATACTGATTCATGTATCAAAAATTATGCGAAATCATTTAACCTCAGTTCCTTGAAGTGCATCTTATTTAGTCTAATAATCAATGGTTGTGATCAAGCCAAAGGGGTGAAAGAGCCCTCCCCCACAAAATATATTCCTGGCTTGAAACATCAAATTATGCCTATTTACAAAAGTCAGTTTTTTAGAAAACAGAAATATAGTGCAGAAATGTAGCATGTCTGGGACAATTACAGCATTTCCACATTTTCAACTAGTAAGCAATGGAGTTTACTAGTTAAAACAAAGGACTTGAAAGCAGGAAGTTTCTAAATCCTAATCTGCCCTGACCCAGAGCAGTGCTCTGTGATTTCTGAAGCATTCCATTTGTCCCCCTTATTCCTTAAGTCCTGTCTCTTCATAAAAATTACCATATTAGGGGCAAAGAACTTGTATAGACCCAACTGACCTGTGTTTTAATTAAGTTACTGAATAATGCTACAGGCCGTTAGTCCTTGTAATCAGGCCAATAAAACTGTCCTAACTTCAGAAGAATCCGGATAATGGCAGACATATGTTTTTTGTCATGTTTCCTTGCCAGAAAGTGAATCTAGAATGTGCTGTTGTTTGAAGTTTATTTATGTAGGTTATGAATGACCAATAGCTTTGTGAATTGGATTCTGTGATTCTACCAACTTGTAAATTATACTAACAGAACAATATGAAGATGCCATAAAGTATTACTGTAAAGGTCTCTTTCACATAATTTTCTAATATTTCCACAGCTCTTCGAGATGCCAGCAAACAGTCCATTAATAGTGACTGGAAGATAGAACATTCAGGGACATTCAGTATTGCTGGGACTACTGTCCATTATGTTCGGAGAGGTCTCTGGGAGAAAATCTCTGCCAAAGGTCCCACAACATCACCTTTACATCTACTGGTATGACAATATGGATTATATTTTAGTGGGGTCCAAATAGCCTGACAACTTTGACAATTTTTCCTAATGTAAGATAGCTAGAAGCCATAACTGAGATAAAATCTTTTGTGTGACAAACATTATAGGAGACTTCACATTGTAGGATCAGTGGGCTGTGGTGGTCACTTACTGAAATGGAGGAAAGGTGAAGTTGATAGTGATGGTGATAGAACTGGAAGAGGGAGAGAGAGTATGGTGATTCTCAGGGTGATGATGGGAGAATACTCAACATTTTTTAAATCCTCCAAATGCAAGAATCTGGGGAGATATCTCCCTCCAAAAATAGGAACACAATTTCTTCCTCTGGTCATAATTTAATTTCAGCAATGTCTGTGAACATGAATCTTCATTCTGTATATGTTGCAGGTCCTGCTTTTTCATGACCAGAATTACGGTCTGCATTATGAATACACAATGCCACTGGACCCTCTTCCTGAGAATCAGAGCTCAAAAGTGCCTGAACCTCTTTTTATGTGGACACACTCAGGTTGGGAGGACTGTGATGCTGTATGTGGAGGAGGTAAATAATTTTTTTAAAAAAATCAATATATATTTATATATCCTTGGATAACTACTTGTTCACTCAAATGTTAGTTTAATAGTGTTTTAATAATACCATCCTTATTATAGCTGATATAATACAATAGGCATGGAAAGATTAAGTATATTTTTTCATCTCCTTGCTTTTTAATTTTCTAAAAGCAGCAATAATATCTATAGTAAAATTTTACATCTAAGTAAAATCGATAGTCAAAAAGGACAGTGAGAAGAGGAAGTCTGGTTAAACAAAATGAATTAAGGACAAAATTATTAAAAAAGCAATTGTGTGTGTGTGTGTGTGTGTGTGTACATGTACATAACAAACACACATGTATACTTTATGTTCCACTATATATTTGGAATCAGTGAACATAATTTATCAGCAAAATACATTTCAAAGCATCCTAAGTGACGCTTAAGAAAATCTGCACCCAAATCTCAAATCCGATGTATGTAACTAGTAGCTTGTATTGATAATGATCCAAAAGTACATGTGCCACACTGTCAACTGGTGTTTGTGTGATTATTGTTTGTTTGCACTGTAGTGTCCAGAAGTGGATCTCTTGTGTGGCCTGGTCCAGGCTGAGGTTGATGGTGGGGTGGAAATTGTTGAAATCCAGGTGGAATTTTTCAGGAGCTTCCTTCCTGTGGGTCCATATGATGATGTCATCAGCGTAGCATAGATACAGGAGGAGTGCTAGGGGATGAAACCTGAGGAAGCATTGTTCTAAGTCAGCCATAAAAATGTTGACATACTGTGGGGCCATACAGGTACCCGTAGCAGTGTTGCTGACTTGAAGGTATAAATCATTCCCAAATCTGAAATAATTGTGGGTGAAGACAAAGTCACAAAGCTCAGCTCCTAGGTCTGCTGTGACATTATTGGAGATACTGCTCCTGATGGCTTGTAGTCCATCTTTGTGTGGAATCTTGGTGTAGAAGGCTGCTACATCCATAGTGACCACTTAACTATTACCTATAACATAAGATATACAGAAGTGAGATTAATGCATGCAGCAACATAGAAGCATTTCACAGTCTAAATACTAAACACATTCTCATAGGACTAATATCTATTTTGAGTAGAACTAAGATACAGGTAACCTGGTCTCCAGCTACGAGTTTGTCAGTCTAAACTAATGCCTGCGGCCTGGACAAGAGCTGGCATCTGGGCTGTCATCTTCACAAAATGAAATAAAAGCTATATATCAACAGATAGGAAAACAGGGATACAGTAATAAACAGGGAGATGCATGTTTCCTGTGATCATAAGAATGTGAGTTTAGAAAAGAAAACCACAAATATGGAAGAAAATTTAAAATTCATAAAAATTACTAACTCTTTAGAAGCTGAACAATATTATCATGCTGGAAAGTACACCAATCAGATTGGCCCCTACATGCAAGTTAGATAAGCAGATGCCTATATTCCCTGGTTCAAACATCGCACTGGGGCTTAGGCAGGAGATAGGCACCCAGATGCCTACTCAGAGGCACACAAACAAGCTCTAAGGGATCTTTGACTGAAAAAAAACTTAGTCACAGAGTGAGGTTAGATGCCTACAGGATTCAGCTGCAGTTTTGAGAATCACAATGGAGCCTAAAATTGGGACATTCGTCCCTCAATCCAGATTTAGGTGCTTAAGTCTTGGGTTTAGGCACCTAACTACCCTTGTGAATATTGGTCTTAGGAACCTAAATTCCATTGACTCTCAAGACCATATCTAGTCTTAAACCAGATTTCATACCAAGGTCTTAGGCCATATTTATACTACAAAATTGGGTCAACCTAATTTACATCGGCATACATCCACTGCAGCCAATAAATAGTTTGTGTGTATGCACACTTGCCTCTTTGTTTCAGTGGTGTACGTACTCAGTAGGAATGCTTGTATCAATTGTAGTGTCAATGTGGGACATTCTGGGATGGTTCCTGAAAGCCAGTAACAGTTGATGTAAACAGTGCAGCATCTACACCAGGGGTAGGCAACCTATGGCACAGGTGCCGAAGGTGGCACGTGAGCTGATTTTCAGTGGCACTCACACTGCCTGGGTCCTGGACACCAGTCTGGGGTCTCTGCATTTTAATTTAGTTTTAAATGACCTTCTTAAACATTTTTAAAACCTTATTTACTTTACATATAACAATAGTTTAGTTCTGTATTAAAGATTTATAGAAAGAGACTGTCTAAAAATGTTAAAATGTATTACTGGCACACGAAACCTTAAATTAGAGTGAAGAAATGAAGACTCGGCACACCACTTCTGAAAGGTTGCCGACCCCTGATCAACACTGAGACTGCAGCCTAACTACATCGACCGTGTTTCTACACCACTCAGGGAGGTGGTGTTACTAAATCAGCCTAGAGACGCATTTATGTTAGTGAGAGCCAAAATTAAGTGAAAAGACTTCCACAGCTAGAAGCTGTGACACAAGAAGCTTACATTAACCCAGATCAGGCCTTAGATATTTTTGAAAATTTTACCCCTTGTCGTCTTATGTCTGTAAACTGACGGGTACCCAAATAGCATAATAATAATAGTGTGATAATTACACCATACTGGAAAAAAAATCTCACTACACTCAAATTCACATCAACAAGCATTGCTTTCTGTGTTTCTAATTATAGTCACTTGATTATTACTATCTTTTTCTTTTGCCTGTTCTTCTCTCCTGTTTGCAGGCACGGATGTGCTGCATAATAGATGCTATGCTTTTTTATCTTTATTCACTATCCTGTTTACTTTATCATTCTCAGGCTCTTGCAGAATTGAAAACATAGGTGACATTTATACTGCTATATATTCTGAGTGGCCCTTTCTCTGTGTTTATTTTTTGCTCACAAAGACACACAGAACCACGGAAAATAGAGTAAAAATATATTAGTTCTTCTATTGGCTCCTAGGACATCCATTACCAAATTATTCAGTCATTATCCACATAGTCCATCTTCTTGACTATCCACTTCCCTGGAGTGACTTTTCACAAAACGATCACTCTATAGCTGATTTATCAGTCCTCATCCTCAAAGGCACTTGCATAATGCTTTCAAAATATAAGCCAGGAAGCTTAAATTCACTACTGTGCTAGACACTAAAAATCATAGACTGAAAAAAGACCTGATTTATGGCTTATTACAACAGTCTTAATCCTCTAACCTCCTCTTTTTGTCCTATGACTGCAGAGTTGTTATTGGGCCACTCTATCTTGAATGGTCCTTTACAATATGTGCTAACTACTTATGATAAACAATCTTTTCCACCTTGCATTTTGCTGTTACACTGGGATTACCTTTCCCAGACCTGAAGAAGAGTTCTGTGTGGCTCAGAAGCTTGTCTCTCTCACCAACAGAAGTATTGTAGAAAGCTACTTTTGATATACCATCCAAATTTCCCCTTTTTAACATTTGATCTTATAACTCCTAATTACATCACCATGTACCAACAAAAGTAATTAATCTTCAACCATGATGTATATCTTCTTTAAATATTCATAGACTCCTGTTATGTCTATCCCCTGCCCATCCACTCCTTTACTTGTTACTTAGAAAGTCTTCTAAGATTGCACTGTTTTGGTATTCTGCATTTCACGTTACTCTCCTGACATGGTCACTTCTAATCCTGAAAATTGCTGTTTCTCTTTTATTGACTCAAATAGTAAAAGCTGGAAACATACCACTTATTCATCATAATAGTCTAAAGGACTGACTGTCCCAGCTACTTTGACTCTGTGAACAATCCTTAATTCTCTACAGACGAGTTTCCATGGATATGTATGTTTGCGGTTTGGTAAGAGAACTCTCCTCTGTAAGCATTCTGTACTTGCTATAAGCAGCATCTACTTTTCTAAGCCGTGCCACTCCTCAGATTCATTTTAGAATATTAACACTTTTAATGACTTCCTGCTGTATTTTTATTATAATTCCAGTACTTGCATTTGTCATGAACTCTCAAAAGTGTACCATTTCTAGTGTTTCTCATTTTCTGTGAAAAGCTCAAATGTAACATCAATCCTAGTCATTTATTCTACATGACAACTTAGATAAACATTTAGCAAAGTGTTTCATTATGTCTGTTTATCATCCTTTTCTGTTGTAATTGGAATAAGCTTGTGGTGTTATTTAAATTAGTTTAGGTAACCTAAAATTCCTTTTGAGATATTTTAATGCAAATGCTCTAAATTACAGCTCAAGATTATTTATTTTTGACAAAAGAAACATTCATTGTAACTGTCCCATTTATTGTCTGTTCTTATACACAGAAATAACATAATTTAAAATGTTATAGACTATGTGATGTGGAAAGATCTGAGTTTAAACTGTTATTGTCAACATTTGATTAATAAGAAATAACAGTTTACTAACATATATTTAAATAACATTTAAAATGAATAATAAAAAGGAAGTATCAAAGAAGCTGTGTGATTTTGTACGTACATATTTAGATATGTAATTTGTGTGTAAAAACCTATTTGGCAAAAAAAGTTTGGTGTATGGGTGTATGTCTGTATACCTACATATTTGGATACACATACATACACAAAGCTGTAAAATAGTGAAGGTAATCACATGCAAATTTATATATATATATACATACATATATAAAATTATATATAAAAATATGTACACATCCTTTAGCCCTGCCTCCACAGGCACATTCTTTATCAATATCATACACCACAGTCTTAACTCTGCCTTCCTCTTGCTCACACTCTTTTACTGAATTATCAAATTACTAGTTTAAATCAGCAAACTTCAAATTAGATGTACTTTACCACTGAAATAGATTAGCAAGGGATACAGTAAATTCTCCACTGTCTGATGTCTTTAATTCAAGTCTGGATAGCTTTCTAAAAGATACATTATTCTTTGATGGCAAGTTTTTGGGCTAGAATCAGGAATCAGTGGGTGAAACTCTGTTGCCTGTGTTATGAAGGTCATGCTAGCTAAATCACCACAACAGTTCCCACCAGCCTTAAAATCAATTAATCTACCTGCTCCCTACACTAATATCGTGGATTTTTGGTGTGCTTGCTTAGTGTGTTGGAAGTTTAGGGTGGTGGGGAAGATTGGCATCACATGGGTGCAGAGATAAGGTTGTGGAGCACAGTAGTTGTGGTAGTGGTAAAGATATGTCTGGGTAGAAAAGAATGTGTGCTTTGGTGTGTAGGTACCCATAAAATTCATTTGATTTTTGCAAATGTACTTATAATATCTGTATTTTTTTCTGTGCAATCATAAATCACAACTTCCTTTGCAGCCAGTCAGATCCTTCCACCTTTAATTATTCCTGGTATCATTGGTTTCCATAATTGCCATTCTGAAATGTAGAAATGGCATACTTCAGTTTTCTAAGCCAGTGGATTAATTCAGGTTGTTTTTTTTTCATAAAATATTTACTTTTCTTATCAATGGTTTGTAAATTTTCACATGTGAAACTAAAACTAGTACATCTGTATAGAAAATTATATCTAAGAATAATTTGCTGCATTTTATTTCACATCTTTCATCCAAATTGCACATAAACATGGAAGTTTTATCAGATAAAGTTACCCATAACTCCACATAGCTTTTTTTTTTAAAGAAGGCTGGACATTTCCCATTTTTCCATGTATGTTTGCTTTATGTTTTATTAGGAGAAAGAAAGACAACAGTATCTTGCACAAAGATTATGAATAAGAATATCAGTATTGTGGACAATAAGAAATGCAAATATTTAACAAAGCCTGAGCCACAGGTCCGAAAGTGCAATGAACAACCGTGCCAAACAAGGTGATAGTGATTCAATTACATTAAACTGTATTAATGTTAAGTGGTGGAATCAATTTAAGCATATGCTTAAAGTGAAAGATGTGCTTAAGAACTTTGTTGAATTGGGATCATAATCCTTAACAGCACAGGTTAAACACTTGTTACACTAGAAAGTAAATACTTCAATTTTTCTATTTTTCATTTACCAATCTTCCCAATTCCCTTGAAGCATGAACATCACTGGTGTCTATGGATTAATATTCTGTGTGCAAGGGATAGAAAAGGCACAATTAGTCTTTTTTTCTAAATTTCATCCCTAGCAAAGGGCTGATTACAACTGTAGTCCCTGCATTCTGAGCACAGGACTGCTCCCTGGTAGTGCTCCAGTTGGCTAAGTTGTCGGGGAAAAAGGCAAGTTCATGCACTTCCCTTTTCACCAGTCAGCAGAGTTGACTGGACACACAGGAAATGTAGCTGGCCACTTTAATGGGGTTTAATAGCTGGCTCATTTCTGTGCATGATGGTAATTTTCTGTGGGAAATGTATAGTTCTGCATCCTTCACTCCTGATGATTACAATCAGCATTCTGTTGGTAATGCTGCTTTTGTTAAACTTCAGAGAGTACCCTCCTTTCTCTGAGTTGTTGATGCAGTACTGTTAAGGAGAAACTCTGGATTTTAATACAGCAAGTATGTAGGTTGGAGTGGTTGCTATGTTTCAGAGAAGGAAATTCAAATGGAAAGGTATCAGATGGCATTTTATGATCATCATCGGATTCAGTTCCTGGTGTTACCAGATTTGTGTGATCATGAGAAATGAAGACTGTTTCTAGTACCATAGTCCTCACACAGGCAAAATTCCTATTTACATTAATGGGCATATGTGTGTCAGATTAGCAAGACTGGGATCAAAATTGTATGGATAGAAGGATGAATAGTTGGTTGTTGTTTTTTTTAGATAAGGCAAAAGAGAGAAGAAAACAAATTAAATTACTAGTAACATATTTTAAAGAAACATGCATAAAACATTGAAAAACACCAGCTTCCTTAAAAAGTCTTTAACAGAAAAAGTCTGTAAAGTAAAAAAATATAATATATTTTAAGGTCAGAAGGAACCACTATGATCATCTCCTCTGATCTCTTGCATAACATAGGCTGAAGAACTTCACACTTATAGAGTGATCATGTTTATTTCAATTTATATTCAGTGATTTTTTAAAATTTCCCAAAGGTGAGGGATAGAAGAGTGTGCCTTTTCTGAGATCCTATCAATTATAATTATTTTTACATGTTGCACTGTTTTTACACACAGCAGAGGTATCACATAATTTAAATCGTATGTAAAGCTGTAATCATAAAGCTGCTAATAAGTGCCATTTGGAATAAACTGTAAGGTATCTCATAGTCCTGAATTCAAAGTAGTTAATTATTCTGTTTTTTAAAAAAATTACAAAACAACCATTATTTCACCGATGGGGGAATTTCATTTATGTGGGTTTAGGGAATTCTCTAAATATTACCAGGCATTATTAGTTATTTGTTACTGACACCTGCCATTTTTAAAATGTCTATTTATATGCCCCTTTTAACAAGCCGTAATATGGACATTGAGCCTTTGGAACTAATCATAAAGAAAAACTAATTAAAATATTTGTGATGTTTGCTCAAAGTGAGCATGACAGAAAGCTAGAATGTCCACTGTAAACTTCAATTTTCTAAATACTGTCAGTTACAGATGCCTGGGATGCACCTGTAGTCTGCACCAAAGGGCAGAACCCTCTGGAAAGCTTTGACTTTTGAGGGATGCACAGAGATCATCCGGAGCTCTGGAACATTCTGGAAAGATTACTTACTATCAAGTAAAGGTCTCCAAATGTGTTGGCTCTCCAGATCCACACTGACCCTTTCTTACTCTGCTCTACTTCAGAAATATAAACTGTGTGTCTGGAGTTAGAGATGATCTAAAGGACACACAAGGGAAGGGACTTTTATAGCTGAGGCACCAGAATAGTGAGTCTGAGGCTCAAGTGTATACACTCCAAACAGTTCACTGCTTTCAAAGAGTTCCGTGGTATGTGGCAGGGCATATGATTCCTATAGTGTATATCTGCAAGGGAAAATATTCAGAGTACAACAGTTACTGGTAAGTAACCTTCTTCTTTTAAAACTTTACAGTTTTACATTTCTAATTAGAATGATAAGGAAGGAGAAGGGAAAAACTTATGTTATACAAAGGACTCTGAATAATTAGGTATAATTAATAGAATTGGAAAGAAAAAATTAATCTAAATGTTAGAATACATTTCTTAAATGTGTGGTGAGTTGAGTTAAATTCATCTCCTAAGTGTGATGGTCATAGCTAGAGTTATTTAAAAATGCACAAACACTCAAAATATATGTTAGGGAACAATTCTGTTGACAGGGAAAGGGACAAGATGACCTAATCAGTCTTTATCATCAATGATTTCTATGATTTATGTTTCTTTATAGATGGATGATGACCGAATGGACTCCTTGTTCAAGGACATGTGGAAAAGGAACCCAGAACAGACAAGTTGCCTGTACACAGCAGCTCAGAAATGGAACCTTGATTAGAGCGAGGGAAAGAGATTGTCTTGGGCCAAAACCTGCATCTGCACAGCGCTGTGAAGGCCAGGACTGTATGACTGTGTGGGAAGCTGGAGTGTGGTCTGAGGTGCAGTGTATGCATTATTCTCTATCTACTGTTGTTTCTTAAAATTTTCTAGAGATTTTGTTGGGACCTATAGAGGGGGTACAGAAAGCTACACTCCAGGTATTATCTGTAACTTTACTGGTAAAAAGTATTACCTCACATATATGGCATAAGAATTAGACAAGGAGAAAACAACCTCAATTTAATGGATTTGGAATAATTGATGTATATTGAACTTTGACAAGTGGCACATCCCAGATTAAGGTTTTGGGTTTTTTTATCCTTCATGCCACAGCTCTAATATCTCTGGAATAGTCGAGTAATAAAACCCACTATCTAGAGTTTTCCCCTTTTAACCAGTTGCTGCTCTGAAACATTTTCAAAAGCCCAAATCCAGGTAGGTACAGTGGGACCCTGGAATACCGCGCCCCGCTCTAGCGCGAATCCGCTTATAGCGCGTTGCGCGGCTGGCTCCCGATGTTGGCAGCGGCCGCTGCTTTGATGCAGCGGAACACCGCAATACCATGACCCCGTCATTATCGCAATCGATTTTTTATGGCTCCCGATCGTTGCAGTATTGCGGGGTCCCACTGTATTATTACTTCCTGAAAGTAGCAGCTAAGGGGGACAAATAGGGCTAAGCCTCATCTATTACATTCTCTGTATTTTGTTTCTGTCTTGTAACAAACAAAACCATTTGCTGTGTTTGCTTTTCTTTTCTTTCTTTTCTCAGTCAACACAGTGGAGAGTAACAGAAAGTAGACTGGGGAAGGGGAATAGGGGTTGGCAGAGTCTAGTCCTTCAGTGCAGCAGAGTAGAGTATAATCAGAGGATGGAGGAATGGCAGTGCCCAGTTTCTAAAGTGGCATAAAACTGTAGAGTTCCGCCAGGAGAGAGATGGTCAGAGAGGACTGATAAATATTTAACCCCTAAGAGGGCTCCTCTCTCCATTTTAAGTATAGGGCAATGCTCATGTTCAGAAGCTGTGTTTCCATTTCCCTGTGGTGCAAAATGAGGGTAGCCCCAGAGTCTGAGTATAAGCACGGCTGCGTTGTACATCTCCACCTGCACCTCAGGAGCAGTATGAGAGTCCCAAGAGAAGGAATCTGAAGCAGAGGGAGCAGGTTGTGGCCATCCTGTGTTTGCAAGGAGGGAGTAGGTAGTACCTGTGTTCAGTGACGAAAGAGTGAGAAGGAGACCTGGTGAATGGGGCAGTAAAAGAGGTGAAGCAGTGCGAGACAGTGATCTAGTGAGTAGGTGGGCCTATGAATTGGCAGAGGTGGGCAGCTGAAAGAGAAAGGATATGATCTGGTGAGGATGGGGTGCAAAGGTAAAGAGAAAAGTGCAGGGTGAGCTGTCTGCTCATTTTCAGAAGGAGCAGAGGTGGGGTTACAGCAGAGGAACAACTGGGAGAATGGAAATTATTTATCAGGGAAGAAGAAAGAACCCTAGATTGCTTAGTTGGTTTTATCTGGGAGAAAAGGTGAGAGGGAATAACAGAAACCATCAGGAACTGCAGAGAGAGAGGAGGAGAAGGAGGAGGAGGAGCTTCTTATGTACCTCTCTAGCACTCCCAAGAGCCTGGAGTGATTAACACCAGCTTCTCAGGGAGGTTTCTGATTCTTGCTTCCCTGAACCCGCTTGAGGAGAACAGGCAGTTAACTGAAGTAGTAGGAGCCAGTTAGGCCCTTAAGACACTGATATCTTCCCTCACTCAGGCCCCGCTACCAGTCTGCTTATTTGTCCCCTTCAACTGAGTGTTGAGAGCCACCATAGCTGGCACAGAACAGCAGTCATGAATGTAAGTAGAAAATGCCCCTTTGGGGCATCATTCAGAAAAAGAAAGCGAGGGAAGCTTTTCTAAGCAGAAAGGAGCTCTCCTGAGATACATAGACACAAATGTTATGGCGAACCTTCTGGCCCACTGAGGATGTGAGTGGTGAGGAGATGCCTGATCTTCCAATTAGTCAGAGTGCAGGTGCCCTGGCAGCTACTGCAGCATCCATATCTCCATCTCAAATGGTTTTAATCATGCACATTCCTGAAGAAAAGTGTAGATCAGAGAAGAGTGTGGTGGAGATGCAATTAACAGCTGTTACTGAGTTTACTTCCTTAAGTCTAGATGATCCAGGACTGTGGACCCACTTGAGTAGTAGCCTGAGGGACTTCCTTGTACTGCATGGGCCACAGCCAGTGAAAAACTTCATGTTCCCCAAAGACAATGAAAATAGAAAATAGATGTTTCCATCCAACATATTACTGGAGAGGCCATGGCTTTTGCACTCAAAAACCAGAATACTGCATACTGTTTTTGTTGCAAACTCTTCCAGTCTAATGTTCCAGCCACACTGAGTTCTACAGGAACAAAGGACTGGAAAAATCTGGGTAGAAATCTGGCATGCAATGAGAAGGCAGCAAATCACCAGAGAGCATTCCAAAGGTGAAAAGAGCTTGAGATAAGGTTAAGGTTAAAGGCCACTGTCAGGATTGCCTCCCCACTCTGAACTCTAGGGTACAGATGTGGGGACCCTCATGAAAAAAGAAATAACCCCCCCAAGCCTATTTTACCAGCTTGGGTTATAATGTTTTTCCCCAGAACACAAATTCTTCTGTATCTGGACCTGGTACGCTGCCACCACCAAACTAGGTCTAGGGTAGTTTGGGACCCTTCTTTCCCTTTCCACTAACCCCCGCAAACTTCTTCCTTCCCTGGAAAGCTTGAGAGAATAAAAAAACCAAACCTCGCCTGATCCTGTGAGACGTGCCGAATCCAAAACCAGGATTTTACACAATGGAAAACAAGCAGTCAGCTTCTTAAAAGAAAGATTTTAATAAAAGAAAAAAAGAAAGGAATAAATCCCTTATAACCATCAATAGAACAGCATCTACCATAATCAACAAAAGGATTCAGAAACCAACCCTCTCCCCCGAGGCAACTTTCTCCCATTGTTGAAATCTCTGCTGAAGCTTACAATATCAAGAAGCACCCAGCCAACACTCACCACTGAGAACCCTCCAAATGGTAAAAAGAAGGTAAACTTACTGACTACAGTACTTGATAGAATCTTATAGTGAAAGACATAGCTGTGTTCATCCCATAGCCGAGGTGAACAGAGAGAGACCCAGAGAGAAACTGAAACTTAAAATCCTTTGTCTCCTGAGGAATTTCTCATTGGTCAGTTGTCCACCTCTCAGGTTACCTTTAGCTTAACCCCTTACAGGTAAACACTAATTCTAGGCTACTTCACACTTATGACAGCCACCATAGATGATCAGCATTAAGAGAAGATTGCATCAGAGTCTCTTTGCTGGCAAAATGTTTTGAAAAGGCTCATTGTCGTGAGAATGCTTGCTACTCAAAACCTAGCGCTGTGTGGCACTTCAGATCAGTTGTATGTGCCAAACAATGGAGACTTCCTTAAAATTGTAGAGCTGACGGTTGAGTTTGATGCTGTACTCCAGAAGTATCTAAGAAGAGTCACCACCCAAGAAATGTACACACACCACTACCTTGGAAAAACAATTCAAAATGAGATCATGCAGATACTGGCAACAAAAGTCAAACAGATCTGAAGTCAGCAAGATATTACTCTGTTATTCTGGACTGGATACCTGACATCAGCAATATGGAACAAATGACTTTAATGGTGTGTTTTATAACAACAACAGAAATCTAGTGAAAATGTCCCTGCAGTGGTGACTGTCAGAGAGCATTTTCTAGAATTTATTGACATTGATGATTCTACAGGAGCTGGTATGACATATGTGCTTCTTAAAGAGCTGGAAGATATGGGAATTGCGATAGTGACATGAGAGGTCAGGGCTACAATAATGGTGACAACATGAGAGGAAAGAATAGAGGAGTGCAGACACAGATCTGAGAGTTAAACCCTGGAGCTTTTATTGTTCCATGCAATTCTCATTCATTGAGCTTAGAGGTTAGTGATGCAGCATCAGCTTCTAGTGAGTCTGCTGAATTTTTTTAATATAATTCAAAGCATCTATGTATTTTTCTCTGCATCGACTCATCGATGGCAAATTTTGAAGCAGCATCTGGGAACATACTCTCTGACACTGAAACCACTGAGTGCCACACAATGGGAAAGCTGAGTTGAGGCAATCAAGCCTATCAAACACCAAATTGGATAGATGATGCCATAGTTGCCATTATGGAGGATAATGTTATGATAGGAACTGTTCTTGGGAGAACAGTAGCAGAGGGAAATGGAATCACTGGAAACATAAATAACTTCAGATTTCTGTGTGACTTAGTGTTGTGGCATGACATACTGTTTGAAATAAATGTTGTAAGCAAGAGACTCCAGGGTGTTGACCTTGATATTGGAGCAATGGAACAACTGGATAAAGCAAAGTCATACCGTCAGATGAGGAATTTAAAAACATTCTGAAGAGTGCTCAGAAGTTGGCAGAGGAACTTCATACTGAAGCTATTTTCCCACCCATTTCAAGAACACAAGAGTCACCAAAGAAGACATTTGATTACGAGGCACAAGATAATCCTATAAGAGACCCCAAACAACAATTCATAAATTGAATTCTTTAACCAGGTGCTAGATTGTGCAATACAGTTAGTTGAAGAACTTTCATGCAGCTCAAGGAACACAGCAGTATATTTGGGATGTTGTATGATATTCCCAAACTCCTCACTATACCTGAAGAAGACCTACACCAGCAATGCAGGGCACTAGCAACAGTGTTGACACATGATGACATGCGTGATATTAATGCAAGTGATGTAGGTGATGAACTGAAAGCCCTTTCAAGATACATTTCAGAAGGATCAACTCCAAAGGCTGTTCTGGAATATGTGCACAGATAAGATGACCACCCTCTTTCCAGATGCTTTTGTGGTTCTGCGCATACTTCTAACATTTCCTGTAACAATTGCCAGTGGAGAACTCAGCTTCTCGAGGCTGAAGTTAATAAAAACACATCTACGCTACACAATGACACAGGAGAGGCTGATCGGCCTTGCAACCATCTCAATAGAACATGAGCTGGCCCAGACTGTGGACCTTCAGGAAACAGTTCAAATCTTTGCAACCAAGAAGGCACAGAAAGCACCACTTTGATGATTCAAATGGATAAAAATGCCAGTGTTTACTATGCAGACAAGAAAAGTTACATTTGCTGTTCAGGAGTTTGAAAATTAAGTGTTACTTAAAATTTTTGAACAGGGCATTTTAAATTGTTAGTTCTCCTTATTGGGGTAGGTAGCAGAGCAGTACTATGAGAGAATTAGAACAGGAAGAAGGCAGAATTGAGATCTTTCAAAGTTTTGGCCCAAGCAAGGAGGTATAGGGTTGTCATTTAAGCTCCTCACCTCAGGTGCCAAATTTTGTGAGCCGGCCCTGGCTTTGACTCTTGAAGCAGTGAGGATGGTCTACTAGGGAAAAATCAAAGCAGTAACAATGTCTTGAATGAGAAATTTTATAATTTGTGGCTATAAAAGTGGAAGTAGCTGAAAGAAAATGTGCTGAATAAGGCCTTCCAGTCAATAATTCTTTTGCCCAGGCTTTATGGTAGCAGTTTTTATGTGTTATATGTGCAACTGCATTTTTTTAATTTTTTAAATCTAAATTAGACATTTCATGTGGTACAATAAACTGGATTGCTGCATATAGATCTGTGATATTTACTTCTGCAATTTCAAAATTCATTCCAGTTAAGGTCTGTTATATGCTTTCGTGGTTTGTGTGAAGTTTTGTTCTGTCTCATTCTTTGAAAAGTATTCCTTTTTAGCTGTTTGTTTTATTTTGTGTGTATCTAATATATGTATGTATCTCTTCCTCATACATATGTACATTAAGAAGTGCCATTTATAGATAAGTTTGCCTAAAATTTTAGGCTTCACCTTCAGTCCCCAACTTAAGCCTCACCAACCCATCATCAAAGACCTACAACCTATCCTGAAAGATGATCCCTCACGCTCACAGATCTTGGGAGACAGAGCAGTCCTCACTTACAGACAGCCCCCCAACCTGAAACAAATACTCACCAGCAACCACACACCACACAACAAAAACACTAACCCAGGTTCCTATCCTTGTAAACAAAGCCCGATGCCAACTCCGTCCACATATGTATTCAACTGACACCATAATAGGACCTAATCACATCAGCCACACCATCAGAGGCTCATTCACCTGCACATCGACCAATGTGATATATGCCATCAGGTGTCAGCAATGCCCCTCTGCCATGTACATTGGCCAAACTGGGCAGTCTCTGTGCAAAAGAATAAATGGACACAAATCTGACATCAGGAATCATAACATTCAAAAACCAGTGGGAGAACACTTCAGTCTCCCTGGCCATTCTATTAAAGACTCGAAGGTGTCAACTTTAAAACAGAAAAACTTCCAAAACAGATTCCAACAGGAAGCTGAGGATCTGGAATTAATTTAGAAATTGGACACTATCAACCAAGGGTTAAACAGGGACTCTAGATAGCTTAGTCATTACACTAATTGAATGATTTCCCTAGTTAACGATTAGCAGCCATGTTAGTCTGTATCCATAAATAAGACAAGGAAGACTTTTAGCACCTTAGAGACTAACCAGTTTATTTCAGCATAAGCTTTTGTGGGCTATAGCCCACTTCGGCTATAGCCCACAAAAGCTTACGTTGAAATAAAGTGGTTAGTCTCTAAGGTGCTAAAAGTCTTCCTCGTCTTATTCCCTAGTTAAGTTTCTTTTCACAGGTTCTTATCAACTGTCAGACTCAGTTCCACTTGATTTTCACTACAAAAGGTTTTTTTCTCCTGCTGATAATGGCTCATCCAAATTAAATAGCCTCTTAGAATTAGTATGGTAATTTCCAACTTTTCCTGCTTTCTGTGTATATAAATGCATCTTACTTGTGTGTTCCATTCTATGCATCCGATGAAGTGGGCTACGGCCCATGAAAGCTTATGCTGAAAGAAACTGGTTAGTCTCTAAGGTGTCGCAAGTATTCCTCAAGTTCTTTAAAATTTTATTATAACTCTTTATGGTCAGCTGATCATAATTTCCCACAACTTTCGCTTATCATGATGGAATTTTTAGGCTTGGCATCTTATGTTATTATGTCTTATGTTATTTTTAGGTTTGGGGTCCAAATGTTATTCATGTAGCTGGAGTAGTGTAACTTAGGTCAAGCCCTCAGTCTAACATTCTTTTACCAGAATGTTATGTCATGGAAAGTAGAGGCTGCTGAGATCACTAGATTTAATATCAGCATATATTTGTTGTGTCTTGTATGAGTGTAAATCACATCTTTCTATATCCTACAGTGTTCTGTAAAATGTGGTAAAGGAGTACGACATCGGACTGTGAGGTGCACCAATCCCCGAAAGAAGTGTGTTTTGTCCACAAGACCTAAAGAAGAGGAAGATTGTGAGGACTATTCCAAATGCTATGTCTGGAGAATGGGAGACTGGTCTAAGGTGGGATGTGACACTAATACCACGTAATACAACAAAAAGTGTCTGTGTGTGCTGCATGGCCTTTGATACTGTGATGCGAGTGTACCTGGTGCAGTGAGGATATTCTAATTTATATTACTGAAGGATGAGCATATTTTCCTCTGGCCTTGATAACAATCCCTTTTTTTCTCCAGGACATGCGTTTTTTCTGACTTCCATTTCTCATTTAGATGTCCTACCATCTAACTCTGGGCAGTTAGACTCATTTTCCTCCACTGTAGATGCTTGGGCATCTCATCTTACACACTTCATTTATTTATACTACCAAAGTGCCTATAAGTAAGTTGAACCTCCCTGACTGGTTAAGACATCTTTACTGTACTACATAATTTGTAAATATTCAAATCAGTTTCACATAATCCATTTTTATCTAGTATCCATTTAGTGTTGCTTTAACTAAACTCCCGATACAATCTGAAGTGGACTATTTATTTAGCATATAGACCCTGATTTTAATTTCTCTGCAGAGACATCAGTTTAAAATAGGCCTTACTTGGATCTCCTAATTTTTTCCTCTTGTTTTACTGTTCCATTGCTAGAATATCTAGCAACATGAAGTCATGTCATACATATTAATGTGTCTGCAACGAAGGAAACAAATGGAAAGCTCAGATAAATGTTAATCCTTGCTCACTGCTGTTGGTTTCTGAGTCAGAGGGTTCAGGGCAGCCTCTTGTGTTCACTGCTTTTGCTCTTTAGGATAATTCTTGACATTGATAGAAGACTGTTCCTTTGAGCAGAGCCAAATCCCCCCCACTCCCCAAGTTTATGCCAAGACTTGGCTAGAGAAATGTAAATTTCACTTCTCACCCATTGAAATTGGAGGTATACTGTGGTCCTTACTGGCTTTGCTGCTCCCCTTGAGCTCTTGAAACATAATTTTAAAATTGAACTGGGGTATTAAAGATATTATTATTTATTATGAATGTGATAATGGGATTTAATTAATTTTAGAAGAACAAACACACAAAAATCAAATGATGATTATTGTTTTCATCATTTTAACAATAATGCCAACAAGATAAAGAAGAAAGTGGGCAAAACTGGCAGCTGCACTAAGGTCCATGAACAAAACAGTTTTACAAAAATTCTGACTTTTTGTTTTAAAGTCTCCAGACTAGAATGTATGCTGAATTTAACTTCATAATAGCTCTTAGGGTATGAGAACACTGCAACTGGGGTGTGTGATTCCCAGTACATGTAGAAAAACTCACCTTACTAGCTCTCCTTTAGCTAGTGTGTTAAAAATAGCAGTGTGGACATTGCTGCCCAGGTGGTGCTACCCAAGCTCAGACCCGCTATGTCCTAGGTACTTTCCAAGGACTTAAAAAGGATGGTCCTTACTTCAAGGAGTTCACAGTCTAAGATGACCAAGTAGACAGAGGGGTACTGAAAGGACAATTTATATGCTATTTATATACAGATCAACTTGATTTACTATAGGTAGCACTGTGGAAGTAAGTTTTAAGAGGGAGTAAAATGTGGATGAGCTTAGGGTAGTTGTACTGTGTTAAGGCAGCTGCATGGATGAAGACCCAGAGTTGATTGTGTAAGAAGCTCAGGAGAAGGTGGCATGTGGAGAGGAACGATATAAAGCTAAACAAGGGAAGATAAATAGGGAGAGGTAGAGTTATGTAGAGTTTTGAAAGTACAGTAACTCCTCAGTTAAGGTTGTAGTTATGTTCCTGAATAAAGCTACTTTAAATGAAACAATGTTAAATGAATCCAATTCCCCCATAAGAATTAATGAAAATGGGGAGGGTTAAGATCCAGGGAAAACACAGACACACACACATATATACACAGTGTAAGTTTTAAAACAAACAATTTAATATTGTACACAGCAACGAGGATTGTGAAGCTTCGTTGAGGTGGAAGAGTCAGAGGGTGGGATCTATCCCAGGGAATGCCTTACTGCTAAATGATGAACTAGCATTCAGCTGAGCCCTCAAGGGTTAACACATTGTTAATGTAGCCTCACGCTCTGCAAGGCAACATGAATGGAGGGAGGAGACAGCACAGCAGAGAGAGACAGAAACACATTTTGTGTTGTGTGCGTGTAAGAGAGAGAGAGAGAGAAACCATGTGTGTGAGAGATGCGTATTGCCCTTTATGCAGAGCCGACTCTAAGTACATTGCCTTTTTAAGTAGATCAGCAAGTTGAGATGGCAGCTGCTGCCTGCAAACTCCTTTCATCCTCAGTCCTGTTGTGTGCCCTGTCATGTGTAAAGGAGTGGTGGGCAGGAGCAGGGAGAAGGGGACACCCTGACATAAGCATGACTCTTCTCGTCTCTTCTTCCCCATGGCCACGCCTGCACACCAAGCAGGAGGCTCCCAGGAGCAGCTCCAAGGCAGAGGGCGGGAGGGACGGCCTAACTGCCAGCAGTTGGTAGCCTACTGGACAGCTGCTGCACAGAGAACTTAGGGGAGCTGATGGGGGGCTGCCAGTCCACCCTGGTTCCAAGTCCCCACCAGCTAACTCCAATGGGTTGCTCTTTCTGAAAGTGGTGGACAAAGCAGGCAGCTGCCAAACAACGTTATAAGGGAGTGTAGCAATGTGAAGACTCACCAGTACAGGGCCTCCTGTTGGTCATCTTGGGAATTAGCTCTTCGGCCCTCGGAGTGCCTCTTGTTGGCTAGTGTCTTGCCTGTCTCAGGTCCCATGTCCCTCGTGGACCCCAGTGCCCTTTCCTCAGGGTTCTGCCCCCAACAGCAATCCCACTTTCTAGGTCTCCCCTCCCAGAGGAACCTCCAATCCTCTAAGCCAACCTTGCCTCAATGGCTACTGCCAGTCATCACCTAGTCCCCACTCACTGGGGCAGACTGCAGTCTGTAATAGCCACTCATCATTGGCAAGGGATTAGGACCAGCTGCTTCTGCCTATTCCCAGGATGAACCTCTGTAGCCCCAGTACCCTTGTAGGCCTTCACCAAGGCCTGCAGCCTTGGGGTTTACCAGGCTGGAGCTCCCCAGCACTATTCCCCAGCACTGCTTTGCCTCAGGTATCTTGCTCCCAGACAGCTAGCCTTTCCCACTCCAGGGCTACAGTAAGATTCCTCCAGCTCCTGGCTCCCAGCCCTCTTATAAGGGCCAGCTGGGCCCTGATTGATCTGGCCACAGCTGTGGCTGCTTCCAGAATCAGGCTTTCACAGTCTGAGCCTTCTCCAGGGCTGCTATTAACCCCTGTTCTTCAGGAGTGGGGCAGCCTCCCCACTACAGGGAGCATTGTGCAACTTCAAATGAGCATATTCACTCATTGATCAGCAACGTAACAATGAAACAACATTAACCGGAAGAAGAAGAAGAAGCTTAAGTTTGTTTCAAAATTCTATGGGAATCCAATGGAGGGACTCAAAGGGGAATTCCGTGAGCAAACCAATGGGCAAGGAAGATGAATTTAGCTGCAGCAGTTTGTAAGGAGAAAATGGGGGCACTGCAATAATCAAGGTGGGATATAATGAGGGGCCTAAACTGGATATTTCACCATAGGAATGGAGAGAAAAAGATGGATTAGTGATGTTGACAAGGGAGAAGCTGCAAGATTTAGAAATAGTATGGTTGTACTGGGAAAAGCAAAGTGATAAGTCAAATATAACACCCAGGTAATGGGCCAGAGGGACTGGGATGATACTGTTTTGGCAAGAATGATCAGAAGAAAGAAGGTTTGGGGAGGGAGGAGGTAAGGAGCTCATTTGTTTAAACTATCACAGTAAACTTCAAACTATACTTGAGTTTTTATGTAGTCATCCAACTACAACCCACCACCATGGATGAAGTCCACAGCTCAGTCCATTTCAACTGATATGTATATCGCTGTGTATGTGTAGTGCCTTGTGGAAATCCAAGTGAGAACAAGTTCATTTGCAGTTAACTAAGAATTGGCTGGGGAAAGACTGAGCAGGCAGAATAACCAGTAGTGCAGAATTCATAGAATTTCAGAGTTGGAAGGGACCTCAGGAAATCATCCAGTCCAACCCCCTGGTCAAAGCAGGACCAATCCCCCATTAAATCATCCAACAGATTTTTGCCCCATATCCCTAAATGGCCCCCTCAAGGATTGAGCTCACAACCCTGGGTTTAGCAGACCAGTGCTCAAACCACCGAGCTCTCTCTCCCAACATGATAGGGCTCATTGAGCCACAGATTGTCTCTTTGATCCATGTCTTCCCTGGGGATGGGAGGGGGCAAGAGACCAGATGATCTCCCCAGTACCTGGAAAAAATGAAGAAACCAGGAATTGCCCTAACTCCCTCCTACAATAGCCCACGTAGACTAGTATTGCAGTTACCGTAGTCTGACCTGGAAGAAGAGATGTGACTAGGTTTGGTGAAGGCTTGTTAGAAGGATGTGTACAAACCACCTGATCCCACAATCAGCAGACAATAGGCAGTCAAGGCTGGCATCACTTGCAAAGAGGAGGGCCCCATCCCCAACATGCAGACAGTTCATACAACAATGTAATGATGCTACATCCTCTGCTGCTTTGTAAAATGGGCCCAGATTTGGCCAGTTGTCTTAATTTTTAAACCTTTGTAGAGTGAAAAAAACATTCAGTCTTGACATCTACTGCCTTCATACTTGGTGTGTGAAACAGTTCTTGGCGCAGAGGGGGAAGAGTGAAAGAGAAGTGCATTGTTTTTGCCACCTGTTCAAGAACCTAGGAAATTCAACATTTAAACTGTGCAGAGTGCTTCCATATCAAATACATGCAAATAGTTTAGTCTCCTTCAGATGAAGTATAAAGAGAAACTATGGGGCTTGTGATATTATTTAGGAGATTAGTTGTACTGAGAAAATAATTAGCCTTGTTTATTTCTTTGATTCCTAGTCCAGAATTATTAGCTCTTTCAAATTCTGGGAACAGAACAGTGCTGGCCACATATCAAAATATGACATTATTACTAGATTTATAAAGAAAGATATTATGTGACTTTTGTGAAATAATAGAAGTCAAAATAACCCTTGCATCGTTTTAATAACTTTTATGTTAGTCACCAACAAATGATCACAGTTAGTCACTAACAAATGAGGTATGTCTTTATTTTCAAAAATGATGAATAAGCAAATAAATCACAAACTGTCCACGCAATCAAATAAAAGTGAGAGTTTGTTCATTTTCACCTTATCCTGTAACATTAGTGTAATTTGTTTTAGACAAAGCTATTTTATGGATCAGTTCAAAACTACTTTGTTAGATTCTGCCTGGAATAAATACAGTGTATGTTGGATTACAAAACGAGAGAGAGAGAGAGAGAGATCTACAGCACACAGATGAAGTGTATAGGATTTTAAAAGTGTGTGCCCATTTCATATTATATGTTCATAGAATCACAGGTAAGTGGGATATTTTGATATTCATCTTAGTAAAACACCCTGGGAGCTACCATGTGGTGTTCTATTATTGCTAGAAGTCTTCTCAGTGAAATTGAGGCTTTCAGGAATGACAAAGTAATATCCAAAAGTAAGAACTGGCCATAGCTCTGTGTTGTCTATCAGAACTGTTGGATCTGTAAGGAGAATGAGTTTTATTGTTATGCATTTTTGTTGTGAGAGAGTCCCGGGATTCCAATCTGGATGGGGAACCCATTGTGCTCCGAACTGTACAGACACACAGGAAGACACAGTCTCTAACCAAAGGGGTTTATCATCTAAGGCAGGGGTTCTCAAAGTGTGTCATGACCCCATTTAATGGAGTCACCAAGGCTGGTGTTAGCCCTGGGTCTCAGCAAGTCTGAAGCCCAAGTTCTACCTCCTAGGGCTGAAGCCCAAGCACCAACACTAAGGTTACATGCCCCCACCCAGGGCAGAAGCCTTTGGGCTTCAGCTTTGCCCCTCACCCAGGGCAATGGGACTCAGGCAGGCTCAGTCTTTGGTCCTTCTTCCTGGCGTCATGTAGTAATTTTTCTTGTCAGAAGGGGTCACAGTGCAATGAAGTTTGAGAATGGCTGATGACAAATGACATACTAAGAGCTGGTCTACACTATAGGGAGGGAATCAACCAAAGTCGGCGTATCTTTGGCCGACTTACCTGCCATCCTCATGGCAGCAGCAGTCGGCGGCATGCTTCCCCGTCAACTCCAGCTTGTGCCTCTTGGCGAGCTGGAGTTCCAGAGTCAAAAGGGGCACCTTTGGCAATCGATTTATCGTGCCTTAACAAGACATGATAAATAGATCGCTACCTGCCGATCTGGCGGGTAGTGAAGACATATCTTTAGAGTGGTGGAGAAGGAGTCAATCAGATATAAACCCTTTGTATACATTTTATATATTTTTTAAAAATAGTGAAAAAACCCTACATAGAATCAGTCAGCTGTTTCTCTTCTTTCTTTTAGGCTTCATGAAAGTGGGCATCAAAGAGGGATTTGAAGGAGGACAGGTTACTGGCAACAGATCAGTTTGGGAAGGCTGTTCCATATGTGTGGGGGCAGCATCAAAAAAGGTGCAAAGACAGCCATGGGAGAAGTGGGCAAGTGGGTGATTAAAATAAGCATTGTCATGGAGAAGAGGCAGGGCAATGCAAAAGGAAAGGAGAGCAGATAAGTACAAAGAGGCAGATCTGTAAGGGTTAGAAAAGATGCTTGAACTTGATTTAATGGAAAAGATAATGAGTGGAGAAATTCAAAGAAGGAGTAACATGGTCAGAACAGGCAAAAAGGATGATCTTTGCAATGGAGTTTGAATTCACTTCAGTCGTGTAAGGGAGACAGGCTGAAATACAGAATAGTATCTCGGTAAACAGGGCAGGAGTGAAAAGGTAAACTTCTGAGTCATCAGCATAAAGATGACAGCTGAAGCCATGTGAGTGCATGATAAGATCACACAAGGAATAGGGATTTTGAGAATACATGAAGGTACTATATTTTTTACTCACCTCTAGTAAAATGAGAATAAGAGTGGATACTGAAAAATAATTGAGAAATTACAAAAATATTCTATAGAAGATCTTTAAAAATGCATCTTTGTTTCAACATGTAAATAGTATAATATATATACTTATTATCATTCTATTCATATACGTTTTGAATCACAGGACAGTTTTACAAATTTCCTACACTGTCCCTTCCAGTCTGCTAGAGCCACATCCTGAGTTCTCACTATAGCTTGAAACTTTAAACTATGTAGTCTGGCTTCTATTTTCTCTACTAAAGTTTGTCACTTTTTAAAATTGACATTGACAGGAGTGATTGGACTCTGTGTTACTGATCTAAGTATAAATGCCTGTGTAACCAACACAGACTTTTGATTGCAGCAAAGCAGAAGCAGCAGAAACCCCTTCATTAGTGGATGAGAATTTAGATATTTATTACAATATGGTTTATCTTAAGTTTTATCTTAAGGTGAATATGTTAGAGATAGAAACATCAGATGGACTTTATTTTGTATTGACTATAGTTTGAAATATAATTGTCCTTCTATATTCTGTCCAGATATCCTGCTAGTTATTTATTGGACTGTCATATTTTTGGAATATGATAGTAGTTGTGTTAATGCTGTATTAGACTCAGAGATCTAGCTAATGAGCCCAGTGAGCCAAAGATTTTCTTCCAATACAAATTACCGAGAAAAATGTTGTCAACAGCTAGAGCCTATATTTTTTTGTCACACAAAGTATATCACAGAATTAGGTGCATTTCATTTGGCTAAAATACATTGTTACATGATTCCATTTTGTAATTTATATCATCATTATATTCATTAATTAAACTGTGTTCCTCCAAACTTTGTCAGATATGAGTATGTGAGGCAAAAGAAAGTATTTTTCACTGGGCAAGGATACTGCCTTGGGCAAAGTCCGAGTTTGAACAGCCTGAGTTGGTCCTTGACCCAGACAGTAGTGGCTTAAATTAAATCAACAAAAAGGCAGTTTATTAACATAACATAAATGAGACCAAAAGAAAGCCCTTGGTCCTCAGGGCTTTTGTCCCCATCGTCTTCCCTTGTAATCCGGGAAGCTTTAAATAGCTCAGAGACAACATAATGCTGGCTCCTCTGGTAGTCTGATGGTGAGTTGTTGCTCCCTTGAAACCTCAAACTCTCATCCTCATTAGCAACAGCAGTGCTAAGGCATGTCTACTGGAGCCCCGGGAATACCTTTGGAAGCTATTACTTGGCATTCAGGGCAGAAGACACAGAAATCTTTGGTCTCTTTGTGGATATCGGGCCACAAAAAAGTGCCAAAATTCTGGACCTAGTTTTGTCTTTTCCCCAATGACCTTCACAGGGTATGGCATATACCAAGTGAAGGAGTTTGCTGTGAGATATTCTAGGCACCAGGAATTGTGTTTGGACTTCCTTCATCTGCTGGTTTTGATCTACCTAGTATAAAACGTCCGTCTTGTATGCAAATTTCTCCTATTGCAGGTAGCCACTCTGCTTCCACAAGTTCTCAGATGAATGTCTGGACACCATCAGAGCCTAAAAGGGCCAGAGTTTCCTTGTCATTGACTTTTACCATACCATACCATACGTTTTCCCAGGCCCTTTCTCCAGGCCCTATTTTCTGTCATACACATGACCAAAAGTCCATTCCTTGTATGGGCACACCGTATACATATGCCCCAGTTGACCATAGGAGAAATAGATAATTGCATCCTGTTGCAGCCCGCTACTTTGATCTCTTCCTGTGAAGATTTGGGGTGTTCTTGTTTCTAGGCAGGTAGCTAGCAAAGGTCCTGTTGCATGTTTGGGGGTATCCATCTGTTAGCTGGGAAAGCCTTAGGAGGGTCACAGACTTTGGGCTCTTTCTTATGCCCTGGCATGTGCTAAGACCTTCTTAGGTCTCATCCAGTGTAATTCCTGTCTCTCCCTGGATGCACATTTCTCCTCCTTGCTGTTCATAGTGGTCTATGGTTCCTCTCAGCTGTTTGAGCAATCAAGGAGTCCTCCATAAGGCAGATAACTTCCTACAGCTTTTCCAGCTGGTGTCTGCAGACCCAATCTCAACCTGCCAGTAGGAGGATCTGGATGAACTGCTTGAGGATAATCAGCTCCACAGTCTGGGGTCTTGTCCAGTTTCCAGCTTTAATCAGCATCAGCAGAAGCCCTTCAGCTTCTGGATCACCATTTGAGGCCTGGCCTTGGGACTGTACTCTCATTCTGGAAGTGCTGATGGTAGCTTATGCCTAATCAATCCAAAATAGCTTAATCAGTCTAGTCTTGGGCAAGATGAATGTGCAGCCATTCCATCAAGACCTTGGTATGCTGCCTGACCTTCCCCCATCAGCAAGACAGCTAGCCTGATGGTCCACTTCTCTAGGGCCATTGCGATGCCGTTGCTTCTTTCTCAAAGGTTATGTGGAAGGATTCTGTGTCACCATCTGCCATCACCTGGAGAAGCATCAGGGCCAAGGGCATTCCTTGAATCTCAGGAGGTTTGTCTCCTGACATTAAAAAGCCACGCAAATCCCTCAAAGACAGCAGGTCAGTTGTATATTATAGTAACTGTTAGTGCATTGTCATCTGCTTGACCAGCTGCTGTAGTCACTACTCTTGCGGTGATTACAAATAGGCTAGCCACCATAGGAGCTGATTCACTTCTATGGGGATTTTTGTTTGTTTGTTTCCACCCTTTCAGGGACTAAAAATCCTATTTCTGGTACCACATGTCAGAGCCAAGAATACCGCCTTGGGCAAAATCCTAGTTTGAACAGCCTGGGTCACTTCTTGACCCAGGCAGTGGTAACTTAAATGAAAGCAACAAGAAAGCAGAATGTATAAACCTAACATAAAGCCAAAAGAAAGCCCTTGGTCCTAAGAGTTTTTGTCCCTGTCTTCTTCTCTTACACTCCTAGAATCTAAGCAGCTCAGAGACACCCTGGTGCTAGCTTGTCTGGCAGGGACTTGTTGCTCCCTTAAAATCACAAGTTCTTCTGCCCTCTTTCTTCCTGTTTCTCCCTCTTTATACTTGGGCTTGTTTGCTATAGCAGCTGAGATGGGTCTCTGCATAAATGACCTTTCTCACAGCTAAGCTGGGAATGGGGAACTGGTTTTGCTGTTTGTAGAAAAAACACAGGATTCTCAACCCCTGCTTGCTTGTGTTTTGTGTGGGATTTGTAGATCCCTTTGACGGTATTCTTTGAACAAACCAAAGAAAAGAAAAACACCAAGAAATTTACACACATTCTCCTGTTACAAAAATCAACCTCAAACAAGCAATCAAGAAATGTAGCCCTGAGTAGCTTTAATTTATGGGATGAGTTTTAACTTCTTCATAGCTAATTTTCTCCTCGTGATCCACTGCAGATACATGTAGATACTGAACTGCGATCACATTTGTACATTAGTGTGACATCTTGTTTTCTCTTCAAACTCTAAATATCTACATTTATTTTAGTACCTCACAACACATAATTGATCTTTTTAATATATCCTAGTGCTTCAGACTAAAGGTCCTATTCTCACTTCTATTGATAGTAGACTTAGTTTTCTTATAATGGCAAAAGTTGTAAAGTTTCTAATTGAAGAATAAAATAAAGCTGTGTGATTGTGGAACTTCTGGTAGAAAGCATTATGCATAGTTTCAATGTATACATAGTGCCATCACAAATACTAAGCACTAAGAAACATACAAAGAACAAATACAATTTTCATGAAAATGCAGAATAGGATAGTCATTTTTAATAATATTATTAGATTGACTTTTTAAAAATATGCTTGAATCATATAAACATTGCAAAGAGAAACTGGAATGTCAAAAAAAGAAAAAAAATACTAAAATAGTTTTTTTTAAAGGGAGTTACTTCAGCTACCTATATGCAAGCTGTGAAGGTCATATCAAGAAAACTATTGGAGATGCAAGATCCTGTAAAAGATTAGTTCTTAGACTAGCTTGTTCTATACCTACCAGAAGAAAGACTAATCTTATGCTGTGTAACACACAGAAGTTGTTCCAGGAAGTATGGGTGAGCCACTAAGTGGCCAGAGGCTACAGTATAATTAATTTTAACATCTTTGTAGGAGGAAAATTCATACAATTAAATAGCACTATGATATTAAAGTTCAAGAAATTGCCTTTTTTAAAAAAAGAAGGGAATTTGAAATAGCCTGAAGGGAAAAGATAGGAAATTAGAACCAACGTTAAGGCTGTTTAAAGAATATGTTGTTATAGTTACCAATAGGGCAACTAGACAGCAAATGTGAAAAATTGGGACGGGGGTGTGGGGTAATAGGAAAAAGACCCAAAAATTGGGACTTTCCCTCTAAAATTGGGACATCTGGTCACCCTAGTTACAAAACAAAGCTAAATACAAATTGGAAGAGAGGGGGAAAGTGTGGTTAAACATAAGTCTGTATTTAGATCAAAAATAATTTTTAAAAAAGAAGTCCAGTTGAAATTATAATAGAAAATAATTTTGACAAAAAGTTTAGGAAGTGTAGCAAGGTCAGTTGCTTGCCAAGCACTCTATGGCACTCTGCCCCTGATTTTCTCCCACTTAAGGGCTTCTTGAGAACGGCACACAGGTTTTCTGGGTTAACTCCCTCTACCCCTACCGGAGGCTGTTTTATGAACAGAAACATTTATTTTCTGGGTTACCACCCCCCTTACCTGGGACTGGTTTATTAGCAGGAACAGTTTCTTAACAATCCTCAGGGTCCTAAAATACAAGTCTATCACCACCCAAAAGTTCATACTTAGCTCTGACGTTTTCTCTTATCACCAGAGTTCTTTTTCTGTCTCAGACTGTTCTCTCAGCCAGTCCTCCTTGCTGTTCCTAGATGGCGCTCAGCCTTCTGACTTTGGGTTCCAGACCCAAACTCAATCCAAGTCTCCTTTTGAGGCCTCCAGCTCCCTGGGCTCTGCCGCCAAAAGCCCCTGGTGTCAGTGTCTTCACTGCAAGAGCTGTTCTCACTCACTGCAGTTTCCTGAGCATACCCTTCCCTGAAGCTGCCTATTGCTTTTATAGGGAAAATAGCTAATCATATAGTAATCAGAGTTGGGAGTGCCAAGCCCTCCAGACCTTAAAGGTGCAAGCCACCCTGTTACAAGAAGGCTTAGGGAAAATTCTAAAAGCAAATAGACAAGTGTAGCGAGGCGGTCGGGTGCCCAACCGCCCCGCAGAGGGACGAGCCTCCCCAGAGGCAAGAGGGGGCAGAGCTGGAGAAACCTGCGCCCCTCCCCCAGAGGTCAGCCGGCCGACCCGGAAGGATAAAAGCTCGGCCCCGGAGCTCACTTCGGAGGGAGCCAGCGGAGGAGCCAGAGGCAACTGCCAGAGCTCCTGACCGGGAAGCCCCGGTGACCCAGTCGGAGCCCGGGAACTGGCCGAGCCTGCCCTGCGCCCACTACCCGGAGGAAGAGGGACCGAGCCTCCCCCATCCGTGCTACCCCGAGGAGCTTCCCAGTCTGCCCTGCGCCCGCTACCCGGAGGAAGAAGGACCGAGCCTCCCCAGTCCAGGCTACCCCGAGGAGCTGCCGCCCCTGCCGCCAGACAGCGACGCAGAGGAGCCCATGGAGGTCACCACGCCTCCCCAGGTACCCTTTGAGGGGGAGTTTGGGAGTGGCCCGGGGAATGAGTTTTGAACCTGAGTCAGTGTGTTGCGGTCTGGATCCCCACTGACTGCAGCTGACCTGTTACCGCTGCTAGGGCCCCTGGCCGGGACACAGTGGAGCGGGTGGGCCTGCGTCCCCCCTGCCACCCTTAACCGTGGGTGGCAGTCTCCCCCTCAGCCCGCCGTCATTCCTCGCTGTCTGTTACTGCTCAGCCCCTGCTTGAGGGTCTGAGCCCCTGACTGTTCCCCGTGTTTTGTGGCCCCGCCCTGCCTCAGGGCCTGGGCCTTACCAAACTGCTACTGCTCAGCCCCTGCTTGAGGGTCTGAGCCCCTGACCCTACCCTGTGGGTGGGTTGCCCGCCCGGCCTTTGGGCAGAGACGGGCTGAACGGACGCTGCTCAGGCCGGACTGAGCACTTGAGCCCCGGGTCCGGGTATTCCCCAACCCGGCTGAGGGGTGTGTAGCGAGGCGGTCGGGTGCCCAACCGCCCCGCAGAGGGACGAGCCCCAGCGGCGACCCCCTACACTTGGTGGAGAATGCGGGCACCGACTCCCCGACCCCTGTGAGAAGGGGCCAGAGAGGGAACGATGGACCTCTCAAAACTTTTCCAGCTCCTGGCAGAGAGCCAGGAGCGGCAGCAGGCCGCCCAGCTCCAGCAGCAGCAGCAGCTCCTGCAACAGCTGGGAGCCCAGCAGCAGCAGCTGATTCGGGACCTTGGGGCACAGAACCAGGAGCTCCAACGGCAATGCTGGCAGCAGCTGGCGACCGCCCTACCCCGCCCCACGGACACTCGGCAGGAGGAAGTGAGTGGGGCGCCCCGCAGCTCCGTTCCGGTGCGATTGTCGAAAATGGGACCGGAGGATGACCCGGAAGCCTTCTTGGTCACCTTTGAGCGGGTGGCGTTGGTTGCGAGGTGGGCCCGAGACCAGTGGGCCACCCTCCTCGCCCCCTACTTAACCGGGACCGCCCAGAGGGTCTATCGAGGCCTAGCCACCGGGGCCGCCCAGGACTACGACCAGGTGAAGGCGGCAATCCTGGATGCCCTAGATGTCAGTCCAGAAACCTTCCGTCAACGGTTCCGGACCCTGACATACTCCCCGGGTGCCCGGCCTCGCCTGGTGGCTCAGGAGCTGAGCGAGGCGTGTAAGCGGTGGCTACAACCGGAGACCCGAACTCCAGATAAGCTCACCGAGCAAGTGATCCTAGAGCAGTTTGTCCACATCCTCCCACCCCGAGGGAGAGCCTGGGTCCTTCGCCACCGGCCGGCAACTCTGTCAGCCGCGGTGTCGCTCATGGAAGACTTCCTGGCGGCAGAGGCGCCGGGAGGCGCAGGGGTCCGAGCACATCCCCCTGGCCTCGAACGCCCGGCTGGGGAGAAGAAGGGGAATGCTCGAGATAATCTCCCACCTCCCCCACGCATCCCGGAGGCCCGTCCCAGGCGCCCCGAGCTGTCCGGTCGGCAGGCCCCGGGGCGGCCAGGCACGGGGACCCCGGGGATGGGCCGGAGTGGCCCCGGACGCCCCGGGGAGACATCCGCCCGGCCAGGGCAAACAGAACTCGGACCCTGCTTCGCCTGTGGGAAGCATGGACACTTCCAGAGGGACTGCCCAGATATGGACTGCAGCTTTGGGCACGTATGCACTGGGGAGAATCGCGCCCGACGGCCGCAGGCCAGGAAGCTGACGGTCCCAATACTGATTGGGGACCAATCCGCGCTGGCCCTGATTGACTCAGGGTGTGGGCAGACCCTGATCCGTCAGAGCTTGGGCCCTAGCGCGGACCCCAGCCTAGGGTCGATCCGACTGCAGTGTATTCACGGGGACATCCGCCCCTATGCCAGCACCTGGGCCCAACTAACCGTGGGAGGAGTCACGCGGTCGTTGGTGGTGGGCCTAGCCCCCCGGTTGGCCTACCCCGTGATTTTGGGCCGGGACTGGCCCGACTTTGCAGGGGTCCTCCGGGAGAGTGCCGGAAGAGGCCTCAATATGGTTCCTGCGCTGGAGGGAGAAACCCCAGATGACCCCAGAAGGGGGCGGGAGCTACCAGACGCCCCCGCTAGGGAAGGGGGCCCCGAAGAGCCCTCCTCGGTGCCCACCAATGAATTCGGTGTCGGCACCGACTTTTGTCTAGACCAGAACGAGGACCCCACTCTCGGCCGGGCCTATGACCAAATAGCGGCCGTGGATGGGACCGTGGTCGACCCAGGTCGGGCTAAGGAGTGGCCCCACTTTGAGCTACGCAAGGACCGGCTCTACCGGATAGAGCGCGACTCCCGGACGGGGGAGCTCCACACCCAGCTGTTGGTGCCTCGAATCCACCGGCGGGCCGTGCTGCGGCTCGCCCATGACATCCCAGCGGCAGGACACCTGGGCCACGAGAAAACCCTCGCCCGAGTACTGGCACGATTCTTCTGGCCCGGGGTGCACCAAGAGGTGAGGGACTACTGCCGGTCCTGCCCGGAGTGCCAGCTTGCCGCGCCTCCGCAGACCCCCCGAGCCCCGCTGGTTCCCCTGCCCGTCATAGAGACACCCTTTGAGAGGGTAGCTATGGACTTGATAGGGCCCCTGCCAAAAAGCCTAGCGGGGTTCCAATACGTGCTGGTCATTGTGGACTATGCCACTCGGTTTCCCGAGGCTGTCCCGCTGCGAAGCATCACGGCTCGGGCCGTGGCAGACGAGCTCATGAAGGTCTTCGCCCGGGTAGGGCTGCCGCGGGAAATCCTGACTGACCAGGGAACGAATTTTACGTCCCGACTAATGAGGCAGGTGTGCAATCTCCTGGGGATTAAACAGCTGCACACCTCGGTCTATCACCCACAAACAGATGGCTTAGTGGAGCGCTTCAACCGGACCCTCAAAGGGATGCTGCATAAGTTTCCCCCAGAGGAACTCCGCCGATGGGACCAGCTCCTTTCACCCTTGCTCCTGGCTATCCGGGAGGTACCCCAGTCCTCGACCAAGTTCTCCCCTTTTGAATTACTATATGGACGTCGCCCACGGGGACTGCTAGACCTCATGCGGGAAACGTGGGAGGAAGCCCCGTCCCCGACGCAGGGCCTTTTGAAGTATGTGTTCCAGCTGCAAGGGCGCCTCGCCCATGCCGGGGCCGTGGCTCGTGAAAACCTGAGGACGGCTCAGGAAGCTCAGGCCCGGACCTACAACCGAGGGTCCCAAGTTCGCGACTTCCAACCTGGTGACCGAGTATTGCTCCTGCTGCCCTCCAGCGAGTCCAAACTACTGGCCCGTTGGCAAGGGCCGTACGAGGTAGTCCGGAGGGTCGGACCCGTTACCTACGAGGTTAGTCGGCCCGATCGGCGCAAGAAGGTCCAACCCTATCACGTCAACCTTCTGAAGCCCTGGAGGGAACGAGAAGGCCTCCTGATTAACCCCTGTCCGCCGGAGCCAGAACTGGGCCCGCAGGTACCCCGGACTGAGGACACCGACGAGCCCCGACTTGGGGAAAACTTAACGGAAGAACAACGTAGGCAGACCCAGTGCCTCCTTCAGGCATTTCCAAGGATGTTCACAACCCAGCCCGGTTACACAACCCTCATCCACCACAACATCCAGACAGAACCAGGAGTGGTGGTCCGGGAGGCAAACCGGCCTCTGCCGTACCACATGCGACAGGCGGTCGAGGAAGAAGTCCAAGCCATGATGGACCTGGGGGTCATCGAAACGTCACAAAGTGAATGGCGCAGTCCGGTAGTCCTCGTTCCCAAACCGGACGGCACCCAGCGCTTCTGTATCGATTTCAGATGTGTAAACGCCATCTCCAAATTTGACGCCTACCCGATGCCCCGAGTGGACGAGCTGCTAGGCCGTTTAGGAGAAGCTCGCTTCCTCACCACCCTCGATCTCAGTAAAGGGTATTGGCAGATCCCCCTTGACCGGGCTTCCCGAGAAAAAACTGCCTTTGCTACAGGCTCGGGCTTGTATCAATTCACCCGGATGCCCTTCGGGCTTCATGGGGCCCCCGCAACATTCCAACGGTTGATGGACCGCCTGTTGCAGCCTCACTGGGGATACGCGGCGGCGTACCTTGATGACGTGGTCATCTATAGCAACCAGTGGGAAGGCCACCTTGACCGAGTGGCCGCAGTCTTGAGATCTCTGCGGGCCGCTGGGTTAACGGCCAATCCAAAGAAATGTCGGATTGGTTGGCAGGAGACCACCTACCTAGGATATACCATTGGGAGGGGACGAGTGAGGCCCCTTGTGGACAAGGTCCAGGCCCTGGCAACCTGCCCGCCTCCCACCACGAAACGCCAAGTGAGACAGTTCCTGGGTCTGGCCGGATACTACCGGCAATTTATCCCCAACTTTGCATCCATTGCAGCCCCGCTAACGGGGCTATTGACGAAGGACAGCCCTCGCCGGATAGTATGGACCCCGGAGTGCGGGGACGCCTTCCAGGTGCTCAAGGACATTCTCTGCCGAGAACCTGTTCTATACAGCCCTGACTTCGACCGGGAGTTCATCCTCCAGACAGATGCCTCTGCAGTGGGACTTGGGGCTGTACTCTCCCAGGAGGTAAGCGGGGAGGAGCACCCGGTCCTGTACATCAGCCGGAAATTGTTCCCGCGAGAGAAGAACTATGCCGTGATTGAGAAGGAGGCCCTGGCAATCAAGTGGGCCTGTGACGCCTTGCGTTACTACCTCCTCGGGTCGCCATTCACGCTGGTCACGGACCATGCCGCCCTCCGGTGGTTGGCCCAAATGAAGAACAACAACATGAGACTAACGCGTTGGTATCTGGCACTACAGCCCTACGCGTACACGGTTCGCCATAGGGCCGGCAAGGACCACGCGAACGCGGACTTTTTATCCCGTTTGGGAGGTATAGAGGGGACGGGCTCTGACGAGCGAGAGCCCGCCTTGAGGGGGGAGGGTGTGTAGCGAGGCGGTCGGGTGCCCAATCGCCCCGCAGAGGGATGAGCCTCCCCAGAGGCAAGAGGGGGCGGAGCTGGAGAAACCTGTGCCCCTCCCCCAGAGGTCAGCCGGCCGACCCGGAAGGATAAAAGCTCGGCCCCGGAGCTCACTTCGGAGGGAGCCAGCGGAGGAGCCAGAGGCAACTGCCAGAGCTCCTGACCGGGAAGCCCCGGTGACCCAGTCGGAGCCCGGGAACTGGCCGAGCCTGCCCTGCGCCCGCTACCCGGAGGAAGAGGGACCGAGCCTCCCCCGTCCGTGCTACCCCGAGGAGCTTCCCAGTCTGCCCTGCGCCCGCTACCCGGAGGAAGAAGGACCGAGCCTCCCCAGTCCAGGCTACCCCGAGGAGCTGCCGCCCCTGCCGCCAGACAGCGACGCAGAGGAGCCCATGGAGGTCACCACGCCTCCCCAGGTACCCTTTGAGGGGGAGTTTGGGAGTGGCCCGGGGAATGCGTTTTGAACCTGAGTCAGTGTGTTGCGGTCTGGATCCCCACTGACTGCAGCTGGTTTGTAACCGCTGCTAGGGCCCCTGGCCGGGACACAGTGGAGCGGGTGGGCCTGCGTCCCCCCTGCCACCCTTAACCGTGGGTGGCAGTCTCCCCCTCAGCCCGCCGTCATTCCTCGCTGTCTGTTACTGCTCAGCCCCTGCTTGAGGGTCTGAGCCCCTGACTGTTCCCCGTGTTTTGTGGCCCCGCCCTGCCTCAGGGCCTGGGCCTTACCAAACTGCTACTGCTCAGCCCCTGCGTGAGGGTCTGAGCCCTGACCCTACCCTGTGGGTGGGTTGCCCGCCCGGCCTTTGGGCAGAGGCGTGCTGAACGGACGCTGCTCAGGCCGGACTGAGCACTTGAGCCCCGGGTCCGGGTATTCCCCAACCCGGCTGAGGGGTGTGTAGCGAGGCGGTCGGGTGCCCAACCGCCCCGCAGAGGGACGAGCCCCAGCGGCGACCCCCTACACAAGTATAAAAGAGAAATATTTCAAAGATATTTTAAGTCCATCAGTAATAAAAGATGATGATGAACACTTGCATCCACAAGAGCATCAGAGTGCAAATCAAAGAAGTTAAGTCCAACTAAGCTAAATCATTCTTTTGCATTGGTCTTCACCAGACAGGATAATAGGGAAATACCTATCAGAAGGCTATTGCTTACAGGTATTGAAGCTGAGGTCCAGTCAGAGATAGAGATGTCAAATAAAAAGGTGATAGAAGAACTTGAGAAGTGAAACTGTAATAGATCACCAATACCATCTTCCAAAAGTGCCCGTTCAGCTGTGATTCCTCATTTCCCTGACTGGAATACATGTTTAAGGCTTGTCTGCACAATTCTGTAAAGCACATTACAGAGGAGTAGACGGTGCTGGTGTGAACTAAATGGTACCTACTTCATAGTCCTGACTACTTTAATGGGAGATAGGTACCTTTCAGTTCATGCCAGCAAAGTCTCATGGGGCAGTTAGAAGGCAATATGTTAGAGCACACTACAGATGTCCCTTCTCTAATGCTCTTGACTGCATCATGTAGAAAAGCCCTTTGACAAGGTATATCTTAACTTCAGGGCTTTATGAACTTTGATATGTCCATTTGTAGGATTTTTATAAAGAAATTCTGCTGAACCCGAAGATCCAAGCATCAGCCCCCATCACACACAATTGGCCTCCTTCTCTCCTATGGCTCACTGACCCATGCACTTCATTTTTTTTATGTCTTTTATGAGTTGTCCCAAAGCGAGGCCCACCCTTAGGATTTTTGCATGAGCAAGTGAAACTTAATTCACTAATTTTGTGCCCCTACTACACTTAACTAATCCATTTTCAATAAAAATGGTAGGGTGTCCTTGAGTCCTGTCAATTTCCTTTGCTATAGGAAAGGAGGAGCCTCGCTGTTGTGGGGTTATTCAGTGCTGTCTGGCATCATCTGGACTTAACAGATAGCATGAAGCACGTGAGGATGGAGATAAATGTTTCTGGAATTTTTAGCAAAGTAATGAGGATTTATTTTACATATTCAGCAAGCAAACCCTACAAGATAACTCCTGATAGGTAATCTGTACTGCAGCTGCAAAGATGGAAAAGGACAGAAAGTAGCCAATCCAGGCTGCCTTCCTGTGACCCTGGAGGCTTGCATCCTGAACCTCCCTAACTCTCTTGGACATGACTAGCCCACCAAAACCAAGACCCATATAACCAACTTATTCTAGGGCTTGCCACTCTCAAGATCCTGGTTTAGATATAAAGTGAATCTGCAAAGTAGTGCATGCGGAAATAAAGTTTATTACAATTCCTGTAGCCGTACCGCCATTTTACATGCACTTCCTGAAGATCATTTAGTATGAGGGAATTCTGATTCCTTTTCTTTCTTTTTTACAGTATGAATTTGTTTGCTCTATGGGGTGGAGTTAGGATTACAGTGGTTATTTAGGTGGGACTTTGTGGCATCTTACTGAAGTGCAACGTTTTCTCTAAACTTCCTAGGATTCTAATGTTTGTTTGGGGCTTTCCCCTCAAATCTTAATATTCTTGAAAGGTAATATGCCTGTAATCATATCTATTTTGGGGGGGAATTCTCCCTTTTTTTAAAGGTCCTATGGTCCACTGGAGAGGAGCTCTGTTCCATTGGGTCCTCCTAGGACTGTAATGTCCAAACTTTTCAGCTTGAGGGCTAAACATAATATGTCCAAAAAATTAAGACATGACAATCAATAATGTGGGACAAATTCTCTGTCCTGTTCTCATCCTTTTAGTCCTGCTTAGGCAGTGCTAAGGGAGTAGAAACTATCCTCTCTGCACTCCATGGTGGAGAGTGCAGTTGAGGAGTTTGGGGGTGGCTAAAATACAATGTACATCAGCTATCCCTATTTGACATGTGGTCCCTTTGGAAACAATAGCCAGATGGCATAACTTATAGAAGACTCCTGACTGCTTTGATTTGACTTTCCTGTCACAAAGGATGAGTTCAATAAGCTTAGGCCTTGTCTACACTACCAGCTGGATCGACATGTATAGATCAATCTATTGGGGATCGATTTATCGTGTCTCATCAGGATAAATCGATCCCCAGAGGCACTCCTGTCGACTCCGGAACTCCAGCTTGCCAAAAGGCGTAAGGCAGAGTCAATGAGGGAGCCCGCTGTTGACCACTGCTTCTGTGAGGACGGCAGGTAAGTCGACCTAAGATGCGTCGACTTCAGCTACGGTATTAACATAGCTGAAGTTGCGTATCTTAGGTCGATCCTCCCCACCAGTGTAGACCAGACCTTATTATGCTGCTAGAGGCACTTAGTGGATTATCCCCCTTGCATACCTCAGAGGATCCATGAGAATTGGGAAATGTTTCCCTCTTCCTCTTTCCTTCTTCTATATAGATCTCAGGCGGTCTGTAGGAAGAAAGACTTGGGTGAGAATGGTGGTTGGGGGCAGTGTACTGAGGGAGCAATCTCCTGTTTTGCTAACCTGGCTCATTTTAGGAGATCCAGGGAATGAAGAACCTCTAACCCCTCTCCCTAAGGAAGATGAAGGTGATTTGGGTGCAAAGAAGGAAACACATTAATGAACTGTCAAGGCTATTGACCTTTCTCCTGCTTTGACCTTTTACATCTTCTCATTATCAGGAAAGTGCAAAGCCTCAGGATCCTATTGAACTCATTTCTAGATATGCACATAACAATAATGCCAAGTATGGCTTTCACTTTCATCTTGCTACAAGAATACTTCTCAGATGAGATCCTAGTTTTTCACCTCCTAGCTGATTACTGTAATTCTGATTACTGTTTTGGACTGAATAATATTACATTTCACAATGAATCTCCAGCTTATGCAGAATACAGCAGAATACAGCAGCATGGCTCTTGAACAAGAAAAACATAACAAACATATCATACTCTCCCACTGGGTCTCCACTTGGTACCGAAGACAGTTCCAAGTGCTGGTCCTAATATTTAAAGCACTTAGTGGAATAGTGCTTGTCTGTTTTAAAGGCCAGTTTTTTATCCATAAACAACTAAGACAACTTTTCTCCATGGGAATGATAACATTGATGGAGCCCAGCTTCAAACTCTCAAAAGCAGGGGCTGACGGTTATTCCATGATAGGCTGCATCTATAGTATGACTTACCAAGATAAGATGGAGCCCAAAGTCTGGCTACGATATAGAAGACATTTCTCTGCAGCAGTCATCTTGAACTAGTGAAAAACAGAAAATACAGAAAAGGGTACAGAAAAGGGAAGGGAAGCAAGAGAAAATCCAAGTAAAAGTGATTAAAAATAGGAAGTGGCCAAAACAGGATTTTCACAGCTAAACTTAATGGAGGTACTTGACATCTTGCTACTGAGGAGATAAGTGTGTTACAAACTGAGTGTGGCAAAGATATCCCTGCAATTCAGGCATGACGGAACTCAGACTGCATCATTTATTTGGATTCATTATTCCTCCTTCCTTGTAATTAACTGATACACAAATATTGGTACAAATATATTAGCTATAGCTTGGGACATAAACAGCTATAGCAAAAGCTGACTAGATTGATGGACAACTTTTGTATATATTTTAAGCTCATTTAAACAAAACCATTTATACAAACAAATACACTGTATGATTTAATACCAGCCCTCAAAACCAAACTGCATTAAAAATGTAAAGGGAACAAAAAATATTGCAAACCTGCAACCCTTATGCACTGTTATCAATTTTTGATTCTTCAGTATGCTTGTTTCGTACTCACTTTATTAAAAGGTTGAAACTGCTTGAATGCTGGAACTGACAGACCTATACATAAATGATTAGGAATGCTGTGCTAGTAATTTCCAGTAGAACTCATCATTGAGTTTCCTTATAAGAACATCTCTCTTCACTGCTAATGTTACTTAGACTTGTAAAACGCCTTTTTCAGCAATCTATTTATTCTTGAAGACAAATTGTCCAAGTCAATTCTGTTAACATTGTCACAGATTGGCGCTTCTTAATGTAGATTGTATCAGATCCTGTAATGATTGCCTATTATTTTGGATGAGACACACACACTTTGACCGTTACTGACTGCCAGTTACAATTTTTCCCTTAATTTAGGAATTCCTACTTCTTGCTGAAGCCAGCTGGAAACAACTAAGGCATTACAGCACCTTTCTCAGCTGTTGGCCATGGGAATATGTATTCTCTCCAAAATATATATCTTTGGCAGGGAACAGAAAGAAGGAATCTCGGGTAATCCTTGTGCATGCCAAGTGTAAAGATTATTGTATTTAATTATGTTTAAAAGAAGTTCAAAGGTAGGCCAGTATTCATATAGAATGTGCAGTTTTCATGCAAAAAAACTTTAAAAATAGCTTTTCACTATATTTATCCAGGATTTTTTTTTGTAGAGGCTTTAACAGGAATGTTTTACATGACTTGCAGCTTGAATGGTTTTACAGTACCTTTAGGACTGTGTCCAAAACTGCCAGATTAACAGCCACATAAAAAATCCCTGGCTGCATATTAGAACATTTAGTCTAAACCTACAAACACAGTTGTCCTACGGGAATTTTTGCTAATCAGATACATGGCCTCAAAATGTAGGTCACCTGAACAGTCAGAAGGAATAACTAGAACACCACAAAAACGAACTACAGTGTGTGCAAGTGTGACATTCTTTTTTGGCGGGGAAAAAAAATTGTGAGAGAGCATTCCCCAGTGCATAGTAATGAAGAGTAGGTTGAAATTAGGATTAATTTTAAATGAAATACTTTCTCCACACTTCCTATGGAATTTAAGATGACTGTTCTGGCAAAGCTCTCTCCACTCCACCACATCTATTTCTTCCATGCTAGAAGTAGAAAGTGGTCCATGCTAATATAATGTCAGGCTAACTCAGTTGAGCATGCTGTGTGTGTTCCTGGTTGTAACAGGTAGATGGAATCAATGCCCAACACTGGCAGGGTTTTGTAGGGGTAGGGGAAGAGCTATAATCCATAGACTGGGAATTGCTGTTGTAAGTATTAAATATGACCATATTTCTAGTTTGCTTGTTTTAAATCAATTTTAATTTATGGAACTATTAATCTGCCTGAAATCCTAGCCCCGCTGAGGTCAAAACTTCCATTGACTTCAGGTGGGTCAGAATTTCACTCCAAGTTTTTACAGGAAAAAACTGAATTCTGACACATGCCTTTCTTCTATCTGTTGTAGTGTTCCATTACCTGTGGCAAAGGAATGCAATCCCGAGTAATCCAGTGCATGCACAAGATCACAGGAAGGCATGGCAATGAATGTTTTTCCTCAGAAAAGCCTGCAGCATACAGACCCTGCCATCTTCAACCCTGCAATGAGAAAATTAACGTAAACACGATCACATCACCCAGGTTAGGTAAGCTGAAGAAAAAAGACATATGACAGTGAGGAAGTTATCTTTTTCTGTCTTTCCTTATGAAGGAAAATGATGGTCCTGTGATTAAAAGCACAGGGCTGGGATTTAGGAGATCTAGATCCTATTCTTATATCTCCTGTAGAATTATGTGTCATTTTAGGCATGTCTTTTTAACATCTCTGTGGCTCAGATAAATTGCAGATAAAAATAGTTTTCAGGGGTTTTATGAAACTTAATTCATAAATGTTTGTAAAGCACACTGGTATCCATGAAGTGGATATGATGTGATATTCCATCTTCTTATTGTTACTAAACATCAAAATGTAAGTATTTTTATGTTGATGTTAGAAATTTATTTCAAACCAGTTATTTTTCTGGTTAATTGCATCACACATTTTTATAGAGTTGAGCAAATATATAAAGTTTAATTCAGCAAAGTTTTCCAAACAACATTCTCGTGGTCCTTAAAGGACCAAGAAGGCCCTGGTTTAAGTAGTTTGTACAAATGGTTCCTTTTGCCAGTCTTTCACTCAGATCACTACATCTGTCCATGATTGTGTAGAAAATCAGAGGTTAAATCTTCAACATAAAGGGGTCAGAGACAAACTCATTGAGACCCTTTTAAAATCCAAAATTTTCTCAAACTCTGTTTCCTATTAGAGAGTCTGGAAGAAATTCTATTAATGGTGTAGAGAGAGATCTGTTAACCCTACCAATTATCCTCTAAGTAAAATCCCTAGTGGAGTTTTGATGAGGTTCTTATCATCAGCTCCTCAGAATGTCAGTCTGAGCCTTGAGCATGACTGGGACAAATTCAAAGACCAGCTGTTGCAGTGCGACGACTCACCCTTGCGGTGCCTCCTGCTACCTGTCTGGGAATTAGCTCTTTCCAGGTCGGAGTGCCCTCTGCAGGCCGGTGTCTCGCTGTCCGCTGGCCCTGTGTCCCTCCCGGACCCCGGTGCCCTTTTTCCTGGGGTGCTGCCCCCAGCAGTACTCACACACTCTGCCTCTGGATCTCCCCTCCCTGGGGAACCCCAAACCCTCTAATCCCTACCTTGCCTCAGTCTAGGGCTACTGCCAATCATCATCAAGTCCCCGCTCCCTAGGGCAGACTGCAGTGTAAAAGCCAGTTATCATAGGCAAGGGGGTTTTTTGGACCTGCTGCCTTTCCCTGAAGCCCAGTCCTTTCTTAGGCCTCACTTCAGGCCTACAGCCTAGGGAGTTGCTAGGCTGGAGCACCCCAGCTCCCTTGCCTATTCCCCCAGCACTGTTCCACCTCAGGTACCCTGTCCTGCAGGCAGCCAAACCCTGCTCCCTCCCAGCCTGGAGAGAGACTGTCTTAGCTCCTGCTTCTCAGCCTTTTTGTAGGGCCAACTCAGAGCCGGTGCAAGGATATTTCGCTCCCTAGGTGAAACTTCCACCTTGCGCCCCCCCAACCCCCACCCAGAAAGCAGCTCCCCACCCTTCCCCCCCACCGGGGAGCCCTGTGGGTGGCAGCTTCCTGCCCTCCCCCTCCAGCCTGGGGAGCCCTGTGGGCCGCAGCTCCCTGCCCCAGCTCACCATCACTATGCCTCCTCCCCTGAGCATGCTGCCACACTCCACTTCTCCCGCCTTCCAAGCTTGCAGCACCAATCAGCTATTTGGTGTAGCAAGCCTGCGAGGGGAGGAGAAGCACAGTGTGGGGAGGGTGCTCAGGGGAAGAGGCGGAGTGCAGGTGAGCTAGGCCAAGGAGCGGTTCCCCTGCGCGTCCTCCCTGCCCCCATTACTTGCTGCGCCCCCCTGCCCCAGCTCACCTCCGCTCCACCGCCTCCCCGAGCACGTTTTTTGGCACCCCCAATCACTTGGCACCCTAGGCGGCTGTCTAGTTTGCCTAGTGGTTGCACCGTCCCTGGGCCAACTGTGTGGCTGATTGGGACATGGCCTACCTGGGGCTGCTTCCCCAATCAGCACAGGCTTGCTGCTTTCCCCAGCCACAGCCCTCAGCAGGGCTGTTTTAACCCCTTCAGGGTTGGAGCGGGTAACCATCCCACTACACCTGCTATAGGACACCTTTTCCCGATGACTTTTTCAGAGCCCTTCTTAGGATAAACCCTCCTGTAAAATAGATTATTCCTGAATGGAAAGCAAAACTAGTGTCACAAACTAACTGTAATTCTCCCTTTGAGCTAATGAAGGGGATTCCCCTTTGAAGTTGGAACTCTTATAGCATTTTGTGTAGTAGCCATTGTCTCAGCTTGCTGGATGACTGAGATGACAGCTGAAGCTTACAGACCTCCTTATATAGTATTTCATAAGGACAAAGTTCTTGATGTTTTATCTATCTTTGTGCATAATTGTCCAACTGACCTCCACCAGCATCAGAACACATTTTCCATCCAGTGAGACAGAGGCATCTCCATGCCTCAGATCTGAGACAGGCCACGAAGCTCCACTTTACATAAAGGCACAACATAGAAATTTCAGGCTTATTTGAAATGCATTTACTTTATTTGAAGAACCAAAGTGAGGGAGCGAGGCCCATAAGGCTGAGTTATCTGAGCAGATCAGAAGATGTAGCACTGATACTTGTAATCTCAAAGTCTACCTTATCCCATAGGAGTTAGGGCCCATTCCACTAGATGCATAAAAGCAATACTTGCCTTGGGTGTATTTGCCATTTGGGCCTCCAGTCGTATTGTTATTAGGCAGTATAGGCACCCATGCTGCTTCAGATATAGCTTTTGACATCTGTTCTGGTTTCTGTTCTCCTCTTCCTCCCTTTCCCCCACAATGGAAAGAGAGCTACGTAGATCTTATCTAATTTGAGCCTAACCTTGTCATCTCAAGGAATACCTAATTTAGTGTTTCTTTGGACTAGGTCTGTCTATAATGCCCCGCTAACCGTTTTTCTAGTTTAATGTTATTTGCACATTTAATTATATTTATTATATATTTGTATTTTAATAGTATTTGGAGGCCCTGTAACACAGTGGCCCGGTCCTTAAGGGCTGGAGGGCTGAAGTTAGCCATCTCTCATTACTAAAGAGGCATACCTCAGTTGGATCAGGGAATTCCTCATAAATAGCAGCAGGAAACTGCAAGGTGAGGCTAACAGAACAAACCCAGGGCCAGAGCTCCAGTCAGAAAGGTGGAGCAGACAGGAATAGAACGAGACCTCTGTGGGTGTCTACACAACAAAGATAAACCCACTGCTGGCCTATGCCATCCAGCTCAGATTCATAGGCCTCAAGCTGTGGGGCTATTTCATTGCTGTGTAGATTTCAGGCTGCAGCCTGTGGTCTAGGACTCTGAGGGGTGGGGAGGCCTGCAAAGTGACACCTGACCTTGAGGTTGTGTTCAGTAAGTGGCCATCCCACAATAAGCCCCAGTTAGGAGTCAGGGTCTCATTATGTTAGGCACTATACAGATGTGAAGTAAAAGGTCAGGTCCTGCCCCATAGAGTTTACAGTCTTGGTTACGGCATGCTGGATGGAACAGGTGGACAGAACAAACAGGAGAGGAGGGAGGGTGGGTGAGGCAAGTAGAGAAGTGGGACTCGAACATGGAGTGAGGCCCATAAGGCTGAGTTATTTGAGCAGATCAGAAGATGTAGCACTAATACTTGTAATCTCAAAGTCGACCTTATCCCATAGGAGTTAGGGCCCATTCCACTAGATGCATAAAAGCAATACTTGCCTTGGGTGGATTTGCCATTTGGGCCTCCAGTCATATTGTTATTAGGCAGTATAGGCACCCATGCTGCTTCAGATATAGCTTTTGACATCTGTTCTGGTTTCTATTCTCCTCTTCCTCCCTTTCCTTCCTTCCTCCCAGAGCAATGACCAGGAAAATAATCTTGGCAACGTCATTTTGAATGGACTTGAGGAGGCAAGGTTGCAGTTGTCCAAGCCAGAGAGGAGGAGATTGCAGTAATTAAGATATGATATGATCATGTCTGGCCGAGTATACCACCCTATTCCCGAAATCTTTCTCTCTCTCTGTGTGGATAGTCATTACTAATGTATTGCAGTGTCCATTTTTCTAGATAAAAGGTATTTGCTGTATTTACAGTTTAGCGATTATTAGCTTGAAATTGTGCCACCTTATACATTTATGGCATTTGTGACAGGAAAACTGTTGTGTCTACTTAGCTGGCCCTCAAAAATTCTAATTGTTAAAATATTGACAGCATACCACCAAGATAGAATTTTTTTTCCGGGTTGAAAAATAATCTAGTTTCACTCCACCCATTCCTTCCCTCAACAGAGCCCCAGTGCCCTCACAGCTTTCTTTCCTCTCTGCTGCCTCCTTCAAAGGTGCCCCAGTGCCCACTTTCCATGCCTGTTGGCCTCTTCCTTATCAGTTATTCCTGCTTCTGCTCTCACTCAGTCCACCGCTTGGTTCTTGACCCAATGGAGTCACTAGCAGGGAGGTCAGTTGTGTCAGAAGTCCTTAGACACCCTTAAGGACACCTCTGATACCTGATTCTTCACTAACAAATTTAGTAATAGGTAATACTTGAATGAATGAATGTTATACTCTGCCTTAGGTATCAGATGAACTACTTGAGTGTGTAGATATATAGTTGTGTTTTTTGTTTGTTGTTTCACAGCTGCTTTAACATTCAAGTGCCTGGGAGACCAATGGCCTATATACTGCAGAGTGATACGAGAGAAGAACCTCTGTCAGGATATGAGGTGGTATCAACGTTGCTGTGAGACATGCAGGGACTTTTATGCGCAAAAAATGCAACAAAAGAGTTGACCTCTGTCAGGCTGGCTGGCTCTCAGCTCTTTGCAATCTCATTATTTATACACACACACACACACAGACACACACATGCTTCTTCAGACCAAATATTATCAGATTACATATAATTTAATCAAATTAATTTATTTTTGCCTGCCAGACATGCTTTATTGTTTTGGTTAGACAGCCTTTGTGTTTTATTTTCTGAGGTTTTCATAATTTTTATATGAACAGTTTTGGATACATATATCAGAATTTTTTTAAAAAAAATAGTATTTTAAATGTTTATATTCGGTAGGGTCATCTCTCTGTTGCCAAAAAACAAAACAAAACCCTCATATTATCTTGAATTTATTTTGATTTAGCTGAATAGTTTTGCTGTATTTGGAAATAAAGCCAATTTTTTTATTTTAATTTTTTGGCATTCAGAGTCAGAATGACCTTGTTTATTTTGCAACAGATGTTGAGGTGCCTAAGCTAACATTGTGGAACAGGTTATTACAGAATGTATTGTGAAATCAGTTTCTCTTTGGTTTAGAGACATACTGTAGGAGAGAATCTACTGTAACATATAACCTATGATGAACAAAAAACCATCAAAATAGCAAAATAGGGATTTTGATTGTGCTCATGAACACATACTTGAACACAAGTATTGAATCAATGAAACACTGTAGAGATTTACACTGAATCACTCACTGTTGCACTGTTTGAGGTAGTTTATAGAAACACAAGTTCTAGAATTTGTACCATCCTATGAAATCACACCTGTACTGTTTTAACATGTCACTTGATTTTAAATGTTTTCGGCAAAAGACCCATGCCTCTTTATGCATTTGTCTGTCCTCTTTGCAGTTCTACAAATGGAAGAGTCCTTGTGCCTACCATTTGTATGCGTAATCTGTAAAACATTTTCCAGTTCTTTGTTGATGACTTAGAAGATAGCTTTGTGATACTGCTTTAGTTTCATCTTTGTTTTATGAAAGTGTTTATACAAAAAAAAGTTTTACAATTTTGTGAAACATTATGAAACAGCTAAAATTTTCCTTATGAGAAAATATTGTACATGATTCACATGATTTTTACATTTTCAATAAAAAAGTAAAACCTTTTTTATTTCAGTTTTTCCCATTTTGTGTATCTGAAATATTGCTGCATATGTTTCCCTTTTTCAAATAGAGCTAATGTCATCATCCCCACCCCTGCCTCTCTACTACAAGTCCATGGGATTGAGCAACATAAAGGGGCTCTAACAGCCCTGGATATGATATGGGGAAGTCCTGCAGCTTAGGGGAGAGGAAGGTAGCTGTTAGATTGTCTTCTGAAGACCCCTTTGCAAATGGGGTGTAGAAGGAATGTGTCTGGCATGGGAATGGTTGGAGCTGCTATCCATAGACAGCCATGGATGCACACAAAAAAATACCTTTGGGCTGGCACCAAGGATGCAAAGTTTCAGAAGCGAGAATATTTTCTAGATATAATGAGTGAAATCTGGAGTTATCATCTAAGTTTACCTGCAACTTTAGTTACAGCCTTTGTTTCTTCAGTGACTGTAATACTTGATGATTAGATGTGTGTGCAGTCTGCAACTTATAAGTCATTATGTGTACGTGTAGTGTAAATACGTCATATTTCTTTCTCTGGGTGAATTTAAAATGAAGTAATGTATATTTTGTTGTTGCATTTTATTTAAGCATGTCCCTATAATTCAAAGAAACAATACAAATCAATGTGCCATTTTATTAGAAAAATAGGGAGAAGGTTTTTTAAGAATGCACTGGGTTTGTGAGCACAGGTATGATGATCTTGAAATGCCTTGTTGCCTTGCACAGCACTGCCACTCCAGAGAGCACACTGATCTGACTGACAGCTGGAAGTGCTTTCCAGATGTGCTTAGTGTGGCAGTTGTACTCTTCCAGCAGTAGATAGTTACAGCAGAATTTACTCAGTTCTTCTAACACTTTCTCTCTATGAATGATTTTCCTTCCAAGCTGCTAAATAACACTTCAACCTATGTCAACTATTCAAGTTCAATTGGACAATAAGGGTTAAATTTACTCCTATTCAAAGGTCCAGCAAAATTTAACTCCCAATGTACACTGTAAAGCACAGCCCTGGCCAAAAGTACAACAATTACCACATATTCCACCTGTCTGACAGGTAAAGTACTTCTGGAATTTTAGTTGCATGTCATTTACTTTCATCCTCAGTGAGCACTACCAAAGCAGTGTCCTTGGGGTCATTTCTGTGCATAAGAATTCCCTGTAAAAAGAAAAGTGAATGAAATATTTAATGTAGAGTAGCAAATTAGAGTTAAAAATAAATTTTAAAAAAACCTAACCAGTGTTGACATCCACATCTCAGCAACCTGAAGAAACCTGTGACTGGGAGATACTGCAGAGGATTTATTTGCTCCTGAAAGATGGAATGGGGCCTATCTAGCCAAGTATTTAACCGCACTAATCACCACACTCGCTGAAGTCACCATGGTAAATAGAGTGACATAGCACTGTACAACTATTAACCTAAATCAATAACTGCATGAATGTTACAAACTATAATCTAGCAGTATATTCCATTCCATACCTTTCCTGTAAAGCCCTTCAATAACACAAACAAAAATGAAAGAGTGGTATGTTAGGGCAGTCTTTGGAGTATCAGGAAAGTAGGCTGAAGCCCTTCCCCTCCAATGAGGAAGTTGCATGAGAGTTCAGGCCCTGTGAAGTAACAAATGCAGCTTTTACGGCTACACTGAATGATTAATTGTAATATCTGACCCAATTCTGAATAACTGTATTCTGCTAAAACCTAATTAGAAACTGAATAGTAGATAGAGCAATAAATGATTTGCTCACATGTTGTATTTAGCCATTCATCACCGCCATCCATATGGTAGGTCCTGCAAGGAGGCAGCAACTCTCTTACCTAACTATGCAATTTTGCAGAGGTATATGAAAAAATATTTTGTCAAGCCAAATTTCAGTGCCATTTTGTTAGAAGTAATAATTTCAGTACAGCTTGAGCTGCTCTACAAGTCAGATCATTTCAAACGGTACCTTTATAACAAATAAATTGTCTGGGGCTCTGTTTAGCCATTTATATGGGTCTCAGTCCTGCAAAGTGAATGACTGCCTTGCTAGTGCTTAGTTAAATGGGAGCTGAAGATCCTCATATGCTTAAAGTTAGGCACTAATTTGAGTTAAATTTAAGTCAATAGGACTAGTCGTATACTTAAAGTTATGCATAGTTGCATATCTTGCTAAAGCAGGGCCTACAAGAGTTTACTCAACCAATCAAAAAGAAACTATGTCATCTGGCTTGTGACAAATCCCAACCAAGCAATTTTGCTCTACTATGGCATTTCAACTGGCAGCAACAGAATAAACAAAGGTCACAAATGCAATCAAATAATAAATACATTTGGGGAAAGTCATGGACACCCAATGAACAAAAAGAAGGCGAAGAGTCTTAATCAATTCATTGTTACAAATTATTTATTTGGTACCAATAACACCCTGCATTATTAAAACTGATAAACTGCCACTATTAAAACTGTTTGTTTCCTTTTTCTGTTTCACCTATCTTTGCGAGTGAGAACAGATTAGTCATTATAACTTTTGTGTTTTGTCATTTTCACTTCCTGCTTTTTATACTTTAGCACAACTCTTCAAAGTTCATGTTGCAATCACCACAAATGTTTAATCTAACCCAACATAGTTTTCATAAATTAAAAAAGAGATTAAGATATTTTTAAGTGTTTTTGTAAAAAATCTTTTTTTTAAACCTACATTTTGCAGCTAAACTAGTTGGCAAGGTGGCAAGGACATCTGAAATAAAATACAAGAATTAGAAATGTGAATTTGAATTGAAACAAAGAGTAAAAGTTTGGTGTTTTTATTACCTGTACTGGTTATAGTTAGTGGCTAGATTGGGGGGAAGGAAATTTCCTCAGTCAAAATCAGTGGCTTTATAAATATAAAATACTGAAATAAAGTATCACACTCTGAAATAAAATACAAGCATCGCAGATACAATAAAGAAAATTAATGGCTTGATCTTATACTATTCAAGTCAATTAGAGTTTTCCAGTGACTTGAAAAAAGATCAAACTCCTAAGGAATGCTTGCGGTATCAATAGATGAAATAAACTAATATTCCCCATATTGAGGAAAAACTTACTGACGAAATATCCCTTTAATCTGAGAATGTGTCTGTTACTGTTTTAACATCAAACTACTGTGCTGACCTGTGTAACAAAATCAAATGAGTTGGTATCCCCAGAGAATAATTGCAGAAGGACTTGCAACATTCCTGTTGTGGTATGAACTGCTTCTAATTAGCTGAAAAAGAAATGCTGTAAGCCTGAGATCTTTGGCAAGTCACTTAAAGAAATGCTGGTATGTATTTAAGTGTCTCATGCATCTAGTCACTGATACTCTGTTAGTTTTAATGAGCACATATACATCTATCAAAATGGACCTTAAACTTGAAAACTTAAGCTAGGCACTTGAGGAAGCATGTCTTGCCTGCTATGCTGCTTCTAAATGATCTTTTATCATTGGTAGATGATATAAGTGAGTGTGACACCAAGCAGGGGTCAGTTACAGTTTCAGGCAACTGTAGGATCCTTTTCACTTCATTAATAATAGAAGGAGCACGCAGCAGCCAGGAAGCAGAAGACTGCACTGTTTTCATTATTACTCAACAGGAGGGGAACATGGACTTCTCTGTTTTGCCAAACAACAACCATCCTGATAAATTCCTACAACTAGATGTGAAGCCTTTAATGAAAAACTCTGCCTTTCTACAAGCCAGCCTAGTAAAATTTCCAGAAGCAGCTTTTCCAGGTGCACAGCAATGGCACAACAAAATCTATTTACAGGTAAGGTCTAAAGGAAAGATCTGAATGTTTGGCTTCTTTCTTTCTTATTCCTTATAAATTTTGTGGTTCAGAAACAAATGAAATTTGAGTTTGAGCCTTTTGCTGTGGTTGCAGCCACTGCATGTCTTTAATTCTGCAACACTGATGTCAGTGAAAGTTTTGCCATTGACTTCAATGGGAGTAAGAGCAGGCTGTATGAGAACAATCTTCCTGATACTATGAGCTCAGACTCTATCACTGTCATAGAGTTTCACACCTGTTAGTACTGGCACTGACCTGCTGACTCCTGGTTGTGGTATTTTTTAGCATTTCCCAGTATGTGTATGAATGATATTGTGTAACATTAATTGTATTTATTATTCTATGGGGTCATATAGAAACTTCCCAGGAACAACATGCTGATAAGAGCAAGAAGGGAGGAAAATTCTGGAAGAGAAAAATTCAGACTTAAAATGGAAACTCAGTTACACCCTTAAAGATAAGAAGCAGCTACTGTCTCCCCATAATAACTGGCATTAACAGTCAATGATTGTGTACCGTACAATTAACTTGGCTTGCATGACTGCTGTTGGGTGAGTTACTTAAGCAGACACCAGAGGGTTATTCCTGGGTAGTAGTTAGGGTGAAAGACAGAGGACACAGAAATAGGGAAGAAAAGAAGAAACCATTTAAGTAGAGGTTCCCCTCAGAGTTTTCCCCAGATTGCAAAATATAAAAACCTAGCCCTGTCCCCTCTGTGGAGCCAGCATGGGTTTTGTCTCCAGAAAGTACTCAGACCTCAGTGGATGTGCTGGAAGACAGAACCACTTCTGCGGGGGTTAGGGTAGGGGGGAAAATTGCTCCCCTCTTTGAATCTCTAACTATGTGACTCTACTGGAGTCAACTTGCTAGGGATGTCTCCAACTGCAGCTGCCCCAGAAGTTCCCCTCAGAAGGGAGGAGGATTGCCAACATTTTATTGCAAAAATAAGAGACAGTTTTCCTAATGCGCACACACACATGTGCTGACAGTGTGAAAAGTTACTGATTTTTCTTCAGGGATGGTGATTCATGAAACTTGAGACATCTGTGGGCCTCTAGGTGATGACAGGCTACAGGCCACACTGAACTCCTCAGGGCAAGTGCTGTGCTCTGAAGATTCCATAACGGCCGCACATGTCAGTCCTCATCCACCTGAGAGATGAGATGTATAAGAGAGGATGATGCATACTGTGCATTGAGAACCTGCCACACCAAGCATGAGGGCAGTTAGATTTTCCTCAGCTCTGCCATTGGCTCACTATGACACTGGTCAAATCAGTTTCCCTCCCTGCTTGGGTGAGTTCAGACACCTTTGGTGCAGTGATGCACAAAACCTACAGCAGCTTCTTCAACATAAAACATCTTAATGTACATTATTGCTATGGCCAAACACTTCCTTCTTCCAAAGCAGGAAACAGAAAAACTCAGCATGTAGGCGAATGGGTACAGTGAGAGTAACTATAATGCAAGACATTGGTGTAGTCATCAGGGTTTGGATTCACGGAAAATGTATGTGTGAAGGGAAAACAGTTCCTCTTGCTATAAGGTGCTGCTCCACCCCATACCTTTGCTTCCTGTTCACTGTCACAGCCCTGGAAAAGAGTAAAATGAAAGAAGCACTTTAAAAGGAGCGGAGGAAACTTGCTTCCCATAATTCACTTCTTGTCACCCTCCACCTCCTGTGGTTCCGATGATGCTCTAGTCCAGGGAGAAGGCTACTGGTCCTGAAAGCAAGTAGCCTGTGCACTCCTCTCCCTCTGGTTACCTCTCAGGGGAGCCTGGCTATTTTCTGAGTAGGTTAAATAAGGCCACATCCTTCTGTACTTTTCCCTTTTAGAGTGCTTGGGGAATCCTACTTCCCCAGGAACCCTTCTTTCCCCTTTCCTGCTGTATGCCCCCCCAGTGAATACTCTCCACCTGGTTCTGCTCCTGACCCGTCTCTAAAAGCTTCACTTTCTGCCCTGAGACTCCTGCTCTGCATCCTGTGCCCAGCACAGGACCACCCCGATGGAACCCACAACCACAGCCTGGCAATTACTGAGGCATCACAAGGGGCTCAGCCCACTGTGCAGCACAGCCACTGTGCAGCACAGCCGCTGTGCTGAGGGGAGCAGGAATTGGACTCCCAATCTTTGCCCCTGAAAATCACCTGGCCAGAGAGCCAATTTCCCTAATGGCCTTCTAAGCTCTGGCCATTTATCAGCACACCTGAAGAACTGCTGCTCCCATTCAGATTTGGCCTGACCACCCCTCCAAAGGCCTGGCCACCTGCAGTTGGCCAGCCAGGTCCAATTGAGGGGTGGCGAGTTTCCAACGAAGGGGTTGCCAGGGGTGACCCCCATGGTTGATAGAATGATTTAGTATGGGACAGCCATATCTTTTAGTAAAATAAGTGTCATCCTTACAATAAAGGACTGTTTTTCTTCCACTCATGTAGGATTGTAACACATTAACCCCTTCTCCTTATCCCACCACAGTGCACTAGCCTCAAGAAGAAATGCCCACAAGATCCAAGAGACTAGGAGTCATGCTGACTTATTTCCCATCTCACCACTTTATGCAGGTATGAGGTGGCCCAAACGCAGAGCCCTTTCCTGAGGAGGGAATGTCCCAGCCTATTTTAATTAAGTAAGACTAGCTGTCATTGAGCCATCCCTGAAAACTTCCAATAGGATTAAATCTGTAGAGACTGTTCTCCCTTAAAATGGCATCTTCCTCATAATCCCCTTGGAGAGAATTCTCCTGAAAATCATTCCAGCACCAGGATGGCCCCCTCAAAGGAAACTACTCAAGTCACCATTTCCCATGGAAAGCAACCAAGCGTTATTTTTTAAAATGTGAAACCTAAGGCACAAACTCTCATTGTCATCATGTTCATTGTAGATCCAAGTAGTTCATCTAAAGCACTTAAACACAAAGTGCATTTTTATTTTTATTTTCTGCTGATGAGCAAATAAGGAAAAACTAAATACCTGATGCGTTCCAGACTTTAAAATAAACAGGACAGCACAATGCAGAGCTAACCCACCTCATCTCTAAGAGCCTGGGGCCGACACAGCCACAACAACACTGCATATAATATTCAGAGCATTATTGCATGTCCAGAGGCTTAGATAGGCAGAGCAGCGCCTTTTCTATCACAGCTAATTTCCCAGAAGCCTGCCTTTAAAGACAAGGATCCATGCTAGTGCATGTCTCAGAGGTGTGACATAATGCTGTGAGGTGTATAATAAATTTATCACTTTCCACAGAATTAGCTCATGCTAATTATTTGCTAATGTAATTGTTGCCCTGCCACCCACTTTCTTTGTTATTGAAGAGTTTGTGATGAAGCAATTCTTGGCAATCTGTGTAGTACTTAAATTCCTTGGACCACTATCAATTTGATTTTAGGCCTAGCTAGGTACAGACAGCCCTTGCCTCTTTCATTAATTATCTCCTCCTGGCAATTGAGAAAGACCAAGTACACACACTGACACATTCACATTTACCACCTGCTTTTCTATCCATTGACCATAAGGTTTTGTTGGCACAGTTGTGGACACTGACAAGGATAGATGAAGTGGTGCTTTAATTGCTCCATTCCTTCCTCTTGAGAGGACCCAGATGGTATAGTGCTGAGTGATTGCTCTTCTGCCCCAAGGGTTCTCTCATGTGAGGTGCTGCCAATATTCCATTCTGTCACCCTACCTTTTCAGTTTGTATTTGAGGCCACTAGAGGAGATACTGTGCTGATTTGGGCTGCATTGTCATTGATATGTTGATGACACTCAGCTCTACATCTGTTTTTCATTGGACTCAGCCAGGGCAGTCGCTCAGCACTCCAATGTTTAGCCAAGATTGGGGCCTGGATTAGGACTAGCTGGCTGAAGTTCAGTTCAGACAAGATGAGGGTGATGTTAGTAGGCTGTGTATAACAGCTAGCAGAGATGGTGAAACTGATATCTAGGCCCTCATTAGGTGCAGTTTTTTCACATTTCCTTAGCATTGGTTGCAATCTATAAGCTTCTTGAATACATGGTCATGATGCAGCTGTAACCCAGAGCACTTTGTAGTCATCTATGACTGGCACGAAGATTGCAAATTTCCCTCAAAGTAGGAAACTTGTCACAGTTATTATTGCGTTTTGTCACCTCTGGCCTGCATTTCTGTAAAGCTGTCTACATGGGCCAAGCAACAAACAAGAAACAAACAAGAGTCATTCCCCCACCCTTTCTATCATTTGGAGTCCCACCTTTGACATATCTAGGCACCAAAGGTCAAGGTCAGCCATGCCATAAAAGTCATGTGGCCTCAGCAAGCTCAGGGGAAGGATGCACTGTGGGAGCAAAGGATTGCTAACCAAATATTATTCTAGTTTAGTCAAGTGTCTAGTGAAGTGACCAATTATGTGAGAGCTTTATGCAAAAAACATCTGTTACGATGTGTTATGTAATATATATAGCAAACAGAATTTGACCTACAGTATGTAAAATCACCTTTTGTACAGAAATCCCTTTTATCCCTACTTTCAGTAAAATGGGCTTGAGACCAAGTTTCTGTATTAATTCTCGATTTCCTGGTTTTGATGGATCATGTTCTTTACTTTAACACATTCTTTTTCATGGTAGGAATAGACAAAACTATGCTGACACTTCAAAAAGTTCTAATGATTAATGAAAAAAGGCCTGAAATTAGGTATCATCCAATGTGATAAAAATGTTTCCTAAATAAATAGATTGTGTTGTAGTTTATGTCATGAAATAATAAAATTACTAGACTGGTTTAGAAACCCCACTAAGAAACTAGGTATTCCAGGGATGGAGCCATCTTTAATTCTCTGTAAGTCTTCAGGTTCATTTCATGGCCACAGTCTCTACACCAGATCTCTGTCCTACTTAGAGGTAGGAAAAGCATTCACAATGAAAAAGTAGTCAAAGAATGTTGCCTTTTTTCTGCTGGCAAGTTACTTGTTAAGCAAACACTTCAAGGTTTGCAGATTTGCTCAATGAATACTTGGTGAATTCATTGCAGACTGTGGCCTCCTTCTCAGTTCTTCACGATAATGGTTGCTTTGACTATTCACTGCTCCCAATTCACTATGTGTATTGTATCAATAGTCACCTATTTCTGTTTTAGATCCCATCCAAAATCCACAAAGAGCTGTTAAGCTGGCTTCTCAAACTTATGTTACATATATCATCAGTACTTGTGTACTTGCATATTTGTCCCAGGATTCACAATGCTTTCTCTTTCATTTAACATTCTTATAAACACAATCTGGTTAGAATGAAAGTCTATGCAAAGGGGTTGTGAATGAATATTTGTAATATTTTTCTGCATCTGACCCCTCTTCTATTTCTCTGCTTCTTATGTGCATACTCCTTTTTGCAGGGTACCTGCTATCTCTCGGTCCTCTTATCCCTTAAACCTAAACTTTTACTTCTGTAAGGCAGCATCTTTCCTTCTCATTCTCTGTTTTCAGGGCTACATCTACTTCCAGATCTCCAAGATAGCATGCTTTGCTACATTCGAGTTAATTACATCGTCACCTCCACACCATTATGTCTTTCCTGCAAATCTCCCACCACATTTACCAGTTCTATTCTCATCCAAATTCTAGCTGCTACTGCTCCCATCTCTTCCCCTTGATCATGGTCATGGGTACTGTATACTCACATTCCTGCATCATTATTCCCCATAAGGCAGAAAGCATAGTAATTGCTGGGATGAAGGGGTAATTAGATTATTTGGGGAATCACCAATAACATGTGGTCAAATCACCATGCATTGGCTTTACGAGAAAAATTTGATCCAATTAGCCTATCTTTATTGTGAAATATTTTTATTTAAAACAAGTGCTTTAAAACTCAACACTGTCAAGGCACATTCTTTTCACAGTATTTTAGCCTGGGCAGAATGAACATTCCCCTGGTGAGAGCGCAGGCAAATTGGTGGAAATTATCATAAGTAAAGAACAGAACTATCAGATGCATAGATGAACACAATGGGGAAGAATCAACATGGCTTTTGTAAAAGGAAATTATTCTTCACCAATCTATTAGAATTCTTTGAGAGGGGTCAACAAGCATGTGGACAAGGGTGATCCAGTAGATATAGTGTTCTTAGACTTCCAGAAATCTTTTGACATGGTCTCTTACCAAATACTCATAAGCAAAGTAAACAGTCATGAGATAAAGGGGAAGGTCCACACATAGATCAGTATTTGAGTAAAAGACAGGAAACAAAGACTAGAAATACATGGTCAGTTCTCACAGTGGAAAGAGATAAATAGGGGGATCTCCCAAGAATCTATACAAGATCAGTGCTGTTCAATAAATTCATAAATGATCTGTTAAAAAAAGAGTAAACAGTGAGGTGGCAACAAAATGGTGGATTAAATTAGATGTTGATAAATGCAAAGTAATGAACATTGGAAAACATAATCCCAACTGTACGTACAGCATACTTGTTATCATGCAAGAAAGGGATCTTAGAGTTGTAGATAGTTCACTAAAAACATCTGCTCAATATCTAGCAGCAGTTAAAAAAGCTAACAGAATGTTAGGAATTACTAGGAAAGGGATAGATATCATAATGCCACTAAAATCCATAGTACGTCCACACCTTGAATACCATGTGCAGTTTCAGTTGCCCCATCTCAAAAAAAGGTATATTAGAATAGGACAAATACAGAGAAGGGCAACAAAAATTATTAGGGCTATGGAACAGCTTCCCTATGGGGAGAGTTTAAAAAGACTGGGGCTGTTTAGCTTATAAAAGAGATAACTAAGGCGGGATAGGATACAAATCTATAAAATCATGAATAGTGCGAAGAAAGTGAACAGGGAAGTTTTATTTACCTCTTCACATAACACAAGAACCAGGGGTCCACCTACTGAAACTATTAGGCAGTAAGTTTAAAACAAATATAAGGAAGTACTTCTTCTCACAATCCATAGTCAAGCTGTAGCCATGGGATGTTGTGAAGATCAAAATTATAACTAGATTCAAAAAAGATAAGTTTCTGGAGAATATGCCCAATTTTATCAGTGGTTTTTAGCTAAGATGGTCAGGGACACAACCCCATGGTCTTCCTAAGATTCTGACTGTCAGGCACTGGGACTGGACAACAAGGGATAGATCACTCAACAATTGCCCTGTTCTGTTTATTTTTGCTGAAACACTTGGCATCAGCTGCTGTCAGAAGACAGGATATAGGGTTAGATGGACCATTGATCTGACCCAGTATGGCCATTCTTAAGTTCTTATGTTAGTTCTCCAAGTACATCCATCTCACAAGCCTGCAAGAAGCATCATTAAAGTAACTGAAGAATTTTAAATAAGAAACACAGTAAAATACAGGCAGCAAGAGTAGACAGTTTTAAATGCCAACTTAACTGAAAACAGGCCAGCAGAAGCCAGATGGCTCTAGTGCCAGCTATAACTGTGATGTGAAAGCTCTGTCAAAGTTAACTACCAACATATGGCAACTGCAGGTAGCTAACTCATGGGCTGTGGGTACTGGGGATCCATCTGCACTCTAATACCAGATCATGATGATTATGGATGGGAAACACACTTAGTTCCTTGTGCATGGAAGAGTAATAAGAATGCCTGAATGATGCTTCCTTATTGGATTATGTATATAGAATCTGCTGTTTTCGCTCCCCCTCACATTATTTTAAAAGAAACCAACCCCCTCATCCTTCTCTGCTCCCCGACACATGATGATTCTGGATTTAGTATATATGGAATCTCTTCATTTAGCCCTCGGAAGGCTGGAAAAAATATCTTGTTTTGCTTGCCTCTGAAACCTTTTTTGGGGTAAATGAATTTTGAAGCTGCTTAGACCTTTTATTAGGGTGTGGGCAGGAGTATTCAGAAATCTGTTTTGATCGCTTCTCCGGGCTTTTTGTGTTTTTATTTTTAATAATAAGGCTGCTTTAATATGTGACGCTAACTCCTCTCCGGTGCTCCCTATGATGCAATCACCAGTCCAGACTCAGACTTCAGCCGTATCAAATCAAAGTTTCCAGTCCAAAGAACTGTTAAGGAACTAGGAGAGAAATGTTATTTTCTAACCAGGAGAGTTTCATTTGTATTGCACATATGCTGTAAGAGCAATTCTGGGACTGCCTTAGGACAGCTATGCATTTATTTAAGGGATGTGATGAATGTATCATAAATGTGTCTTCCGGGGCTGCTAGAATTCATTTAATTCAAAGTAGCAGTGAAAAGGGAATTGTGGTGAGCTGAAATTGTGCTGGGTTTCTGGTAACAGCACTGGCCTGCACAATATTTGCAACAGTTTTTGCCAACTCTTGGAGAGGTTTAGGCTTCTACAGTGCCTTCACCAGCAGAATTCTCTCTCAGCCCAATATGGGGCTTTTAGAGACCCTTTTCATTGCTCCAGCTCTTTCACTTGACGGCGCTTAAAATAAAAGGGTTCTGTGAAGGCACAATCAGTGGAATCTCTTCAGTTTCTGCAGAGAATAAGGGAGGAGAGAAGCTACATATATGTGAGAAGTTACACACGTATATGTTTTGGGCCCTCGTTCTCTAATGCATTTTGGTCCCCACAATGATGATTCAGCATCATATATCTCCTTTGTCTTCATCGGAACTGCAATTATAAACCCGATTCTTATGGGTTATTTCATGACACTTGTTTTCTGTGAGAGTCTCCTCTTCCAACAGGCATTACCATGCCAGTCAGGGCCAGGGCAACCACTAGATGAACTAGGCAGCTGCCTAGGGTGCTAAGATTTGAGGGCACCAAAAGCAATGCCCAAAATGTCTGGGATGCTCTTACTGCCACTGTGCAAGGGGGCGCTGCGGCTTTCATGGGCTCTGGCCACCCGGGAAGTGATATCATTCCTCCTCTGGCTGCCAGGGGTGCTGCACTGCTGGAGCCATGTGGGCCACCACCTGGCCCTGGGCACAGGCCCTCTTGCTGCTGCTGCTCCCTTGGCCCTGGGGCTCCCGCTGCTGCTGCTGGCTGGCGGGTCCCCGGCTGCTCTGCTGGGTCTGGGCTCTGTTCTGCTGCTCGAGCCGCTCTCCCCATGAGTACCCGCCACCCTGCCTGCAGCCAGCCCCTGCCTCCAGCCAGCCCCACACCCCGTCCTGCCTCCAGCCAGCCCCACACGCCCTGTCCTGCCTCCAGCCAACCCCTGCTGCACCCCCTGCCCTGCCCCCATCAGCCCCCATCCCCTGCCATGCCCGCACCCCCTGCCATGCCTCCAGCCAGCCCCACACTCCCTGCCTGCAGCCAACCCCTGCCACACCCCCTGCCTGACGCCAGATAGCCCCGCACCCCCACCTCCAGCCAACCCCTGCCACACCTCCTGCCCTGCCTGCAGCCAACCCCACATTCCCCATCTCCAGCCAACTCCACACCATCTCCAGCCAGCTCCGCACTCCCTGGCCTGCCTGCCTGAAGCCAGCCAGCCCCACACCTCCCTGTCTCCAGCCAACCCTCTAGCCCGAAGCCAGCCAGCCCCACACCCTGCCAGGTTATTCATTTATTTTCATTAAACATGTAAACTAAATAATGAAATGAATAAATTTTCAAGCTGAACGTGTATTAATTCTAATGAACAATGCCACATTATGCAGTATTCATTTTTGAAAGTTTATAATAAGCGATGCTCCAGGAGGAGTGGATGAGGGGGGCGCAAGGTGGAAGTCTCGCCTAGGGCGCAAAATAGTCTTGCCCCGGTCCTGATTCCAGTTCACACTGACAGCAGCATTTGGCACTCATTTTGCACAGGCCCTCATTCCACACAAGAAGAAAGGCTGCACAAGGTGGAGAACCAGCCCTCTTGTCTCTTTCTAGACCGTAACAAAAAGAACAGGCAGTTATTATTTTAAAGTTAGTTCTACTGCACAATAGACTGTGAATGCGTAAGGGCATCTGTGTCATGAGAAGAATGAGGATGATAACCATTTTTTGTCCTGACTATCCTGCAGAGAGAAAAAAGAAATGCCTTTGAGCACCCTGGCTTAGAATTGAGTGGGGTCAGCCCAACAATGATTGACAAAGCTCTTGGTAAACATATAACCACTGTCACCTTGAAATCCACCATCAAGCGCAATCCCTTGTACGCTGACATCCGAACTGATGATGACTGGGCAGAGAGGAAAAAAAACCCTTCCTGGACTGTTCAAGACTATGACAAGCATTCACTGCATTCTAACCTGGCTAAGTACTTAAAGGTATTGTGCTGTAGATTCACACATGAACAAACCCAGATGCTGTTGTTGTATTTACACGTGAATAAAATGCTCTGCTCATTTGCTGGTGATTCTGGTTTCGGAAGTAAATCTGAATATGTTTTTGTAAGGATTCCATAGCAATAGGGATCCAATCATGAGAGGTGAGATAGTAGTATGGTTAAGACCAGGGGTCGGCAATCTTTCAGAAGTGATGTGCCGTGTCTTCATTTATTCACTCTAATTTAAGGTTTTTGCGTGCCAGTAATACATTAACATTTTTAGAAGGTCTCTTTCTATAGTCTTTATTATATAACTAGACTATTGTTGTATGTAAAGTAAATAAGGTTCTTAAAATGTTTAAGAAGCTTCATTTAAATTAAAATGCAGAGCCCCCCAGACCAGTGACCAGGACCCAGGCAGTGTGAGTGCCACTGAAAATCAGCTTATGTGTCGCCTTCGGCACTCATGCCATAGGTTGCCTACCCCTGGTTAAGATACTGAAGACTGCAGTTTAATCCTGGCTCTGCCACAGCTGCCTTCTGTCACCTATAGCAAGTCACTTAATGTCATTTTTCCCCTTCTCTGAAAGGGGTATAATATTTTCCTCCCTCACAGAGGATCTGAGGAAAAATTCTCATTTGTTTGTGAGGTACTAAGGGCTAGATCTACAAAGGGATTTATGTGCCTAACTCCCACTTTAGGGTACCTTAGTCCAATATTTAGCCACTAGTGAGATCCTCAAAAGCCCTGCTCAGCTGCTGCCTAATTCCACAGGTATCTAAAGTCACTAGGCACTTGAGTTTACTATGGTAAAATCCCCATAGGTGCCCAAAAGTTTGCCAGTGTGTATGCACACAGGCGCCTAAGTCCTGCTGCTGCTGATCTGCTTGACGCGAAACTCTCATCTAAGCACCAGCAGAGTCTCACATTAGCCATTCCCCTGCCTATCTTGGCTGCACGGTGTGATCGGGTAGGCATTCTTAGAGCATGCCTCGCCCACACCAACGACAGCTGAGGGGAGGTGGTCCCAAAAAGCCCAGTAATTAGGATATTCACCTGGGAGACCTAGGTTTGAAGCCCCTCTCTGCCTGATTTGGAGCAGACACTTAAATCAGGTATTTTGGAAGTCGGGGGAGGGAGGATGTTTCTCTCTCATCTGTTGAAGCTGATCTACTTTTTATAACTTACTTAAACATTCATTGGAGCAGGGCCTGGAACCCAGGTTTTTTACTTGAGTGCCCTAGTCACCGGGCTAGAGACTCATCCATTCTCTCTCACTGGACTAAGTCCTGCCTCATTCCTCAGCAGTTCCTAGTGACTAGGCTAGGTGATTCCTTGCTCAGCTTGATGGCTTCTGAGAATTCCATTCTGAGGTGCTTCTCTCCTCATGTGCTCCATTCAGGCCTGTGGATTCCATTAGGTGGCAAGGTACCTAAAAGTTAGGTGCCGCAGCAGCTAAATCCCTTTGTGGATCTAGCCCTAAGATACCATATTGATGGGGGCCATATAAGAACGTGGATAAATAAATTATGCCTCAATGTACTTTTTCATATAATTTAACTAACTTCTCATAACCACATCCCCACAACCAGTACTCCTTTCTGCTTGTGGGTTAATGTATATTACTTTTGTGGGAGTTGTTGTTTTTTGAGTTTTTTGGACTGTTCTTGCTGAAAAGTGACTCCAATCTGCATTTGTAAATTAGTACCTCTGCATCAGCATGAGAATGTCAGGAGGTTTCTTCTGGGTCTCTATCACATTTCAATGGCTGGTGTCCTATAGTAGGTTCCTGGCTGAAAGCTATGGGACAGTATTTGGCATCTAGCGCACTACTAGAGTTCAAGTGTAAATTTTTCTGATTTGAATTGTGATGTTTTAAATTAATTACTAAGTGATAACCAATATACTCCTGACCAACTATGTTCTTGTGTACAGAGGAGCTGAGTTCATTTTCTGATCTTTCTTTTAGGAAAATCCTAATGATCTACAATACTGGATGGGGGATATTTATACCCCTGGGTATGACACCTTGCTGAAAAAGAAAGCGAGAGAAAAGAAACGTTCCAAATGCTGCCTAATTGTACTGCTTGTGGTATTTGCTATCTGCATCTTGATTGCAATAGTCACTGTTAGCATATTATTTACTTGATCCAGCCACAGAAGTTTTCCAATAAATGTTTTTATGAAAATTCTTTTCTTCCCTGGTTTAATCTGAATTTCAAAGTTGTTGTCATGAATGTAATTTATTTGACGTCTAAGTTTTACAAAATCCCTATTCAGCATAAGTAATTGGTCCTTGAAAGAGAGAAATACACTGAGCACTACAGTACCTGTTTTATGTTATCAGTATAATTCACAGCACTATTAATAATATGCTCATTTAGCAGCTTATTCTTCTGAACAGTGATCTGGGCCAGATTCTAATCTCAGATACATGGTGCATATGGCCGGTACCTAGAAATTGTTGCTACTGTACTTGTCCACATACTATGCAAAATCCCATATCACACCTTCCAGTTGTTATATCATAAGTATGTGACAATGCAGCAATCAAGATATTTCAAAGTGTTTTATGAAGCAATAAATTAGATGCTAGTAGGGGCTTGGACTACTAGAGAGTAAATTGCTGCAGCCAGAGACTATTTGCATAAGTCAGGTCTTGCGTAACCCAGGGAGCATCTGTAATACACTTCTATTTTTTTCAAAATAATGGAAGAAAGAACAAAACCCATTTGTGTAATATTATGACCAACAGAATCTTGAATGTTGTGGGTTTAGTTTTAATTACAGTTCCTATTATTAGTATAATTCATGCTTAGAATTCCATAAATTACAGTACATCTTTATCAGAAGGCAGCAAGAAGCAGGCTATTAAACAATCTCAGCCTGTAACTATTTTTCAGCATACTAGAACTTTTTCATAAAATGACATAAAACTGATGATAAAGTGTGCATGTGTGTATTAGAGTTGTGCATTTAGATATGTAGAAAAAAAACTCTCAAGCCACATACAATGTATGTAACCTAATCCGTATTACACACATTTCATTTTGTGACCCCGAGTACTTGTGTTATGTGGAGGAATAAATAACATTTACTTATTCAGTTTTTCCACACCGCTCATGATTTTATAGACCTCTATCATATCCCTCCATTAGTATCGCTTTTCCAAGCTGTCTTTTTACAGAAGGTGTTCTATACCCCTAATCATTTCTGTTGCCCTCCTCTGTACCTTTTCCAAATCCAAATATCTTTTTGGAGATGGGGTGACCACATCTGCATGCAGTAGTCAATATATTGGTGTACCCTGGATTTATACAGAGGCAATATGATATTTTCTCTTATTATCTATCCCTTTTCAAATGATTCCCAATATTGTTAGCTTTTTAAATTGCCACACCACATTGAACAGATGTTTCAGAGAACTATCCACAAATGACTCCAAGATCTCTTTGATGGGTTCTGCTAATTTAGAACTTGTCATTTTGTATGTATAGTTGGGATTATATATTGCCAAGTGCATTACTTTGCATTTATCAACATTGAATTTCTTCTGCCATTTTGTTGCCCAGTCACCCAGTTTTGTGAGATCCCTTTGTAACTCTTCCCAGTGTGCTTTGGACTTAACTATCTTCAGTAATTTTGTATCATCTGCAAATTTGGCCACCTCACTGCTTACCCCTTTTGCCAGATCATTTATGAATATGTTGAGCAGGACTGGTACCAGTACAGACCCCTGATGGACACCACTATTTACCTCTCTCCACTCTCACCTTTTATTTTCACCCTTTGTTTCCTATCTTTTAACTGAAGTGCCTGGCAGTGCTTTCAGGATCATCTAAGGATCCATAATTTACTTTAATGACAAGCCTTTTGTTATTCTAATCACTTGTCTCTGTTTATAAACAAACTCCCAACCCAAAAAGGCTGTGCTGCTCCCAGCTTCTGAACTCATCACATATCACACTCAAGCTATTGCAGTTAAGAGCTCTGTTTGGGGCTAGAGTGAGTAGACCTCCCCTACAAAACTCAGGAGGATGAGGGGGTGGGGGTGTCTATCACCCTCCCATGCCCCCCCAAATGGTGCCCAGGCAACATGGTTACATTCTGTAGTGTAGATGGGATCTTAACCAAGACCCATGAACAGTGACAAAGTCTTGGTATTATGTATGCAGTGTAATTGTAGTGTAATTGTAGCCATGGATAATATCCCAGGATATTAGAGAGACAAGGTGGGTTAGGTAATAACTTTTATTGGATATGACCTCACCCACCTTGTCTCTCTAAAGTCTTGGCTGTCTTTTAAAGTCTTGAGGCAGTAGCACACATCAGGAATGCACTGTGTCTACACTACAAAAAAAAGGAACTGTGTTGTAGGTGTATTGGGCCAACCATCTACTAGCTGAGGCTCCTGACAGACTGAAGTTTTAGTGTAGACAATCCTTATGTCAGAAAGAGCAAATCCATTCAGTTTATGAAAAAAGTGTTCCCAAACACTTTAAGAGGTTAATGGATTACATTATGAAATAATTATTCACATTACAATAATGCTTTATCTGTTTTTTCCAGCCCAATTACATATGCTTGAAGTGCACTGCATACAATGTTGACATGTATTTTTGTAAATTATTGAGGTTGGTGGGCGGGAAGCCTAAAAGCAAAAAGTACTGTAATTTCCAGGAAAATGGCCAATAATGAGAGTTTCTTAACTGTACTGCTCTCTGTGGGTTTAACAGTAAGGATAAAATTGTTTTCTCCATAAATCCATTACTGGCTGTTTTAATCTGGTTCTTGCTACTGTCATCTAGTGGAGATTCTCAAAAGGTGAGAAAAGGTTCCTGTTTTTTCTCCAGTGCCTATTTCGATCTAGATTACACTGCTGCCATCTAGCGGTAGTACACTAGGGTGCTACTTTGGCAATTTTGAATAGTGAAGATGAAACAATCAGCGCATTTTTTAATTTCTCCCTCTGTCTTACGTATGTTACTTCTAGGTTAATTTTCCAGGGCTTCATGGCAGTCTTTTTTGTGCAGTGTTTTTTGGTTTTGTGCTTCAGGTAGCTCTTTATCACAGGAATTTTATTTTTTAAAAAAAATTATAAAAATGTAGACAAAGAGAAACCTGTCCAGTGGAATTTGCAAGTTTCTTTAAGTAGGAATATTAATACTGAATATTTGCACTAGTGGTCCTTTGTGATGGATCCTAGTTCATTGTCTTCTAAATGTGAATCCTGTTCTGGTTTTGGGAAAAACTAGTTGAACCACTGTTTGAAAAAGAGAATAGTCTCAAAAACAAAGAGAAAGCCTTTGGCTTCTTTCAGCATAGGAAGGTCCTGTGAAATTTGCAATAAGTACTTTGGCACACTTAATAATCAAAATTAGGAAGACACAATTATGTAGAACATAGCACATATTTCCCCGAATTATTTGATGAAATGTTAAGTAATGTAAGGTGGCAAATATATCCACTTTACATTAATGGATATCTTTACTGCAGTAGGTAGAGGAGTGACTGTCTCTATTTGTTAATAATCCACTTCTTTTATTCATTGGATGTCAAATGCCAGACCTACTAAGTCATCATGTAGCATTTGTTCATTTTGAGATTAACACAATACTCTGTATTTTAAAAACAGAGTTTATTCCAGCAGTGCTTTTAAAGCTAATTTAGTAAAACTACACTATCTGGCTGTGTTTTATAAACTGGCTGTACAGCATGAATTCCACACTAAATTCTCTCTGAAGTCCCAATTCAGTAGTCTGTTCCTATTCAACAAAATACAAAGATGTTTAAAGTAAATGCTTAAGTAAGTTCCATAAAATGTGTTTAAAATTAAGTAGGTACTTATATGCCTTACTTAAAAAAAAGTTAATCGTGATTAACTGCAGTTTTAATTGCACTCAAACAATAATGGAATACCATTTACTTATATATTTTTGGATATTTTCTACATTTTCAAATATATTGATTTCAATTACAACACAGAATATGAAGTCTATAGTGCTTACTTCATTATTTTTATGACAAATATTAGCACTGTAAAAAGATAAAATAAATAGTATTTCAATTCACCTCATACAAGTACTTTAGTGCAATCTTTTTATCATGAAAGTTGAACTTACAAATGTAGAATTATTTTTTACATAGCTGCACTCAAAAATAAAATAAAATGTAAAATTTTAGAGCCTACAAGCCCATTCAGTCCTAATTCTTCTTCCTCCTTTAGAGGAGCCTTGGCTTACTAAACAAGTAAGATTTTATTTATCTTAGAAAATCACTATTCTGGAGATGGTAGGGGTGTGAGTTGTGCAGGAGAGGGGTAAATTCTTAATGTTTATACTGTTGGCTTGGGTTTCTGAGCTCACCAGGCTCACCTGCTGCCCAAAGAGGAAGAGAGTTTCATCTAAGAAATCTGCCTTCAGTGTTCAGGGAGGTGGGGGAAGCGGGAAGCAGGCTATAACTTGCGCAGAAGGAGGAGTGTGAGGGAGGTATCTTGCTGTTACTTTGGGAAGGATGGTTTCTGGTACTAGGCCCAGCTCATCAGGTTTGCCTCATTTTACTGAGCTAAGTGGGCTCTCTTCAGCTGAGTGAGCCCCTGATTTGCAAGAAAGGGTGGGTTTTACCTCAGGAACTTAGCATGCAGCAGGGGAGAAGAGGCTAGTGCAGGGAGGCCGAGCTCACCAAGCTCCCACTGTCTACAGGATACCCCCTGGAGCCAGAGGCTGAGTGAGGGCAATGGGGCACAGCATGGAGGAGAAGGTATCAGTCCCCGGAATGAGGGGCTGGCCGGGGGGGGGCAATGGGGCAGGATCTCCACTTCTCCACCAGAGCTGGGATGGGATTCACTTCTCTTCTCTCCTTTTCCCACTCTCTGATGGTGACTTGGGTTATTGCATGTGACTGGACGCTATCAGGTCCCTCCACAGCCGATGCCTCCCTTTCCACCCAGACATATGCAATTAATGCCATTTAGAAAATTAACGCTTTATTTTTGTTTTCAGTTAATCACAGGCATTAACTGTGATTGACAGTCCTAATTAAAAAGTCAAAAGAGCTATGAATCAACACATAACACTGAAACTTAAGTATTAGCAAGTTGCATTCTAACAAGTTTGAACCATACCTTAACAAAGAGGTTGACCCACTGACAATTCTGCACTCCAATTTGTGGCTCGGTGAATCTCTTACTCTTCCCTTCAGTTAGCATCCCTGTGGCAACTGCACCAATGGCTAAGATGTAGGAAAGTATCTAATGTGTCAAGATATCTTTAAATGTGATTTAGCAGTTGGAAACAAAGATAAGCCAGCATCAAGTGATTATCAGCAAGTGATCCTCAAGGGGAGGGATAGCACAGTGGTTTGAGCATTGGCCTGCTAAACCCACAGTTGTGAGCTCAATCCTTGAGCAGGCAATTTAGGGATATGGGGCAAAAATGTGATAGATCCTGCTTTAAGCACTGGGTTGGACTAGATGGTCTCCTGAGGTCCCTTCCAACTCTGAGATTCTATGAACTGGAGGGTAAAGAACCAAAAGTGCTGTACCAATCTTGCATTTACTGTTGTTTTCAGTGTTCCAGACAGAGACTTTGGGCCAAACTTGCCTAATCAGTTATTCTTATATGTCTGGAGACCAACTACAGGATTTGGCTGATAAAGTGTAACATATCTTCACAGCAGTACCTGACTATCTGACAGCTCTGTAGTGGGTTTAAACACCACCATAATAATCTATGTCTTTTGTCCATGGGTTTGGATGCAAACCAAATCTGAATAGAATATTTATCCTAGTACTTATGTGCCTTTCTTTTAAATGTACTCATTTTGCAGTTTGTATGAAAGTATTAATTATGGCAGTAGCCAATTATAAGAATTTATGGCTCAGCCAACATACATTTCACATGGCTTCTATTCAAAACTATGACTGGTTTTAAAAAAATATTTGTTATTAGTAGTAGTAATAGCTAGAAATTGGTCCAAATTCAGTTTACCCAGAAGGTTTGTAAATGTCAATGAACCTAGCCCGAGTTTCATGTTTCACTGGTATCACCCTGGCTTCATTACGTGTCAGAAAAACATTGAACACTATATAGTGGTTACAAAAGTCTCTCCACAGATTTATTAATGTAGGTATTAAAATGCACAAGTTACTTCACTTCATGAACTGGGCATGATTTGATCTTTCCATGAAAGATAGATGTGTCCCTTTGTTACACAGTTGTGCAAAATAAATATGCATGGCATTCAGACACATTTGCAAGCTGAATTCCATCTTGATGGTCTCAAAATTTTAAAAAAGCCCAAATAAATGCCAAACAATTTTTGTACAGTTGAGCAAGCGACAGATGGGACTGCAAGAACTGTGCAAGTCTTTGCCTTCAGATGAACAGGTATGCCCATGTGTGAGGTTCCCAGCACTGTGAGTTACCTTTTTATTCTCCAGTGTGAGAGAGACTGGCATGTGCTTAACTGAGTGTCATCTCCCTGGCACCACCATTCAGTGAGCTACCTAAACACCCTCCTCTGGGCTATGCCAGCTCTTACTTTACCCTGGAGGTTAACAATAGGTGTACCTCAGTCCTCAAGCCCTTTTGAAGTCCAGCCCCATATCTAGTAAACCCGCATAAAAATACAGGACTGCTGGCCCCAAGGGAACAGTGTAAATGCCAGCATGTATGGTTCAACTCATGATGAGCCCCTTGCTTAATATCACTGCAATTAAATACATTTATAGTGAAAACAAGGATGAATTTATCATTACAGACTCAGGAGACAGTGAGGATAAGGGTTACATTTAAAACAATCATAATATACTTTCTAAAGATTAAACTTAACTATTAGGTTTAACCTCCTGTGGCAAGAAGTTTATCCCACCAAAGTCTTTTGCAGCATGAATTTTCATGAATGTAAATACACTCCCCATTTACTGCTTAGGTACAGGATGACATGGTATATTCTTTGTTTCCCAAACATAGGCCAGCAAACCTTTGAAGTGTCTCTCAAAATAAGGTTCTCTTCTCTATATCTCTAGAAGTGTTAGTTCTTTTCTGAACCTCTTTCAATCCTTCATCAGCATTCATTTTACACAGGTGATGGGGAACCTATTATAAGGGAGACAATGTTTAATTTACATTTCAACAGAAAGACGAGTGAATAAACACCTGTTTCTCCACCTCTGCTGTGATATAGACCCTAAAAAACATATTTTCAGTGTACATACATAACTTCTTAAATAGTATCTGTACATACATTTCACAATTATATTAATGATCAGGGTGACCCTGGCTGGGGTGGATTAAAAGACCACCAGATACAGCTACCCTTGTATTTTGCTAACCAGCATAGATCAGTGAGCAAGTGTTGCTTCCAAAGAAAGCTAATGAACTAATTACCAGTGGGTTGCTAGTCTCTGAGTGGTGCGGTATATAAATCACCCAGGAGGGCAGACAATGTGGATGTGGGGCCATTAGCTAGCTGTAGTTTAGGTTGTTTCCTTTGACTGAGGCAAACCTTACTTTATTGCCCCCATGGGACTACATAAGTAAGTAAGAACTATGCCTATAAGTAAAGCTATGAAGAAGAGGGTGCTTAATTCTTATTTTTCCTGTTTGTACTCTGACCACCCGACCCAATATCCACACCCTTGCTCCAACTGCCCCCTAGAACGCTACCTCCTCATTCCCCCTTCCCTGATTGCCCTCCCCCGTGTCTCCACCCCATCCAATGGCCTCCTATTTCCTGACTGCCCCCCCACAACCTCCTGCCCCTTATCCAGTCCTGCCCCCGCTCCTGTGCTTGCACAGCCAGTCATAGTGCTGCAACACTCTCTGGCAGGAGCAGAGGACCAGAGCACTAGCTGCGTGGCTATGGGGGTGGGTCTCGTGTCCCCAGCCAGGAGCTCAGGCAGGCAGGACAGGATGGTGTCGTGGACCGTAGTTTGTCCACCCCTGCACTATTCTATCCTCAATGAAGCACACAGATCCTGAGTCAGTGTCCATTCTTGCCCTTTTCATGGAGTTTGGTTTTACAGGTAGCTCAGAACAAAAACACAGGAGATACTGAAGCCTAAGCTCCTTCCCTGAGCATGGCTATTTCTGTAGTTTCCCTCCAGGACTACTACTGTCTAGATTGCTTTCCACAGAGGACCATTTCCATCTTCTTTACAGTCTGCATACAGATGCACTTGTCACAATAAGTCAGGAGAACGTTGGTAGTTTTATATAGGGCTCTAACCGCTGCTAATAGGGTGACTCCCTGTGAGACTCTGCCACAGCTATAATAGCCAAAAGAACAATACAGCTTTTCAACAACATATTCTAAGAATAACCTGTATGGGACTTAGTTTATTTACTTAGATGGCTAAACTAGCCCTGCTGAAATTTACACCTGTGGATCCAGGGTATTTGAAATGAGATTTCTTCCTTGAAGTTATAATCTACTGAGAACAGTTTTACCTTTAAAAATGTAAATAACGGTGCATGAATATGAACTTTGGTTTTCAACATGGTTCTAGCTGACTTGATTTAAATGACATTTCAGTATTCTGCAGAGCTGATGTAAGAATTCTTGATGGGTGAAATGGAGGAAGACTATTTGAATATTCCATGGTGAAAATTACAGTAAAACTGGAGGTCTAAAATAACCTGGGTCCAGGTTAAGATGCACTTGATCTGAGACCTAAGAACAAGGTGTGAGCAGTTGTTTTTTTTTGCTTGGGGTGGGGGGAGAGTGTTGGGTTTTTGGTTTTTTTGGTTTTTTGGTTTTTTTAGGGTAGTTAAGTTTTCAGCTTGCTAAATCTCTCTTGCCTTTCTTGAAATACCTAGTTCCAATGGCGTGAATCACAAAACAATGAGTAATTCATTTTTACATGCTATATTGAGGCTGTACCAATTTTTATATCCCTGTGCCATACATTTTTCAGTGATGCACACAGTTTTTACCTCCTTGATTTCTGTTTCTCATGCTACAGTACTAAATCCCACTCACCAACTGACAGTTACATTAATTGAAAATACGGTATTATCAAAATCACTTTCAATGTACATGAAAAACAAATAGCATGTGCTGGTGATACAGTGTATTCATTATTGGCACTTAATTTAACTGACTCCTAGTGCAATGATTTTATATAGACCATTGTTTAAATAGCACTAGTTTTATTTTTTAACTTAATTTAATTGTCAAGTGTTTTATTGACTTGGAGGCATAAGAACACCCACAGCATGGAGTTGTGTCCCTGACCATCTTCGCTAACAGGTTCATCAAAGGCTATCTTCACTGAACTTATCTAATTTTTCTTGGAACCCAGTTATAGGTTTGATCTTCACAACATCCGCTGGCAAAGAGTTCCACAGGTTTACTGTGTTGTATGAAGAAGCACTTCCTAACATTAGTTTTAAACCTGCTGCCTATTAATTTCATTAGGTCACCCTGATTCTTTTGTTCTGTGAAGGGATAAATAACACTTCCCTATTCACTTTCTCCACAGCAACCATGCCTTTATATACTACAGGTTGTGAGGAGGTGGCACAAGGAGGATCCCTGCATGCCTGGAGCAGCACAAAACAGCCTTAGATCTGAGGATCTGATCTATTATAACTAACTTTTCCAATTTTAGGCCCTAGTCTTGCAAGTATTCACACACCTGCTTAACTTTAGTCAGATGAGTAGTCCTGTTGAAGCCAATGAATAATATTAAGCATATGCCTAAATGTTGACAAAATGGGTGCTTCACTAAATAAATCCCACTCAATCAAAAACTTTTATTGTCATAAAATACTCCAAAGCTGCCATTTCTTCTTCCTGAAAATGTTTTAATGGAAGCTGGTAGACTTTAGAGATCACTCACATTAATGGGAGCTCATACTCAAGATGGTTTTGAAGTAAACCAGCTTTTTTTGTAATTCAATGAAAATAGTTTTTTAAAAAAATGATATTTATTTATGAAATGACATAATTTGCCTAAAAAGGCACTACAAATCAAATACTGAAACCCAGAAAGCCTAGTAAGTCAGTAACAACAAATATCCAAGGGTAATTTATTCTAAGCAGAATCTAAAAAAATAGATACTGATTCTGTGTTTTTCCCCCCGCCCCTAGATGTTCCTTTTCTTATGGAGTATTTGAATCTTTTCAGTATTCTAGATTCCCCAGGAAAGGAACCTCAGAGTAAAGATTTTATATTTTGCCAAATATGGAACTCTGGAAAAAATGTCTCTGCCTAAAAAGCTTTTTTTTAAAAAAATGTTTATACATAATTTGCTCTGCTACATCCTGCAAGAAAGCAACAAATAAAAAATAATGATTTCAAAGAGTTTAATGAATTTCCAACATTTAAACTTTTCAAGAAAATATACAGTTTCTTCAAAATGTCTTTTCTGCTGCTAAACTGGATATATACCTTGAAGTAAGAAAATAACTTCTCCAATTCAATGTCAGATGACAAGCTGAATTAGCATGAAATGCCTCCAGAAAGCATCAGTCTGCAAACACAAGGTGGCACAATTACTCTTCATATTTATGAATGAATCTCTTCACTGTTAATCTCTATTTAAGTAGCCTCTTCAAATAAATCTTTGTAGCATTAATTGTTCTAAAACCAGCCTATTTATATTAAAACAACACAGAATGTTTAAAGTAGACTGAAAATGTACCATGAGTGATCCAAAGTCCTTTATGAGCTTCTACTGACTTCAATGTGGATTTTAATAAACAATATATGAAACATATTTGATTTTAATGGACACTGAAAATAGTTACAACTACAAAAAAGATAATTTAAAGGATTGTTTCACAAAGCTGTATTACTCTATACTTCTTAGTTTAGTCTGAATTGACCTACTTTCACGGTGTCTATTTTATTGCAGGACATTATCCAATTATATGTTACTGGATTAGGAAGACTTCATAAGCATGGCTGCCTTCCTAATCCAGCAACATATAATTGGATAGGTTCATGGAGGATTGGTCCATCAATGGTTATTAGCCAGGATGGGCAGGAATAGTGTCCTTAGCCTCTGTTTGCCCAAAGCTGGGAATAAGCAACAGGGGATGATCACTTGATGATTACATATTTTGTTCATTCCCTACAAGGCACCCGACACCGATCACTGTTGGAAGATGGACCTTTGGTCTGACCCAGTAGGGCCATTCTCATGTTCTTAATTCAAGACATAATTTATTACCGAATTGTTATTCAAGGGTGAGTCAACTTTTTATTTAAGTATTACCACTCGTGCCTTGCCAGTTGTTTCAAGTTGCAGACTACAGCAACATTCTATTTGATGGCCATGATGCCAAGATTGAGGGGAAAATCTGTTGTTTGAATAAAATTTAGGTCTGTCAATTAATCACAGTTAACTCACTTGATTAACTCAAAAAATTAATTGCTTTTAAAAAATCAATCACAGATTTAATTGCATTGTTAAACAATAGAATACCAATTTAAATTTATTAAATACTTTGGACTTTTTTTATATTTTCCAATGTTTGATTTCAATTTTCAACACAATACAAAGTGTATAGTGCTCAGTTTATATTTACTACAAATATTTGCATTGTCAAAATGATAAAAGATCATTTTCAATTAATCTCATATAAGTACCGTAGTGCAATCTTTATCATGAAAGTGCAGTTTACAAATGTAGATATTTTTTTTTTGGTTACATAACTGCACTCAAACAAAATGTAGAACTTTATAGCCTAAAATTCCACTTAGTTCTACTTCTTGTTCAGCAATCACTAAGACAAGCGAGTTTATTTACATTTACAGGCGATAATGCTGCCCACTTCTTGTTTACAATGTCACCTGAAAGTGAACACAGGGATTCGCATGGCACCACAACATTGCTAGATATTTATGTCAGGAATGCTAAACATCTGTATGCCCCTTTATGTTTTGGCCACCATTTCAGAGAACATGCTTCCATGCCAATGATGCTCATTTAAAAAAATAATTCATTAACTGACTTTCTGACTGAAATCCTTTGGGGGGTGGAAATTGTATGTCTCTTCTGTTTTACCTGCATCCTGCCTTATATTTTGAGTTACGGCTATCTCTGATGACAACATAGCACATGTTGTTCATTTTACGAACCCTTTCACTGCAGATTTTGCAAAACACAAAAGTTACTAATGTGAGATTTCTAAAAGTAGCTACAGCACAACCCAAGGTTTAAGAATCTGAACTGCCTTACAAAATTAGAGATGGAGGAGGAGTAGAGCATATTTTCAGAAGTCTTAAAAGAGCAACAGTCCAATGTGAAAACTACAGAACCCCAAAAACCCCACAAAAAACCTTTACCTTGAGGCTTACTAATTACGGGACTCTGACTTCTCTTTTGGAAACATATACATGGCCTAGTGAAACCAAATTATGGGGTTGTTCTTGTCACTTATTTGGACTATCTTGTATACTTGAAACTGCCTTAATTTATCTGGTTTTGTGTTTTGTTTGCTTTTTATGTTTTGAATGTATTTCTTTATCTTGGTGTGGTTGAATTTTCTTTATTCTGGCATGATTATGTCAAATGAAATGACATTCATCTGAATGCAAAACAATATACAATAAATGGGATATCAGCATTAAATCTAATTTTAAATGGCTTTTCTAGAGAAAAGAAAATGCAAACAAAACAAAACTTCCATAACAGGATATACATTAATAAGCTATTTGTGGCTACCTTGAGTTTGTTTCAAGCAACTGAGAAATGTTTTGGTAATCTATCTATTAATGCACATCTGGCAAGACTTGCTGCTATTAGAGCTTGGCTCCCTTGTATCACAATTTGTTTGTTTCTTTGAAATAAGACCATGAGAGAATGAACTGTTATGCACGGGTCATCAAAATGTGCTGTTACAACTTACAGCAATGGGTTTTCTCCCCTTTCTGTTTGCAAGTATGTTTAGCCTTGGAAGAAAATGCTTTGGTGATGTTTCTCTATTGTAGTTTCTGTGGGGAAGCTGTGGCAAGGATGGAAGGGGGTTTGTTCACTACCTTAATCTTTTTCTAACTAAACTCAGGTCTTGGTACAGTGTTTCTTCCATGGGTACCAAACACGAATGTTCTGCTGAGAATTCTGACAAAAGGAATTGCTTGTGTGTTGTTGTGGCACGCTAATACTGGGAGAGAAGTAATGTGTAGATAAAATGAGTTACATTAACAATATACCCAGGCCACATCACTGATTTGTCCTCCAATGCGAAGTCAACTTCTAAGGCCTGTGAGAACTGCTACCCCTCAGGCTACAAAACTCTGACAGATTTAAACAATATATCCTTCCTTTAAGAAAAACAACAGTACTAGGAAAGACACATGAATTTACAAGGAAATGTATTTTAGATCCCTTTTTCCAATAATTTAATTAGGCTAGATTATCTCCCCTGGCTCCAACCTCCCAGATATAAAGCCACAGGAGGTGGTGTCTTCCATGAGAATCTTCCGTACAGCATGGAGTTGGGACCAATGTATGCCTCTTTGTGATAAAGACTATGGAGACAGCCCCAAAACTGGTGGCACTACTGGGATTTGTTGAAGGATTTGTGCAGAGTCCTAGTAGCCCCATGCTGGCTGTGGTCCATAGTTCCCTGGCAGTGACACTGCAATGGACTAATGGTGCCAGGGACCCTTCCCAGCTACAGAGATGCATTACAGCCTTTCTCCAAGTAAGATGTATGGAGCCAGATTGGGAAAAATGCATATTCTTCCAGACTTTTCCTTACCCACTCAACACCATTCCTCCTCTTTGTATCTCTGGCTGTATGGGCAGCCTTCCACCAGTTCTAAAGAGAGAGTAAGAGGGAAGATTTGTTTATACAGACTTCTCTATCAGGGAGAGTGTGATCTGGTCCACTTTGTGGGGGGGTTTCTTTTAGCCATTTTGATAGAATAGCTCCCATTCTCTGAACTATATTTTATCTTGGAGGGAAGGAAATACTATAAGATTGCCAATTTAAACCATACTATATTGCCATTATCACAACACTTGATAAACTATCACTTTACTACCTGTCCTCCAAATCCTACTCCTGGAACTATTTAAACAAGTAAGGAGTATTTACATGAGTAAGGGTTATAGAATTAGGCCTATAGCATGTGCTCCTTGACTTCTGCCATTTAATTTTTAAATAGTGGTTCTACTGTAAAAAGTGTCTATAAAAGTAGCATCACAGAGTTTCATGTTTTTCTCTCAATTGCTTCTTTTTTATATAGATCACTGTAATATCTTGCTGGTTTCTGGTATTGTACATAGTGTATGACTACACTACTTTTCCAGATCACATGTGCCTACTTTACAAGTAAAAAGGTAGGTTTTCTAATAGTCAGCACTGCAAAATCTGCTTAGATCTAAAATTCAAATTGTCACTGTATTTTTTGCTTTCTCATATCACCACCAGTAATAAAGGTTCTGAGGGACAAATTTTGCTCTGTCAGCTGTATTGGCTCTTCAGGGGTAAAAATGTATTTTTCTTTCTAAAGTGTATAGATATGATTTGAAATACATATGAGGAGAAGGGGGTGGGATTTTGGTGGCATATTGTTTTTTTGGTTTGAGCAAAGGGCTATTGATGCATAAGTCCTGACAAGATGCTGTGCCCATTGAAATTGATGGAAGTCTTTTTTTATTGACTTCAGTGGGTCATGGACTGGACCATAGTCACTTTCAGAGAAGAACTGCCCATTGGATATGATAACGCTTAACTCTTTACTCAGAAAAAATTCCCTGGAGTTTGAGAGGGTAAGAATAAACGTAAATAGAATAAATCTATTCCTTGGATAATGTGTCATTAATGCAAACAGTAATGCTGGCTTCTAGGATGTATAAATAACAAATATATACTTCTGAAAAATGTTGCAAAGGAATGTTAAGATTTACAAATATTTTATGATTGATGCATATGTGTTCCCATACAGTATATCTTGTATTTGCGTAATTAAGAATGATTGCATTTATGAGGAGAATTTAAATATTAATAGCTTCAGAAACTAGCCCTTCAGAAATATTGACAATACTCAGTCTCTTGGGCATGTGACCCATATCCATCAACTGAGCAAATTTTTTTAAAATGTATTGGATTGTATGGTCTAGTCATTAAAAGTACATGAAATCTTCTCTCTGAATTCATTTTTAAGTTTTTTTAAAAAAATGTTAAATCCTTTTACTGCTTCTTAATGATGTTTAAGGATCAAGGGTGAAATCTGGCTCCACTGAACTCAAGGAGAATCTTACCATTTGCTTCAAAGGGACTACCCCAGGGCCCCAGGATTGTTGTTTTCTCTTCAGATCTCCCCCCTTCTTCCTTGCACCACCAATTTTCTGCTTTTTCAAAGCACATGAAATGCTGTGAATATCAGGTCTTCACTTCTCCATCTTTCTTGAAAAACATTGGTGGATTCTTTGGAGGGTCTTGAATGGTCTCTAGAGGCTCCAATCTGAAATGCATCTGCATATGGGACTACTATTCAGACCCTCTCAATATTTTGTACCAAGAGTTTCCAGCGAAGAGGACAAAATGAAGACAGATATTTGTGGTGGTTCATTATTTTTATTTTATTTTAAAAGGATAAATGAAAAAATCTAAAGCTGCTTTAGTACAACATACAATTAAAAACAAAACAAATTGACTTTTGCAATGCAGTTGACCTTTGTTTCCTTCAATATGGACCAACATTTATGCTACATGATTTGACAAATGTGGCATTAACTCAGAAGTTTAGTGATATTAAGCTATCAACTAGTATACTTAACTTCTAGATTTTCTGCATAGTAAATTTATAAAAATCATTACTCAGTTTCTCTTTAGAGCAAAATTTCTTAGTGTACCTACTATAGTACTTTTTAGATTATTTCTGGTTGTTTCTTGAATAACAGCGCCAATATGTTTGGAAATACATTAATACTTAATAGGAATCAGAGGGGTAGCCGTGTTAGTCTGGAATTGCAGAAGTGACAAAGAGTCCTGTGGCACCTTAATACTTAATATTAATACTTAATATCATCTCCTAAGAATCGTTTCATAGGAACAGTATTGTATGTTTTAGCAAGGTAACAAATAGATTAAAAACTGGAATGAAATTATAATGCCTAGTCAAACTTACTTGTTTTCTTGAAAACAGCTGCTGAAGAGTCAAAGCAAAGCTAGAGATGGGGTTCAACCCACTGGGTTAACTGACTGAGTAGATTCTGTTCCAACCACCAGTCTGCATTCTGAGAGTCTGTGGCAGTTGAGCTGGAATCTGAAGCTTGATAGAAAAGCAAGACAAATAACTTAAAATGGAAGATGACTGTCTGGCAAGATGTAGTTTAAAGAAGATGAGGAGCTTGATTCAGGCTTAATTTAGCTGATGTAACATAGGCTATAGTCCCTCCACACACACCCACGGCAAAATGGATAATGCAATCCAATGTGGGTAATGCAATCCACACTGCTGAGAGTCTGGAACTGGTCAGTGCATCTATAAAGGGCTTTCTATGATGCATTGATTCAGCACACTCTCTGGGAACCTTCGTGGAGTGGGTTACACTTCTAAATCTAAGGGTATGTCTACAGTACAAAATTAAGTAGTTTATAGAAGTCGATTTTTCAGAAGAGATTTTATACAGTTGATTGTGCGTATGCCCACTAAGTGCATTAAGTCAGCAGAGTGTGCATCCACAGTACTGTGGCTAGCATCGACTCTCAGAGCTGTGCACTGTAGGTAGTTACCCCACAGTTCCCACAGTCTCTGCTGCCCATTGGAATTCTGGATTAAGCTCCCGATGCCTGATAGTGCAAAAACATTGTTGTGGGTAGTTTGGGGTACATATCGTCAGTTGCCCCTTCCTCCGTGAAAGCAACAGCAGACAATCATTTCATGCTTTTTTTCCTGGGTTACCCATGCAGATGCCATACTATGGCAAGCATGAAGCCCACTCAGCTCACCGTCACTGCTGCTGTTGTGGGCAAGTCTACTGTGGGGGCTGTTGTGATCCAAGTAGCCAATGCAATCATTGACATTCTGTTATCAAGGGTAGTGACTCTGGGAAATGTGTAACAGCTCCAGGGCTCTTGCTCCTTTTCCTTGGCTGAGGTACCTGGCCCTGCCGGGACCTCCAAGCATTTGACACAGAAGCACCTGCAGCAGCTGGCATTGCAACACAGCAGCAGCTCCTGGGTGCCTTTGCAGCAGACCTCATACATGGTATATGGCTCCACTGCTTGTGCTGCAACTCTGCAACAGATGGTGCAATAGGACTGCTAGCCATCCTCGTACATGGTGTACGGCTCCACCACTTCTGCTGCAACTCTGCTCTCCTGCGAACTGGAAACTTCTGCCTCTGGCTGCTCTCCCAGCCGGCAGCACCCTGTGGTCACACTGACCTCAGCCACCCCTGATTCCCATGGCTCATGAAATCTGGACAGTAGCAAGGAGAAGTTCAACTGTAGGTTGAGCAAATGCAAAATGGTGGTAGAATGTGCCTTTGGATGTTTAAAAGCTCGCTGGCGCTGTTCGTCAGACTTCAGCGCAACTAACATTCCCATTGCTATTGCTGCTTGCTGTGTGTTCCATAATATCTGAGAGTAAGGGGGAGATGTTTCTGGTGGGGTGGGAGATTGAGGCAAATTGCCTGGCATCTGATTTTTGAGGAGCCAGTCATGAGGGTAATTAGAAGATCACAGCAAGGTGCACTGCACATCAGAGAGGCTTTGAAAACCAGTTTCATGCATGTCCAGGCTACGGGGTGTGACAGTTGTGTGTGCTGCTTCTTGATGCAAACCTGCCCCCTTTGTTGATTTTAATTCCCTGTAAGCCAACCACTCTCCACCCTTCGAAATAAAGTAACTATTGCTTTGAAACCAGGCATTCTTTCTTTATGAATTTTAAAAAATGAGATAACGGACAAGATAGCTTGGGTATGATGGGGGAGGAGGGAAGGACAAGGCCATGGCTTTATTGTAGCCACACCCAAAATCAAGCTGTTTGAATTACAGCCTTCTGTTGCTTGGGCCATCCTCTGGAGTGGAGTGGCTGGGTGCCTGGAGCCTCCTCCCTTCCCCCTCCACATTCTTGGGCATCTTGATGAGGAGGCTAGGGAACATGGGAAGGAGGGTAGGCAGTTATGCAGTGTGGGTCTGTTCTCTTGTTGGCTTTCCTGCAGCTCCAACAGATGCCTCATCATGTCAGTTTGTTCCCCCATTTGCCTCAGCATTGCATCCTGCCTCCACTCTTTGTATTCACTTAATTCTTTCATGGCCTCTGCCACTGAATGCCTCCCTGCATTAAGCTGTGCCCTATCAGTGCGGGAGGACTGCATGAGTTCGGAAAACATGTCATCGTGAGTGTGCTTTTTTTTTTGCCTTCTAATCTGCGATAACCTCTGCGATGGAGATGATAGTGGGAGTGTAGAAACGCTCTATGGTTCTAGGGGGACTGCATGGTCACCTGTGCTACTGAGTTCGCCACGCTGACCAAATAGGAATGAAATTCAAAAGTTCACAGGGCTTTTCCCGTGTACCTGGCTAGTGCATTGGAGTTGAAAGTGCTGTCCAGAGCAGTCACAATGGAGCATTTTTGGGTACCTCCTGGAGGCCAATACTGTCAAATTGTGTCCATACTACCCCTAAATTCGAACCAGCAATGTTTATTTTACCACTATTACCCTTGCCCAGGAGGAGTACAGAAATCAATTTTAAGAGCCCTTGAAGCTGACAAAATGGGGTTGATTGTGTGGATGGATTGAGTTTTAATTAGACATAATGTGGCTAAATGTGACAGAATCCCGTACTGTAGACCAGGCCTAGTGGAAGGTTGCAACAGAAGCTGAGTCTACCTAAACTTGCATCCTATCTAGGACACACATGTCTGTACTGGTCTAAGCAATCCATGGGGCATCCCCTCTAGAGTTCCCAAGTTTTGGTCAGGAATCAAGCAGATAAGATCCAGGATCCAGAGAAACCATCCCAAGTTTTACACTGAGCCCAGTGCATGCTATGGATGGACTTCAGGAGTTTAGTAAGTGTGGATACTTGTGCTGAGAAGAGATCAATAAAGTTTTTAGTGTGAGTGCCTTGATTTAGGCAGCTCCCCAATAACCTGAGACAACAAACTAAAGGGAAATGCTGGAAAGAGAAAATCAAACTCGCATATGAGTTAAAGAATATTAAACAATAGTATTTAGAGAGAAAGGAAACAGGAAAATGCAGAAAGAATATAGGTTTATTAGCACTTTATAAATTAAGAATTGCCATTCTCCAGTATCACTTCAGAAGTGTCTCAGCAAGATAAAAAGAAACAGCCAAGAAGCAACTGTGGGTGAGTACAGTGCAAATGATTTCCCCCCTCCCCCATTTAGGTGCTGTTTTGTAACTGTCTCCTGCATTTTAGCATTGGTTTTTGAACTAACGTATAAGGGAAATGCGTCTTGAAGACCAGGAGCAATGAACAGGTTAAGAGAACATTGTGGATTAACCAGATCTAGAATATTTGTCTCCCCAACTATGCCCATCTTGAAAGACAGTGGTGTAAACATCAAAGCAATTCAGTTACTGTGTCTCATGCAGTAGCACAGCGAGTGGCTAAAATGTCCAATTTTCAAGTTATAGTCCTTGCCATAGATAATGCAGACCTAAAGCACAGGGTCAGAAGGCGAAGCTGGCACACTAATAGTGCTTGGGGCTGCTGACCTTCATTCTTCTATCTTTTTAAGCTGTGTCTCAGACATCCCAACCTTTTTGTCAAAAATGGGCATTTTTTCTATTTGCGTTTGCCAACTGATCATCAAAAGCAAATTCTGCATTTGTTCTGTTTTGTCAAAAAAGTGTGGTGCGCAAAGGTATGTTCGGGGCGGGGGAGGGAGGTAAATGAGTGGAACATGAAGCACCGAGTGGCAGGATTCAGATTGTCAGCCCTGGACAGTATGGGACTACGTGGTCAGCTCCAGCCCTGGGTGGCACAGGTCTCAGTTGGCACAGGGCTCGGGCCAGACCCATGTGGTGTCTTTTTTATAATTTGGGAAATATCTCTCTCAACCACTTCTCTCCAGCCTCTTTGGCTGCCTGGTGCAGCACAGCCCTCCAGTGTAGCCTGTTGCTAGCTAGGTCTTACCAGAGTATAGTGCAAGTGTTGAACGTTTCCATGTCTCTCTTGAAAATATCCTTGAACCTGAGCCTGTGTCTGCCACTGGGCTTAGAACATTCACAAGTTCTCAGTTCAGGAGGTCTTTTGTACTACATCCATTGTTCATCTGGTAGATGACCAAGCTAATGGAGATATCTGTGTTTTGAGAATAGTGATTTAAATTTGGCAATTTTGCTTTCTTGACTTTTTTGATGTTGTGAGCTTTGGTTCCCACTTGATCAAGAACTTTTCTTCCTTCCTTCCTTCCCTGTTGATTTGTGATGTGCTCTTGGATTCTCTGAGAGAATATCAGGAGAAGGGTTCATGTTATGGTGGAGATGTAACAACCCCTCCCCCCCCCGTCCCCTTACCATAAGTGCTCGGCGCAGCCCCAGGGGAAGGGAGGGAGCTGCAGTCCCAGCCTCCCTGAGTGCCGCCCACTCAGTGCAGCTCCGGGGGAGGGGCTGAGTGTGCAGCCCTAGCCCCCCAGAGTGTTGCGCACATGGTGCGGCTCCGGGGGAGAGCACACAGTATATCTGTTATATACTTTCAGCAAATATTGTACAAGGTTGTGTGAGGTGTCTATGCTAAGGCTATGATTTGCTGGTTATGATTATGCTATCTGTATGTCTATCATTTTTGTATTTGAAGTTATGAATATGGGCTATGTACTTGTACCTCAAATGTATTTGAGTCCAAGTAGCCTCAGTGAAGCATTTGGTCAGCTTCTTGAGAGAGGACTATTCTCAGTAAGTGCCCAACCAAAAAATACTTAGCTGACCATGGACTTTGGGAAACACCAATCCACATCTGAGCTTTCCTGGAAATGTTCAAACTAACATGCAGCAATGGCGTCAGCCAGCAAACTGAGTCATGCATGGACATATGACTTGCCCATGTGACTCCAAGCTCCATCTTGCTGCTGTAATTTTCCACAATAAGAACAAAGATGTCCTTCCACAGGAAGAGACTATAAAAGGCAGTTGTATCTCTCCGTTTTGTCTTCAGAAGTAAGAAGCAGGACCGGAGAAACCTTGCTACAAACTGAAGCTCTAAACAAAGGACTGAGTGACACATCCCAGCTGTGGATGTACTCCAGAGACCTGGTTTGAACCTGCAGTTTATTTCATCACTGCTACAAGCCTGAATCAAGAACTTTGCCGTTACTGTATGTAAATGATTCCGTTTAACCATTTTTAGTTCTCATCTGTATCGTTTCCCTCTTCTGAATAAACCTTTAGATTTTAGATTCTAAAGGTTTGGCAACAATGAGATTTGTGGGTAAGATCTGACTTGTATATTGACCTGGGTCTGGGGCCTTTGGATCGAGAGAACATTTTTTCCCCCCTTTTACTGTGGTATTGATTTTCATAATCATTTGTCCCCATAACAAGTTGCATTGGTGGTGATACTGGGAAACTGGAGCATCTAAGGGAATTGCTTGAATGACTTATGGTTAGCCAGTGGGGTAAAACTGAAGTCTTCTGCTTGGCGAGTTTGGTTTGCCTTGGTGTGCAAAGGAACTCCAGCCTTGGGCTGTAACTGCCCTGCTCTAAGCAATTTGTCCTGAATTGGTACTCTGTGTTCCAACAAAGGCAGCATCATTACAGATATGCTGTGTGATTTTTCTTCAATAACTAGAGGCATTCTGCAAACAAGTCTTTATATTGTAAAGTGTTTTTACCAAAAGCTAAGGTTGCAGCTATATGGATATTTATTCTGAGTGTGTTCCATGCTGCATCAGCATTCAGGGAAGGTTCAATTGATTAAATAGATTCCCTGAAATTCACAATGAATTAGACACTCCTTCCTTTGTCCCTGTGGTGTTGATGTTAATGCATGGGTAACAGCTTTGTTTGGTATAATGGAATTTCCATAGTGAAAGCCTGATTTAGCAGTACACAAGTAGCTGGTTTGTGTGACCTTCTGCTCTGGGTAAGCTGAGTATGGAGAACATCCTATAGGTGTTTTTTCTGTGGGTGACAATTAAATCAATTTGATTCTGGTGTCTAGATCTGGGGTGTATCCATAAGACTTTCCCAGCAGTCAGTCTTGGTAGCATACTAACTGGATACTAGTAAAGCATGGTCCTTAGTGGATGTAACACTCACCATTGTCATTCATATTTCCCATTTCATGGTGACCACATTGTATGATCAGAGCTGAAATCTCCAGCAGATAGAACTGCTTGCCTGGTGGTAGTTTGCTGATGATGCTGTCAAGTTACTAATAAAATAACTGTCATTATAGAACACCAGGGCACCCCCTACCAATCCCAGAGATACTAGCTGCTGAGAACAAAAACAATCACCACAGTTAACTTGGGCACAGAGTATGCAAAGCAAAGTGTTAGTAGTGCATATCTGTTTTCACTGGACAATAAAAATGTCTGAGAACTGGAGAACTATCTACTGGTGCTTTCTTTGGATGGGAAATGTCACATCCTACATTGTCTCCAGTCAGGGGTATTCTTCTTGGTTAAGAACCTTTATTTTAATTTATTTAAAGATCTTGTATTTCTGTAGTTACTTCATCAGAGGATCTGAAGGTGCTTTACAAACAAGAAATTATATTTTGCAAAATAGCCAAGAGGGAAAGAAGTATTAACCTCTTTATATCTCTTTCCCCCAGAGAATAATGGATAAGTGACTCCTGCAATAGATTTCATAGCCAAAAATCTACACCAAGGCTGGGAACAGAATACAGATCTTCTAATTCCCAATCCTGTGCTTTAGTTACAAGACCATCCTTCAAATATTTGAGTTGGAGACCCCTCCCATCTTAGCCTCTCCTATTCCTTATTCCTTATCAGCATGGGAGTGTGCCAGTGCTACATGCTCTCAGCATACCACATCACCTTGTAATGCACCCAGGATGACATACAAGATAAGATTCACTAACAAACTGATCATGTTTAAATTAATACTTTCAATGGAAATGATTTAACAAAATATATCCCAAGGTGTTTTTTATTTTAAAATTGAACATACAGCTTGGGTTACAATATATCATTTCTCTGTTTAGGGATCACACATATGGTGGTGGTTATTAACCACTGGGTGCCACAGTTGCTTTATACAAACATGGTTAATGAGTCTGATCTGTCAAGGAAAAAGTACCAACATTTTGACATACCACATAGGCTTTTTGAGAATGTATATCTGCATATTCATGATCAGAATCTATTTAAATATTTAGCTAAATGTTTACTTCATTTTTCTTTCTGCTTATGAGTTCTCTTTATTAACTAATTCTTTTAGTAGTATACACTACCTTAGTGTGGTTTCACTCTTAAAAGTTAAGTATTGTGGCAAATTTGCCTGCACTTTTATGATGGGTCCCATGCTTTTTCTTCTTGTGGGGGGTTCAGGGCGCCATTTCTTGCCCCTGAACAGGGTATTAACTGCCCCAGTAGTATCTTAGAGTAGGGGAGTGGAGAGGGAGGGATCCAGGCCTGCCCTCTACTCCAGGTCTCAGCCCAGGGGCCCTGAGGATAGCACTAAACTACTTGAACTAGCTATTCCTTCCCCTGGGCTACTTTCCTCTCCTACCCTTCAGCTTGTGGGACCTCCTGCCCTCTCACTGCACAAGTCAGGTGTCTCTTTACCTATGGTCAGGGTCTTCTTAGCTCACCACAGCACTTCTTCAAACTCTCCTCTGCTTTCCTCCAAACTGCTCCAACTCCCTTTCAACTGACTGATTGAAGCAGGGTTTTTTTTATCATGTGCCTGGCTTCAGTTACTCTAATTGGTTCCAGGTGCTCCAACCAACTTTAGTAAACTTGCTTTCCTCTACAGGGAATAAGGCTTCCCTCTGACACTCTCTTGCTGCCCTCTGGCCATGCTATATCACAGTATGTAAAAATATCCTTTTTTAATTAAATGAGCAGAGAGATGAATTCTGATTAAGTTTTCACTGCTTTTAGACCTGAAGAGCCAGAACAGCTGAAACTGAGTGACTCAGAGGTCATTTCATCTTATGTATTATGAACAGAATTGTGTAACTGAGTAGTACTTAATAAACCTGAGCAACCACACTGAAGATAATACAGGTGCACTGCTATCGCTGAGGCCATATTTTGAAGACAAAGGGGTTGTATAGCTGTAAATGAACATCTGTTGATGATGCACAAGACTGAAAGAAACTAGCCTATGTCTCAGAGAGCAAGCTAAATTTGCAAGGATGGCCGTTGGGGGTAGTGGAAGAATACAGAAAGCTTTGAGACTTACAAAGCTTTAGTGCCATTTTTAGAAACACTTTTTTTCCAGTGCAGAGAGAAACTTTAAATATATTTCCTCTCTTCAGTGATCTTAACATTATAGCATATTTCTCACCAAATGATTTGTGCCATTGTTTTCAGAGTCTCAGGGTGGGAGTTGTGTCCAGCCAAATTGTTTTTTTTATTTTTTTTAGTGGCATCTAACACCACTTGTGCTCCAAAAGCACCCTACTCAGATTCCTCTGCCTGAAGACCTAAATACCCCAGCCTGGCCATAGGGGCTGTCAGGTAGAAAAGAAAGGTAGGTAAGGTAATATCTTTTATTGGATCTTCCTGTTGGTGGAAGATACAAACTTTCAAGAGATACATAACTCTTTAGGACTGGGGAAGGAAGGAGAGTGTAGCTCAAAAGCTTGCACCTTTCACCAGTAAAAGTAGGTCCAGTAAAAGATATTACATTACCTATCTTGTTTCTCTCATATTCTGGGAATGACATGGTTACAAGATGGCAAGCAGGTAGAGAAGAACTGAGGGATATCTCAAAAAATGTATTGGAATTAGAAAAGGTACAGAAGGCAACAAAAATGACTAAGGGAATGGAACAGCTTCTATCTGATGAGAGATTAATAAGACTGAGATTTTTCAGCTTGGAAAAGAGATGAGTAAGGGAAGGGGGGAACCTGACATAGGTCTATAAAACCATGACTGGTGTGAGAAAGTAAAGAAGTGTTATTTACTCCCTTTTTATTACAACAGAACTAGAGAGTCACCAAATGAAATTAACAGGCAGCAGGTTTAAAACAAAATGAGGTATTTCTTCACACAACACACAATCAACCTGTGGGACTCTTAGCCAGAGAATGGTGTGAAGGCTAATACTATAACAGGATTTAAAAAACCTAGATAAATTCATGGAGGATAGGTCCACCAATGGCTATTATATAGGACTGGCAGGGATGGTGGCCCCTGCTGCTGTGTGCTAGAAGCCAGGAATGGGTGATGGGATGAATCACATGATGATTGCCCGTTCTGTTCATTCAGGCAGGGGCACCTGGAATTGGGTTAAGATATTGGGCTAGATGAACCTTTGGTCTGAGCCAGTATGGCTGTTCTTATGGCTGGCTAACAAAGGGTGGAATATTAGAGCCCATAGATATCTCTTGATGCTAAGAAGAGTCACCTCTTAAAAACATTGATAAACTTCTATGCTGTAGCTCTGTGGAAGCAGTACAGTTTGAGAACAAAAGTTACTTTGGAAGTAACCTCTCTGTAGGTGATGACTATGCAGAGTGGGTTCTTCTATTCAGTATGCAAAGTATACTGTGGGAATAAGGCTTACACATTCTACAATTAAGATGTAAAATATCTGTACTGACTTTCATCAAACACAAATGGAAAAGGAGTTTCATTCTTTGAGCTGAGAATAATGTGAGAATTTCCATTTTGGAAAAAAATATTTGATAAAATATCTTCTTTCTCTCACTCTTCCATTGCTTTTATCTGGCTGTACCTGCCTTCTCTCCTCCCTACCTCAATGTCACTCAGTCTTGCCTTCTTTACATCTGATGTATAATAAACAGAGCCATCAAATGTACCATCCTGCCACAGAATTTAAGAGCTACACAAAATTAGGTGTGTTTGAGGGAAAAACTATTACATATGCACTACTGGAGCATTAAGAATTATTTCAGTGCAGTGATAATTGTGTGTTAGAAACAACTTAATTTCAGTGATTGTGTTGTGTAGTTTTGATGAACGGAGTGCTAAATATGCCCAGTGAGATGTTAGATGGGGTGGGATCTGGGTTACTACAGAGAATTCTTTCCTGGGTGTCTGGCTGGTGAGTCTTGCCAACATGCTCAACGGTTAGTTGATCCCCATATTTGGGGTCAGGAAGGAATTTTCCTCCAGAGCACATTGGCAGAGGCCTTGGGGGTTTTACTCCTTCCTCTGCAGCGGGGGGCATGGGTTACTTGCTGGAGGATACTCAGCACCTTGAAATTTTTAAACCAGGATCTGAGGACTTCAGTAGCTCAGACATAGGTTAGAGATGTTTATTGCAGGGGGGCGGGGGGAGATTCTGTGGCCTGTGGAGTGCGGGAGGTCAGACTAGATGATCATAATAGTCCCTTCTGACCTTAAAGTCTGAGTCTATGGTGATATTACTAATGCATGTAAATATTTTGGGCAAATATCAATGGAAAGATAAATGTTCAAATTTAAAAACTGTGTTGATAGATGTGAACTGAAAATAGTTTGTTACCTCACTCTTATTTTAACCCTTATGCCTTTGAAGGAAGCAGCTTTTACATTCCAATATCCTAGTTTGGACAATTATCCTTCTTAATGATTCAAGAAATTCAGACGGGGGGAAGCTACCTAATGATTTTGGGGCTCTTAGTAACATATTTAACAAGTTATGAAACAAGCCATGGAGGAGGGGAAGAATACATTTCCTGGCTTGAAAGTTATTAAATGTTCAAAGCCAGGGAAGAGATGGAGTAGAGGACTGAAGTTTCTACTGCCTCCCTCACAAAATCTATCACCACTTTGCCTTTAGTAATCTTTTTGAGGGGAAAACCGGGCACTTCTCTCTTTTTACACAGTCCTGTGACCTCTTTCGGTTCAAGAACACAGGTGTGGGTGCAGTGTTAAGCCCCCCAATACCTACGTGCTTGATTGGACAGCAGCTGCCGGTGGAAGGGGCATTTCTCTCACCAGTATTAAGCAGCCCGATGCTCCCAGGACTTGGAGGGACAGCGTGGCGGCTAGTCTAGCCCAGCCTGATGCTTAGGACTTTCCTGACCCGCCCCCCACACCGCACTCCGGTCCGGCAGCTGGGTAGTGCGGCTGGGCTGGGACAGCTGGAGCTGTGCAAGGTCCCTCGCCTCCCCCCGCCCTCAGGAGTCGAGCAGGGACGGGGCGCCAGGGGCAGGGAGTGGGGAGGGGGCCCCGTGCCGGGCAGGGGGCGCCGCGGGAGGAGGATGGGGAGGAAGATCTGGGAAAAGGGGGCGGCCCGTAAAAAAATCGTTTCCTTCCGGAGAAGCAGCCGCGGCGGGGATTCGCCCTGCCCGGGGTCCAGGCGGCGGCGGCGGCGGCTGCTCCCTCCTGGGTGAGGCGCTCGGCGGCCGCCGCGGGAGTGGGCTGAGCGGCGAGCTGGGGCCGCCGCCGCCGCCGCGTGGAGGAGGCTGAGCGGTGGGAGGGGCGGGGAGGGACCAGCCGCGGCGGTGACAAGGTGCCAGGAGTGGAGGGGCCGCCGCCGCCGCCCGGCTTCTTGCTGCAGCCGCCGCCGAGAGAAGTTTCGCTCCGAGCCACAGACGCCAGCAGCCGCCGCCGGGGCGGGAGGAGGTGCCGGGCCCGGGCCGCCCGACACTAACTCGGCACGGGGAGCCCGGCGGCAGCTTCCTCGCCCCGCAGCTCGCGTGCGGGACCCTCCCCGCAGCCGCCCCCCCGCGCCATGGCAGCGCGGTCCCGCAGACCCTGGCTGAGCGTGGCGCTGGGGCTGGTGCTGGGCTTCACCGCCGCCTCCTGGCTCATCGCCCCCAAAGTGGCTGAGATGAGCGAGAGGAAGAGACGCGCCTCCAGCCTTTGCTCCTACTACGGGCGCGCGGCGGGGGGCGCCCGGGCGCAGCAGGAGGCGGCGGCGGCGGTCGTGCTGGGGGGCACCGGCTTCAGGAGCAGCCCCTGGGAGCTGCAGCCGCCGGCGGAGGAGAGCACCGTCCCCAGCCCTCCAGCCGCGGGCGGCGGGGACGGGGAGCCGGAGGAGGAGGAGGAAGGCGGGGAGAAGCGGAGCGGCAGGCACGGGAGCAGCCACAACGGGAGCGGGGACTGGGGGGGTCCCGCGGGCTGCGCCAAACCCCGCAACTTCCTCTACGTGGGGGTAATGACGGCCCAGAAGTACCTGGGCAGCCGGGCGGTGGCGGCGCAGCGGACCTGGGCGCGCTTCATCCCGGGCCGGGTGGAGTTCTTCTCCAGCCAGGGCTCCACCGCCCCGCTGGCGGGGCCCGGGCTGCCGCCGCTGCCGGTCGTCGCCCTGCCCGGGGTGGACGATTCCTACCCGCCCCAGAAGAAATCCTTCATGATGATCAAGTACATGCACGACCACTACCTGGACAAGTACGAGTGGTTCATGCGGGCGGACGACGACGTCTACATCAAAGGTGATGCTGGGCACCCAACACCCGTCCCCAATGCTCAGCCCCTCCCGGGGTACTTCCCAGAGCTGCCAAACCAGGACCGGCTGGACTGGTGGGTGGGTGCGTGGGTGGGGTTTCCCATCGGGGGCAATGACAAGCCACGTGAATCGTCAAAAGCAATAAAAACCCCGTTTCTATCCCCTGTTCTCCCCCGCTTTCCGGAGCTCCCAAACCGGGACCATCTGTGTAAGGGAGAGTCCCATAAATGGGGGAAACTTTATCTTATTGAAGCGCACAAAAGAAACCGCTCAAGCCTTTTAAAAACTCCCTTAAAACTAACCCAGTAGGTGATCGTCCTTCCTTCTGTGCGATTCCCCGCAAAAAGAGTGAGAGCAGGCAGCAGCGTTGACTCGTGTTCTTCAGCGCGTCCCCACTGGCCTGACAAACACCCACCACCTGTGTGTCTGCCTGCCTGTCTCTCTCTGGGTAGTTGGGAAAAACGTAGCCCCCGCTTTGCTGAGCCCCGTCAGCGATCGCTAAAAGCTAAATCTCCATTTTTGTCCGTTAGTCCCAACGCTTTCGCGGGGATTCATACCTGGAAACAGGTGTTGGAGGGAATTCAGTTTTTCGGGTGTGCAGGGGATGAGATCTCCGCTCTCGCTTTCGCCCGGGCTTGAGAAATGAATGTATAATGCAGGGTTTTCTCCTGGAATCCTAAATAATCTTTTAGAGGAGCTCTTTGATGTTACCCCCAGGGTAGTGCAGAGATGGTGATTATTTGAAGGATTGGTGTTACTTTTTCTCCTTCATTACAATTTTTCTTTTTTCTTTTCATCCCCCCAAATCTGAGACAATAGCCCCTGAATGCGATTACTTTTATTTGCAGCAGACTGTAATATTGTGTATGAATTTATGTATTATCTTTAAATACTGATTCCTTCTAGAGGCCAGTCACTTCTCATAGAAGTCAGTAGTAATCCTCAGATCTGAGATATGCTAACACACTGTTATCCCCCAGGACACTTACAGTTAAGGAATGAGGATACTTTTTAGTATTAACATACTTGCTAGCTAATATAGTCAGTTGCTTCTGCCACTGAGTAATGAGGAACATACATCTGTCTTTTGCAATAAATGAGGATGAAATGTCCAGTCTCAGAGGTTTTTAAAAGCTTTCCTCTTCCCTTTAAAATACCTCCAAAGGGTGTATTGGTTGGCATCCAGAGAAACTTGGATGTGTGTCTGCTCTTTGAGGTGTTGTGGTGTTGAGGATTAACCTCGCTTCTCTGTTCCATGTGTGTGAACTGGGGTGGTTTTCAAGTGATGTATATTATACAAGGCATAGTAGCTGGAACTGTAATCAGATTGCATCGTGAAGGCAGTTGGTGGGCTGTGAAGCTTTTAGTGATATTAATATTCAGGAGCCAAGGCTTTTTCGGTGAAAAATCAATATTCTTGAATGCCTTAAGGGCAGTGAAGATGATGTGCTGGAAATTGTACTTAAGGATCAATCATATGTCTCACTGTTTGAAGCAAATATTTATTATTTTAATGATGTGCCTCTAGGTTGGTTGACTTAAAGAGGATCGCCTTCTGCAGTCTAGGCACTTTGGTCAAAAGAAAGAAATCTGCCAGGTTTCACCAGTTGTAGAATTTAAGATGAACTTTAGGGACGAGATTAAGACCAAACTGGTGGGAATTCAGTTATGTTTTTCACTGTTGTGTGTTTAAAGCTTCCCACATAACTCAGCTGTGCAGCCTAAGGGTGGCAGTCCATCCTCATCTTACTCCTCTGTATACAACTGTTGCTGCTCACAATGCAAATAGTATTACACATCAGACATCCATCCTACTTGGGCACAGCAGTATGAATTAAGGACTGAACTTAGATCTGACAATTTTCAGAAGTCTTATTTTTTAAAAAATTAAACACAATTTTAATGTATCTCTTGTTGCATTTTTAACATATAGATATTTTTGATAAAACAATTCCTTTTTGTTGTTCCATGCATCCTTTGAATCCAGGATTTTCCTTTCTTATTTTTGTTCATTAATGTTGCAAAGGTTCCTTGCCAAGCCATTGCTTTGTGGTGTATCTCTGAAAAGCTTTTGCAGCATGTTTTCTATTTAGTTTTTAGCACCATTGGAAAACGGCCTTCTGATACATGCTGCCTTACAGTGTTTGTTGCTGCGCGAGGAAAACTGCTTGTGTTTTGATAAGCAAAAATTGATCACTATCATTGGATTATCTATATTATTAGCATGATGGCTCAATTTGCAGTGCCTATTAAAGATGTTATGGAATGTAGCAATTTTGCTTAATGAAGGAGATGGTTTTCTACCAATTTAATGTTGTCACTTTATTTTTTTTTAAAATGACTTTATGGACTAACTTGCTTGCTACATTTCATAATTATGTAAGTATAGCATATGTCTGTATGTGTATATAATATATAATATATTTATATATATATACACACACACACACACACACACAGATATAATATAAAATACACATACATTTTACAATATAGAAGTAGTAGAGAAAGAAAAACTGCCACTCTTCTTTTGTACTCTTCCGTAACTTGGAAGCAACCAATTTTTGTAAATTGCTGCAAGTCTAACTTTATACATCAAATTTAAACTTTAAGAAAATGTTCTCAAAAGGAGATATTGATATCAAGTCATCTTTTGCTTTGCATCATTGGAAACATCTGGACAAGCGGCTGAACTCTGGTATAGACTTTGGGGGAATATGAAAGAATATTTGACAAAAAAGAGGTTTAATTTAATTACATCAGTTGTCTTTTTTACTTTATCCTATTATATTTATTCCTGGCATGATTTTCTCTTAATATATCAATGCAGATTTTTTCAATGTAAGTTTACTAGGATGTCAGGTCTAATCATAACTTCTATATACTTCTCCTCCTTATTTTTGTAGATAATTTACACTGGAAATGGTGTTCCAGTGCAGATGTACTGGCAAACCATCCTAATGGTTTTATTTTATACTGGCAATATGTTTTTTTCGCCCATATAGCTTGTAGCAGTTGTCCAATTGAAAGGAACTATACTATCAAAGTACTTTTTTGCTAATATAAATGTCTACGCTAATGCTTGTGCTGATGTAAAATACCTTAAAACTTACGTCAGAAGAGGAAGATTGATTGGGTGTGATTTTTTTTTTCTTTTTAAGTGTGCATTGGAACACAGGAAACTACTTTAGACTATTATAGAAAATTATGACAAAAGTGCTTACATTTAAAGAATGATTGCAATGCAGAAAACTAGATGAGTGTTATAAGAGCTGAAGAGATAATGCTCACCTTTTCTCTTTCTAGGGGAAAAATTGGAAGACTTCCTTAGGTCACTGAACAGCAGTAAACCTCTCTATTTGGGGCAAACTGGTCTGGGAAATATTGAAGAACTTGGAAAACTGGGGCTTGAGCCTGGAGAAAATTTCTGCATGGGAGGGCCCGGAATGATCTTCAGTCGAGAAGTTCTCAGGAGAATGGTGCCACATATAGGTGAATGTCTTCGAGAAATGTACACCACGCATGAGGATGTGGAAGTGGGAAGATGCGTCCGACGGTTTGGTGGAACCCAGTGCGTTTGGTCATATGAGGTAGGAAAAAATGAATGTGTCATGATGGCTTTAATATACAGATTTCTATATGAGATTGTAAGTATATGTATCTCTTATCTTTTCCCCTCTTTACTATTTTTAAGTGCATATATGCCAGGATGTAAATTACTGATCATAAAGAGATGAAAAATTCATTGACAGAGCCTCATCACTGAAAAATATTTTGGTTTGTTTATTTCTGCCAATAAATGCAAGTTGTTTTCGAGTGCCAGAATGAGCTCATATCAGTAAGAAGCTGTATCAATATAATGCTAGCTTAAGGGTTTATATGAATTTGTTATATAAATTGCAATTTGTATAAATATGCATATTAACATTCAGATCACTGTTTTTCTGATTGCACGTGATGGCTTTGTCTTGTACAGTCACTCAACCGATTATATCCATCTATGAGTTATTATGGTGTTCGGAATGTAGTAGTATTTACTATTTTCCTAATGGTTCAGATGTACTTGCTATGTGAGAAAGCAAAATTGGTATGATTACTTTATTCTGAAGTCTAATGAAATGGTGTTTGATGAAGAATATATCACACCAGTAGATACAGGCAGCATAACAAATTGTAAAAGTCATACATATTCAAGGAGGACATAAATTCCTCTAATAGTCAATAAGTTTTTTAAGTAAAGATACACATTAGGCTACTAAAAATTTGGTTGCAATGCTGATATTATATTTTATAAAACTAAATCAACCTCTATAGCTGTTTTACTAGGGAGGCTATAATTAGGTGTAAGATTATGCTTGTAGATAAAAATATAGACTCAGAGTAGGTGAACAGGAGTCATAGCTGATATGGTGAATGTGATTTAAGCTATTTTGACCAGTTCTTTATTATTAATGCATGCTTGCCCTTGTGGCACTGTCTCGTTAAACAGGAAAATATCATTTCAGTAGGCCATGAAAGAGGTTATGTGTCATGAAAGACAAAAAGACAGTAAAGTAATTGGTTTTGTGTGTTGTTATTTTTCAGAAAGCTTCAGCTACATGTGGTAGTCTTTTTAAAATGTGGATGTAAATAGGTGAATGACAGTATTTCTTTAATGGTTAAAAATCTCTGCTTAGTAAAATATTGCTTGCAGGTGATGGGAATCTTGCTGTTAACCACATTATTAAGTGTGTTTTGAAGATTTATTTTGAGAACATGTTATGTTATAATGGATAAAATACATTAGTGGCATAGAAAAACTGCTTAAAAAAATTAAATTGTTGTGTGCATCATGGAGATGGATGTAAAATTTTGACTAGGATTCTCTAATCGCTATTTTAATCAAATTATTAAGTTTAGATTCTAGAGCCTACATTCTGATCTATTTGGGCTACTCCCCCACAAAACCCCATTGAAGTCGGCAGGGCTTCATGCAGGTGCAGCGGGGGTCTAATGATTAATCAATACATAATGCAATACAGGATGGTGCCTCAGTCCTAAATGTGCCATGTGGGATGATTCTGTTTAACCCATTCTCCTTTGTTGTCTTGGTTAATTTCATCCCCAAGATAACTGGCAATCAAATTCTGCACTGAGCTCCACGTGAGCAGAGAGGTCCACCTGCTTGGGCCTAAGAGAAGAATTGTGGCCTTAAACTGTCCGCGTTTTGGAGATAGGTTCATGTGTTTTATGCAGCATCTAGGATAATAGGATCCCCAATTCTGATTAGGACCTTTGGAAGCCACTGTCATATAACTGGAGACATAATGCTCCATTTTCAGCAAAGCCCTAGATATTCTGACAAACCTAAGGATCATATGTGCTTTGGAACAGTTTCACATCTTCTTTTTTATGTAATAGTTTGTTCAAGGTACAGGCTTTAATAATGTAACTCCATTGATACTACTGTTGAAAGTAGTTAAATTAGACTGGTCTGTGTGATTGATCTTTTTCACCCCAGTGGATTGAATCTTTTTTCATTGTAGTAATAAAATGTGATGGTATACAGCAACCTACTTCACATACTTAAGGTTAAATTTTTTTCCTCAGGTAAAAACGTGACTCCTGGGCCCAGTCCCGCACTCCTTATGTTGAGTCCAAGTGGGTTGCAATACCTGGACACAACAGAGTGACTTCAGGGCAAAGTTTCATCCTTCTTTATGAACTTCCACACTTCTCTTGGGCCTTATTTGGTAGCAACATAAACATTGTAAATCAGGAATATCTCCACTGTATTTAACGGATTTAATTTGGTGTAAGCAAGAACAGAATCAGGCCCACTATTGCATTTCTTGGGGGTGAGTCTGAACTGTAAGTTTTGTGCGGACATGGAACAGTACTTTCTACAGATTGTATACTTAGCTTTCAAAGAAACAAGTGTTCACAGTTGCTGTAGCCTTATTTACTCAATTACTGTTTTTCCCTGTGTGCTTTTTAAGTCATACATGAAGATTACCTTCAGAAAAATCAGTGTTATAAAGAGCACATCTCGAAGGTTAAACATCAGAACTGTGTGCTGAGAGACAAAAGTAAAATGGGTAAAAGTGGCAACCCATCTATGTGTTTTCTGCTTCTGTTGGATTTAACCTCTGTCAGCTAATACCTTATATTTTAAAAACCTGTTAACATATTTTAAAACTTTGCTCACTTTTTCAGTGTAGACAAATGTCACGGTGATTCTATATTCAAATTTTTTGTGATGTCACACCAATTGATATGTAATGTACCTGACCTAGTTAAGGTAAATCGTTTCTTTATGTATTTAATGCAGTATTGCCAGCCCTTGCTCCCAAAAATCATGAGCTTTTGAAAAACGTGTGATTCTCTTGTGATTTTTCTGGTGGTGGTTTTTTGTTTTTTGAGCCTTTCAGGGTTCATGTTTTCAAGCTTTCTTTGGTCTAGAAACTTTCCTAAGGTCTAGACCTTTTCATTTTATTTTAGTGAGATTAGCTGTGTTGTTAGTGATGCATAGTTTTATAATTTTTTTATATTCTATTGAGTATGAAATATTACAGTATTAAAACATTTTTTTTTGTTTTATCATTTTAAAGGAACTTGATTGTGGAAGCTTGTATTGAATAATTTGTTTGCTGTGTCTTTTTTTAAACTATAATGCTGATTTTGTAAACATTTTAAAAATTTTTTTGTAGCCCCTAGGTGTAAAATAAAAAATAGTTAATACTATCAAATAGGAAAATAAAATGCAGGATTTATATAGCTGAATACATCACTCCCATCAGGAATTGGACATAGTTGTGAATACTGGGTAGCAAACTGAGCAGAATGTGGCAATCAAGATAAGGAATGTGTTTCCAGAACTAAAAAAAGATATGCAGGAAAGATATATAAAGTCAAAGACCCCTCTTATCAAGTTGATTTGGGACATTCAAGAAATAACTCTGTTTAGGCTCAAGATTCTGTTGGTCATAATATTGCACAAATGGGTTTTGTTCCTTCTTCCATTGTTTTTTTAAAAAGTAGAAGTGTATTACAGATGCTCCCTGGGTTACACAAGACCCAACTTACGCAAATTCGCACTTATGGAAAAAGTTCCATAAGCCAGAAATAGGATTTTTGAGTTGCTGAAATTTTTGTGTAATGTATGGGTATACGTTTCAGACTTATGCAAAATTTGAGTTATGCAATCGTACCATTCCAGAAAGTGTTGCATAAGTTGAGGGGTGTCTGTACAAGCAAACACCCAACCAGATAAAAGTTGCACATTTCAGGAAGTGCACCTTGAAAGTGGATTAATGTCTCAGCACTTATAAGGGCCCTAAAGTTTCATGTAAGTGGACATCTTCCCCTCTTAAAATACCCTGAGGTCTTCCCATCAAAGTCAATATTGCTTTTTGCATCTTTAACTTCTAATTTATGCTTATGCCTCTACTTTGTGGCTATAGGGTGGGATAGTTTGGAGGTATATACATAAGATCATACATATCTGTGGACTGTTAACAATGGTGGCATGACCACAGACCCAGTTGTGCTGCTGGGGGCTGGCATTCTGTACGTATGCCTGTAGTTCTGTGGGGTCAGGGTTTGGATTTCTTATGGATTTTTTGGGCTTTTTTCAAACAGGATGTCCTATCTGCTATACAGGACTACTAACTGCTCCTTTCTGGAAGGAAAAATGCGTTGTTCATTTCATGATTTCATAGATGTGGGAATTCTAAGTTAGGTTTTCCCTTGCTGATCTGTAGAAGAGAATGATGATAGAGGAGGAGGAGAGAGGAATTCATGTGAGTGTATTTCGATGTCTAATAATCTTAGATGAACTTGGATACATTTATTTCAGTAAGTTTTACTCCTAGAGAGAACAACTCATTCATGCATAGTATTGCACCTTCATAGAGTGTTGAAAAAGGCTCACAATGTGCACCTCTTCTCTTTTACACTAATGTGTTTATAACTTGACTGTTTGAAGACATTTCTTCAGATATGAACACAATTTGTGCATAACCCATTGACATGTTTCAGTTTTAACTCAGAAACAGCTTATATTTACATACGATATATGTATCAAAACACCAGAATAAACATCTGAAAAAATATTTGATGGAAAAACACTTCTGTCGTCTTTCAGTGTTCAAATGGCCTATTTTTTCATCTCCACAATCATCTTTTCACTTAAAATTTCTCATCTTTATTCTCTGCTCAAAGGTGAAATTTTGCCAGAAATGTAGAAGCCCTTGAAAAGATCATTATAAACTGGCATGTCCATTATAATACAATTACAACAATGCCATTAAAGAAAACTAGATAAGTGTGTGTTTAAAAAACACAGTCTTTCTAGGATGGCCTTAAGGTTACTGTGACATAAGACTACTGTATTTCCTATTGGATTTGATTTAAAATCTGTTATGAGGTCCCTCTTCACAACGCATGTTGCACTATATAACATGAACAGGCTTGGCTTCCATGAACAGTCTTGCAGAAAGGGTACTTTTAAGTTGGAGGTGAGGAAGCATTGTTTTAGTGCTCAGCATGTGTTCCTTAATATTTCATTTGGATTCTCTCTAGCTTTTCCTACCCAATCTTCTCTTTATCTTGAAGTCACTGTCAATAGAGAACATCACTAAACATAAATATACTAAGGTTTCAGTTCAGTACTGCCATTATCGTTTATTAGATTTTGTCATTCACAAAACTTCACATTCCCCAAGGATTCAGCAGTTGGATTTGTTTTTCACACACAATTCTGCAAATAGAGTCTGACTGTCCTTGAAGCAGAAGTCATCCAGACAAATAGTTTTGTGAAACTGTGTTGCCTGAATTTTCCTACAAGGTGAGTTGTTTGCTGCAGATGAAAATGTAAATAAAATTGTATAAATTGATTTTAATGTATGCAACCATTCTTAACATTTTATTCATTGTTAAAACTTGATTTTTCAGTGTTGTTTTTTACAAAGTACTCTTTGATCTGTTATCCTAACTTGTCTCCTTTTATTGTGACTTAAGTATGTGCTCTTGGGCTTTCTCTCCTCCTCTTCTCCCCCCACCTCATCCTTTGACAAGGTCAGCAAAACAGGTTAAGTCGCAATAGTAAAATGTTCATTTAGAAGGCAACTGGCAGCTATAAACCAGCAGTGTTCAATATGTTTGCCACTAGCCACATGTGGCTAATAGACTATTGAACTGTGGCTAATGCATGTGGCTTAATGAGTCTTTTTTATAATGTGACTGATAAGAAAAATTTAAAACCACAAATGTGGCTAGCAGTGTGGCTAGCGTCGAATTTCTGTTGGACACCGCTGCTATAAACAATCAGACCTAAATAAATATATACATGGAAGACAAGACATTTTGAGACAGACATTAACTCTTTAAGCATTATTTCAGCTGTAACTGTACACATTTAGAAAACCAGAAAAATACATTGGGCTATATTCTACTCTATTACACCCATGGAAAAGAGAGCGGGATATAGCCTATTATTCATCATAGAGGAATGAACTGTCAAAGGTCCTTTCCCTGTCCTTTTGTGTGGGTCTTGGGAATGCAAGTAGAGAGAAACATCTATTGGGTGGTGGAAGGACTTGGTCATTCCAGGTCCTGGTGCTTTCTCTACTTTGTGGTTATCTTTCCAAAGCCGTACTCTACCCATTCTAGAACTAGTATAGTACATCTGTATAGCAGATTGCTACTGATATAGGCAGTCGCTGTCATTATGTTCTAAAAATATACTGATTCACCCAATAATCAGTTCTATTTCAGGGACATTTATTAAAGCTGACCAGTGCTCACTAATGACTTCTGTTTATTAGATTTAGTTCTCTGGCTAGTAAGTGACTGGTAAATGTTCCAAACCATGTAAGTTATTGGGCCTAGTGTAATATCTGTGGCTTCCAGTGAAATCTTGGCCCATTTTGTTTAGGGTATCTTTAAAAATATGCATTTTTCTAATAAAATAGATAAGGTAGACAAGAGTCTCTTAACCCAGAACTTCTTAACAACTAAAATGTATTATTTCAGATGACGCCATGGGAGGGGAGTAAATCTAGAAGGGAAAAAACATTTTCTTTTAACCACTAACATTTTGCTGATTTAATCCATATGTAATTTTGCCTTTTAAGAATGGCTAGAAAAATGGACTCCACCTAGCAATTTTATTAAGAAATGGCACTTGTGCACTAAGTATTATGAGGAAAATAGCTGTTCTCCATAGTTAAGCTAGTCTTCTTTTATAATAAACATGGATTGTTTTATCCTAAACTTTACTAGAATGAAACTAATCTGTAATTAATTTAACAGCCTTATTCTATAAAATATAATTTTAGAATGTTTGATGCCAACTTGATCAGGCATTTAAAATATTGTCTTACAAAAATTGGCACACACAACATTTTTCTCCTACTTTTTTGACCTATGATAAATCATATTATTTGATTTAGAAATTTTAGGCCAGTATTTACAAAAACCACTCATGAGTTTGAATACCTCAGGTTTGGGAGGCCAACTTGAGGTTTTAAGTGGCTTCAACATTTTTCTCAGAATCCTGTTTTTAAAAACAAATGAAAAAAAGGTAAGGTATCTAGTTTGAGAAAAGATTGATTTAAACTGGAACAGGTGTAGAGAAGAGCTACTCTGATAATAGGGAAAGGAGGACTTGTTTTAGGAGAGGAGGCTGGAAGAACTTAGTTTGTTTAGTCTAGTAAAAAGATGGTTGAAGTGGGATATGATTGCTCTCTCTAAATACATGTGGGGGTGGGTAAAGAAGAGGATGAAGAAGAGTTATTTAAGCTCAAAGATTATGTTGGCACAAGAATAAATGGATATTAACTGGCCATGATCAAATTCAGGCTAGAAATTAGAAGGAAATTAGAACTCCAGTAGGAGTTGTGGGGCAAATAAAAGAGCAGAACAAATGTATTAGTGCACTTATATAATGTGGTTACTTGTCATGGTATGGGGCAGGTCTCAAAAGACCTGAGACTCACTTCTGGTTTACATCTTCTGTTTCTAAATACTCATGCTTCAGTTTTCAGCCAACCTCTGGCAGGGATCAGGAAGGGGTGTTTTCCCCCAATGTGTTCTGGGAGGTGTTTTTTTTTTTTAATCTCCTTCCTCTGAAGCATCAGGTTTGGCCATGGCAAGAGATGCGACATTGGGCAGGGTGGGCAATAACTCTGAGGGGGCACAAGCATTCTCTCTCTCTGGTTCCTGCTCACACGCTTGGGTCTAACTGATCACCCTATGTGGGGTTGGGAAGGAATTTTCCGATAGATAAGATTGGCAGAATTGGGGCTTTTCGCTTTCCTCAGCAATGGGTAAGTTATTTGTCTGGATTATCTGGGTAGATCTCATTTATTCATTTCCTGTCTGTTTCAGGGGGCCTCAAGCATTGGTATACTTCAGTCTCCCCTATTCTCTCCCTTTGGCACATAATAGTCTGGTCTCCTATGGGTTGTGATGTGCTGGTCTCATTGTGGGTTGCTGAGTTTAGTGTGCACGTGCTAGATGGTGTTAGTGGCTTGTACTATACAGGAGGTCAGTCTGTATGATCTAGTCTTCTGCTGGTCCCTTCTGTGACTCTATGGGTACTACTTCTCTCCCTCCCCCACAAAAAATAAAATTTGCTTATGAAAAATATGGTCTTCAAATATTAATATATTATAATTCACAAAAGGAGGTGCCTTTTTCTAGTTTTAGAGAGGTTGGGAGATAATTGTTTCAATAGTAATTTTTGGGTACTTCATGAGGTGTGCAGACCCAATGCATGCTCCATAAACTCTGTATGGAGGACAAGTGTGCTTCTTAAAACTCAGAGGCCATGTATGTTTTATGTAGCATGCCTGGGCCAAATGCATGTTTTTATAGCACATGCATAGCTGATGCTTCCAAGCTCCTTTGGAGCCCTTAAGCTCTACAGGAAACAGCTTTCTTGCTTTTCCTCTCTGACAGAGCTTATGAATTTAGTTTCTGAGTTCAGTCTTGCAGATCTGCTTAACAGTGCTCCTTGAACTTAATTATTTAATTAAACTAAATAAAAACAAAATTATTTTAAAGGTAGTTCAAGATATTTTACCTACCTCCTGATCTTTTACAACATTTTCTTATTTTTAAAACCATCTTTCTCTCTCCTCTTATTTTGTGGGGAGATACGTACACAAGCACAGGAGGCTGACTATAGTGAAAATGATTATACAAAGTGATATATAAATGCACAGAATAAACAAAAATAAAAATATTTTCAGTCTTCAGTTTCAGCAATGTTAGATGTTACAGTTGTAACTATAGTACATTTTTAAAAGGTCAAGTAGGTATATTTTTTTGATTAATAGGTTTCTTTAAGTTTCTAATAGAACAATAGTCTAACGTGCCAGATATAGTCCCTTATATTTGGGGTTTAATTACTTTATTGTGGTAGTACATACAGGAAAGTAAAAGCATTTAGGCTCTCACAATGATCTGAATAATTCTTCCATTAAGCATGTGTGCTGTAGATAGGATGCAAGTTCAAATTCATGAATTCAGAAGGAGAAATCTAATTGAAGCCCATGAAATCATTGTTTAATGCCTACTGAAGATGTTCTTGAATACAAATTGCTTATTGACTTTAGTGATAGCTTCTGAACCTTCAGGCCAATTATTTGGGCATCTAAATAAAGAATTGGGGTAACATTTTTAAGTCATGTAGGTGCATTTGAAAATTTTGCTGCAGGAGTCTAACTGTAGAAACCTGTTGTTGAGAATTCTGGCTATTGTAGTTAATGTTATTGTTATGTAAATTTTGACTTCTACCATTGTATGCATGGTTAAGCAATTTTTTTCTGCCTGCGTTCTTTCAGCTTGATGTCCAAAATAGTTCTGTTGCATTATAATGTACACTTTTTTAAAAACAATTTAGTTTTTTTAATTTGCTGCTGCTTGGAATTTGCCTTACTAAAAATGGTGTGAGTTAATATTAAAATATTTCCTGGGAGTTAGGCATCTCACTTCAATTTGAAACTCTCTCCTGAAAGATGTATATATAGTTTCAGTTTTAAATCTGTAATATAGTTAACTGGAAAAACTTGCAAACTAAAACAAAAAGCACCTACTATGAAGTAGTAACATACGTGCACACTTTTCCTTTTAAAACTAGCTGCATTCCCTCTACCCCCACCAGTAAAGGACTTTAACTAAAACACAGAACTTTATTTTTTTAAATTTTATTTTATGATAGGTAGATGTAGTGAATTCTAGATTAATAAAATTTGTTTGGTTTGACCTTCCCGCACAGATTAGATACTATCCCTTGCATACGAGATGCTTTTGTTTCTGGATTATTTCCCAGGCATCCAGCAACATGTTACATTCTGTAAGTAGACTACTGAATTTAGCATATCTATTGCAATAGACATTCCACCTTATTAAAAATCACGAAGCTGGAACTATGTTGTTCTACTTGTAAATTTTCCATGTTTTCTTGGAACATTATTAGCGAACATTTAGTACATTTCTTACTCTATGTTAGGTAAATGGATGGCAATGAGGCAGATAGTAAAATACTGAATTTTGTGGCATGTATTCATCAGTTTCAGCAATAAAATAAATTATTTAAACTATATATAGTGTTGTTAAAGTATTTTGCCCTATTAGTCTAGTTGATATTTATTTGCACAATATGTACAAATCAGTGAGCTTGTAGGAGGTGGAAATGCCCAGAACCAGTTTCTTATGCCCTTTAGCTGCTTAAGAAGCAGTGGGTTGACTGAATACTTGGAGACAAATTTTGTTCTCTGTGCATGTATGTCCCCTGTTGATGTTAATGAGTGTTCTGTATATGCACATAAGAGTAGAATTTGGCACTATCTATGAAAAGCTGCATATTTCAGTATTGGAAATGGCTACTGGAATCTGTCAAAGTATATTTTAACCTACTAGTTAGTAATTTTTATGGTATTTTTGGTTTACATATTCAATTGGCATTTCCTAAGTGTTTTGTGTTTTGAATCATTACTGTCCTCAGGTTTAGAGGTTGATTTATTTTTAGATATTCCACCCTTGTTATTTTTTCTACACTGCTTAAAATCTACTTACAGCTATCTATATTTTATTGTTCAAAATACAGGTTGGGTCAAATTTGGGTCATGTATTCAGTAGTATTCAACCAAGCATTCAAGTATCTGTGCAGACAAATTAGGTAGTTGGGTGCCTAACAATTCAAGTTGTGGAGTGCAAATATAAGTAGGTTTTAATCCTGCAAATAGTTATGCAAATGCTTGACTTTATGCATCCCCTTTATGCTGTTAGTGGGGGAGTATGTAAGTACAGTACTGTATGTAAAGTTCAGTATGTCTAAATATTTGTGGATTGGGGTTGTAGAGACTGCTTTTAAAAAGTAAAAACAACGAGGAATACTTGTGGCACCTTAAAGATGAACAAATTTATTTGGGCTTAAGCTTTCATGGGCTTGTCTGTCTCTAAGGTGCCACAAGGACTCCTTGTTGTTTTTGCTGATACAGACTAACATGGCTACCACTCTGAAACCTTTTTAAAAGTGTGATCCCTTAGGTTTATGTGCTTAGTGATTAATACATAAATCCTTTTCAGTGAGAATTTATGGTCCGGTCCAGCATGCTGTTGAGTGCCTTCAACTTCCATTGATCGTAAACACAAGAGCCAGGCATAACATTTTCTAAGAAAAAAACTTATGATCTGAAGTTATATACTTCGAAAATTTTACACCTCGTTCTAAAGAAACTGAATGATAATATTAGCCACTGACTTAGCATTTAACAGCATTATCTCTTTTTTTCCCCCTATAGCGGTCATTAATTTTTTTAAAGGACTATTCACCAACATCCCAGGCTCCCAAGACAAAACCAGAGATGTTCCATCCTGAGTTAATTTTAAATATTACATTTAGAGTCTATGTCAGCAACTTTGTCATCTCTCACTGTACACAAAGACTGAAGACCTGAAGCCTCAATATAAGCTAGACCCTCTCAAGAGCATCCTATATCCAGCTCCACGGCAGCCTTGTTCAACCCTCTTGAATACCCACATCTAATTGTTGAAGGCATGCACACACCACTTTGCTGTATAACCCAAGTCACTCTTCTCTCACTGGCAAACATTCCTACAAACTGCCTTACCTCCCTCTCCCAGTCAAAAAGATCCAAAAACTCAAAGCAATTCATGCCTTTCTTCCATAAAATTCTATCCTAGGACATAGAGGTAAATGGTAATTGAGATAAAATATAACATTGTTTTACAAAAGGTTGATCATGCCAGACCAACCTGATGTTCTTTGAGAGGATAACTGATTTTTTCGACAAAGGAAATGCAGTAGATCTAATGTACCTGGATGTCAGTAAGACATTTCCACCTGGGAAGTTATTAGTTAAATTGGAGAAGATGGGGATTAATATGAGAATTGAAAGGTGGATAAGGAATTGGTTGAAGGGGAGACTACAACGGGTCATACTGAAAAGTGAACCATCAGGCTGGAGGGAGGTTACTAGTGGAGTTCCTCAGGAATCAGTCTTGGGACCAGACTTATTTAACATTTTTAATGACCGTGGTACAAAAAGTGGGAGTGTGCTAATAAACTGTGTGGATGATACAAAGTTGGGAGGTATTGTCAATATGCAGGAGGACTGGCATATCATACAAGAAGATCTGGATGACTTAGAAAATAGGGATAATACAAATGGAATGAAATGTAATAGTGCAATGATTGCTCTCTATAAATACATCAGAGAGATAAATACTAGGGAGGGAGAGGAATTATTTAAGCTCAGTCCCAATGTGGACATAAGAACAAATGGATATTAACTGGCCAGCTGGAAGTTTAGACTTGAAATTAGACCAAGGTTTCTAACCAGAAGAGGAGTGAAGTTCTGGAACAGCCTTCCAAGGGAAGCAGTGGGGGCAAAAGACATATCTGGCTTCAAGATTAAGCTTGATAAGTTTGTGGAATGGATGATATGATGTGATAGCCTAATTTTGACAATTAATTGATCTTTGACTATTAGTGATAAATATGCCCACTGGCCTATGATGGGATATTAGATGGGTGGGATCTTAGTTACCACACAGACTTCTTTCCTGGGTGTCTGGCTGTGAGTCTTGTCCACATGCTCAAGGTTTAGATGATCGCCATATTTGGGGTCGGAAAGGAATTTTTGTCCAGGGCAGATGGACAGAGGACCTTGGGTTTTTTCACCTTCCTCTGCAGCATGGGGCACGGATCACTTGCTGAAGGATTCTCTGCACCTTAAAGTCATTAAACCATGATTTGAAGACTTCAGTAGCTCAGAAATAGGTTACAGATTTATTGCAGGAGTGAGTGGGAGAGATTCTGTGGCCTGCGTTGTGCAGGAGGTCAGACTGCATTGTGCAGGAGGAGCTCAGGCATGAGCAAACATTTTGGCCCAAGGGCCACATCGAGGTTAAAAATTGTATGGAGGGCCAGATAGGGTAGGGAAGCCTGGCTCCTCCCCCTATCTTATCCCCTCCCACTTTCCACCCTCCTCAGAACCCTCAACTCATCCAATCTCCACTGCTTCTTGTCCCCTGACTGCCTCCTCCTGAAACCCCCATCCTAACTGCCCCTCCAGAGCCTCACCTCTTACCCAAGCCCTCTGCCCCTGTCCCTTGATAGCCCCGACCCCTATCCCCCCTGACAGAGCCCCAGGACTCTCTGTCCCTTATCCAAGGTCCCGGCCCGGCCCCTTTCCACGCCGCTCAGGCCCGCCACAGTGAGAGATGCTGCCCCGCAGGAGCTTGCAGCCTTGCGCTCTTACCATGCCACTCAGAGCGGCAAGAACTCAGCCCTGCCAGAGCCAGCCCTGCCTGGCCGTAGCTGGGGTTGCGGGGAAGGGGGGACAGCAGGGGAGGGATTGGAGCAGCCTCCCTTGCTGGGAGCTCAGGGGCCAGTCAGGAAGGGCCCATGAGCCATAGTTGACCCACTCCTGGACTAGATGATCGTAATGGTCCCGTCTGACCTTAAAGTCTGTGAGTGCAAAATGCAAGAGTATGCACTTAGTGACTAACAGTAAGAATTTTTGCTATAAGCTGGGGACTTGTCAGTTGGAAATGACAGAGAAGAAGAAAGACCTGAGTATATTGGTTGATCTCAGGATGAGGATGTGCATGAGCTGATACTAGGGTGACCAGATTGCCCGCTTTTATAGGGACAGTCCCGATTTTAGGATCTCTTTCTTATATAGGCTCCTATTACCCCTCACCCCCTGTCCTGATTTTTCACACTTGCTATCTGGTCACCTTACGTGATAAGGCCATGAAAAAGGCCAATGCAGTCGTAGGACGACTCAGGCGAGGTTCTTCCAGTGGACACAGAGAGTGTTAGTACCATTTATAGGTGTAGTTTGACTGCTATATTGGGGGTGAGGGCAAAGTGTGTGTGGACACATGCACACATAGACATGTGCACCCTGAAGCCAGTCACCTTGGCTCACTGGCTCTCCTGCCCCCACCATCTGAAGTAATACTTGGGTTGCTGATACTGGGAGGAACGGTGCAGCTGCTGCCGGCAACCACTCTGGCACCGGCTGCTGCCGCAATGCTGCTGCTCTGGTGCTGCTGCAGGTGAGGGTTCGCCACACGCTGGGCTCCTGCTTCCCCGCGTTGATTCCTATATCCCCTTCTCATCTCCTTTCCTCTCCTCATTGTCCCCTGCTCTATCCTATCTCCCTTCCCCATTGTCTCTCTCCTCCCCATCCCCACCCCCTTTGCGCTGCATCCTGCGGGCACTCAACATTGCAACAAATCCCCCAAACAGTTGAGCATTAAGGTCCAGGAGGTGGCGTCTAGCTGCCAACGCAGCAACCTGGAGTGCAGGAAAACAGCTGCTCAATCCCACCGCCTCCACCATTATCCATGTGCCAAAATGTGCTGGAGGAGGGGGAGGAGAGGGGAGGGATGGGAGGCATCAGAGCCTTCAGGGGAGCTTGGTGCTTGCAGAAATCAGGAGCAGAGAGAGAGAAGTGTCATGTGATCCTGCATGACACCCCCATATGCCTTGTCTCTAGTGGGTGGAGTGGCTATGCCCCTCCCCCATCCATTACACAAGTTACTGGTGGGACCTTATCTGGAACACTGAAGTTCTGGTCTTCTATTTTTAAGAAAGATTTATTTAAACTGGAACAGATGCAGAGAAGGGCTACTAGGCTCATCCAAGGAATGAAAATCCTACCTTATGCGAGGAGACTTAACGTGTGTTTCTTGTTTAGCCTAATCAAAATGAGGCTCTCTATAAATACATCAGATGGATAAATGCCAGGGAGGGAGAGGAGTTATTTAAGGACACAAGAACAAATGGATATAAACTGGTCATCAACAAACTTAGGCTTGATATTACATGAAAATTAGGGGGCTGAAGTTCTGGAACATCTTTCCAAGGGGAGCAGTGGGAGCAAAAACCTTACTGGTTTCAAGACTGAGCTTGAGAGGTTTATGGAGGGGATGTTAGGATGAGACTGCTTAAAATGGCATGTAGTTGACTTTTTTGCCATAATGATAATTTTCCCCAAAGAATTCTCTACATAGCAATATATCCATATTTCATTGTAGTGTATATGTTTGTGTCTGTCTATAAAAGATAATATTTTTCCAGATTTGACTTCTTTTTTAAATGGTGAAATTAGATCCACTGTACATTTATTATGACTTCTCCCCATTGATATTTTCTTCTTTGTTTAGTAAAGTTTCTTTTGTTCGCATCTTCTTTTAATAGTCCAAAAGTGTATTTTCATTCTATGCTGTTTACTAATATTTGTTTGAAATGAACTTGTTTTTCAGCATATTTGATTGTATCCTTAAACATATTGGACACATATCCTCAAACTAATTTCTAAGTGCACTTTTGATTTATTATAGTAAGAATATATATTCAGTTTCAGAGCAGTTCTGGGAACAAATATCTTAGTATTTCCAATTTTCTTTCCTCCAGACATTTTTATATTTATATGTTTATATATTTTCACACAGAAAAAAGTGGTCTAGTGGATAAAAAGAATGGGAATGGAAGCTAGGAAATCTGAGTATTGATTTGTATGATCTTAGATGGGTCACTTAACCTATCTTTGCCCTTCATTCCATAGGATTTCTGACCTGGCTGAAACTAGGAAACTCCAGGTATATTCCAAGAACCTGTTCTTATGAGATTTGCAACTCAAAGCAATTTGGATAAATTCAGTTCAGTGTAACTGAAATGTTGCTTTTTTCCTACTCGGGAGACTCAATTGACTAGAAAGAACTATCATTTGAGGTGTACCGTATGCAGTGCTGTCATCATTTGCATATTATACAGACATTTGTATAGTATGGCATATTTTATAGACATAACTTTTTATTATATAGGTATTCTGTTCATAATTTTGTATTTTAATGTTAAATTCACATACGTACGCCTTATTTTACAGTGGCTGACTAAATTGTGTTCAAGAACCATGCATTTAGGATAACAAAAGGGGAAGTGGGTGGCTTCATTTTGAAAAATGGGGTGCTTCATGTCATCAAACTACATTTTCTGTCTGTTCTAGATTATTTATTAATACAGCTTGTTCTTTCTGGAAAATAACTGAGTAGTGGATCAGTATAAAATAAGTAAAATTCAGTTGCAGTTTAAGCTACTGAGGATGAAGTTCACGGGAGCCAGGTAAGACTTTGTCAGTAAAAGGCTCTGGCCTCTGGATTTGATCCTGTTGGAAATATGTCATAAGTGAGTTACAAGGAGCATCTTTGTCCAATTTTTCATTAAATGTAGACTCTGGAATTGTTGACTTTTAGCTTACTGACTGTTTTCCTCCATCTCTGCCTTTAAAATAGTTGTGGTGAACGATCTTCAGTGTATTTACTCATTGTGTCCCTGATTCAGCAAAACACTCAAAAATGTAATTAACTTTAAGTATGTGTTTGAGTATTTTGTAGTACTAGAGACTATATTAACGTAATGCTTATTGCTCCCAACTTAAACCACGTCTGATGTGCCCAGATATCATTATGCTGAGTGTTCTGTAAATGCCTCTGATCAGTAAATTGTTTTGCCTTCTCAATAGTCTTTTTGCCTCCCTGTTGGATTGAGATTCAAAAGGTTGGTGGCAAAAGAATAACAGTACAGGGTAATTAACTCTACATACCATTGTTGAAAATCTAAGACAAAGACTGGTTTCTGTCTAGAATAACTGGTTTAGCCAGTGGGGGTGTCATCTTGGTAAGCGGTCATGTGACACGGGGAGGTGAAGATTTTAAAAAGTGAAGTTGTTCTGCTTTGGGGCCATTTTTTCCAGTCCATGAGAGAGAAACAACACAGCACACAAAACTTCATGAAGCAGGGGCCTACCTGGCTGCCTACCTGGATCCAGATGGTCCCGCGGGGACTCACAAGGGTAGGGTGAGATAGTGAGGGACACTGCATTTTAAGATGTTTGTTGTTTTATATGATCTGTACGCTCATGTGCTTTGAATGACTAAGTAAGAGCATAAATGTTAGACTCTGTGCAAAGTGTGTATGTGTAACTTCTTCACAACTGTTGCATGCTCCTGAAAAAGTTGGACTATAACCATAACAACTTTGAGGCGGAGTTCTGGGCAAGAGATGTGTTTAAGAAACTGGGGTATCTTGAGGTCAGCACTGGCCCTGGGGCCTTATGGCAGATGGGATGAGGAGTTCCATTTCTGAGAAGGGATAGCAGACTAAGAGTCAGTGCCCAGGAAATAGGCCAGAGAAGCCAAGGGAAGAACCACTGTTTCAGCCTGCTGAGGCTCCAGAAGGTTGGAAGAGCCATGGGGTCCAAAGCAGGAGAGGCTTGGATTCCCCTCACAGCAGTCAATGGGGGGCGCTCATTAGGATCTGTGACATACCTACTCTTTGGCCTGTTTTCCGCCCACAGAGTTTTTATAAAGTTGCTGATCTGTGGTAGCAGTTCATTTAAGACTACAAGGTTTTTTCATTTGTCTTTATTTAGAAAATTGGCTCATCAAAGTCTCATAAAAAAATAACTTTTTCAAAGACATATAATGCACAATCTTTTTCTTTGACCAGTTAGGACTTTCAAGAAACATGGAAAAAAATCCCTTCTTACTACACACAGGATCCCCTTTATAGATATGTTTCTTAACTCTCAAGAGGATAGAGTATTACTATCAAGAAGAAAGATTTCTGAACCCTCTATAAGGATGCTGCTCCATCAAAATCTTACTCAAGAAGTAGTGTTTTTTCTGACTCATGGGCCACATGTCCTCACCTGTATATGTCATACTTTATGTCGAGAAGCCTGCAGCACTGGATTTTGTTAAATCTCACACAAGTACAGGCAATATATTCACAGGGTTGACCAGCCCAGAAAAAATGCAACTTTTCACAGACAGTACCACAGCAATGTATTATTTGAACAAGCAGAGAGGGAGTCGGTCTTCTAGCTGCAAGGAAGCAATCAAGTTATGGGGCGGATGTAGCCAACACAGCACTTATCCCATAGATCTATGCTTAGTAGATAAGGACAATAACCTAGCAGGTCAGCTGAGCAGAGATGTAATGGAACTGCACAAACACCCATTAAAGAAATGGGTGATAGATAACGTGTTCAACTTGTGAGGTTCCTGTACATAGACCTCTTTGCCATCTGACAGAATTTGAAGTCTCTTTGCTTTTGCTCACGTGCAGAGAAAGACAGTCTGTCCACACTGGTTGCTTTTCCCTGAACGGGGGAGGGAGGTCTCTTCTTTGCTTTCCTGTCAGTTCCTTTCATCCAGAGACTGATTAAGAAGAAAAGACAAGATGGAGCCAAGATTATTCCAGTTGCCCCAGCATGGCTGAGGCAACAACAAAACATAGACCTTTTCCAGCTCCCTCTAGGGAGTGTATAGACTTTTCTGTTACTAAACTTATCACCCAGGCCTTTGTCACTGCACTTGATAGCACTGAGGTCTGGGATTCTAATGGACTTTGAAAAAAATCTTGCCCTTTTTAGAAGTGCAGCAGATATTGATTAACTTCAGGAAGCAATTGACTAGAAAGCATTGTATCTCAAGTGAACTAAATTTGGATAAACAAGGTACATAGATCAACTGTTGGCTCCAGTTCAGTACATTCTTGAAAACTTGCTTCAGTTGAAGTTTGCACGTCTTTCCATTTCCCTCTTGGAAGTGCATCAAGCAGCTGTATTAGCGTACCATGTACTAACAGATAATTCTGTCTTTGCACATTAGATGGTTAAGAAATTTATGAAGGAACTTGTCAATATGTAGCACTCTATAAAAGTACTATAGTGGCAACTCTAATGCAGCTCCTGAAGCCTCCATTTGTTCTCTGTTCACCTACCTATTAAAATGGCACATAGTGTCTGCTATGTGAATAAACAAACTCCATGCCCTAGTGGCTGATCACCATTCACTATCTTTCACAGAAGTATGCTGCTTCATCCTAACACCATGGTTTCTTTCCTTGGGTGTGGTAGGTGACTTCCACATTAATCAAATTATTAATATGCCAATTTTATTTCAAACCTCATGCTCACCTAAGGGAATCAAAGTCGTCATGTACTTTAGATTCTAAGAGAACTCTAGCATATGATCTTAACAGGACGAAAGAACTACTTAAGTTTTCCAGTTGCTTCATATGATGTGCAGACAGCCATGAGGGTCACATTGTCTCTCCACACACCATCTAGATGCATTAAATCAGTGGTTCTCAACCTGTGGTCTGCGGATCCCACTATGCGTAAAATTTCCAAAGGTGTCTGCACGTCTATTTGACATTTCTTAGGGGTCCGCTAATGAAAAAAGGTTGAGAACTGCTGTGTTAGCCAGCAACTTTCCTGTATATAACATCGAACATCAATTTCTTACCCATTGGGGGTAGGTCACACACTACCAGAGAAATGGCTATGTGGATTGTGTGCTCACTTATGATAGGGCAGTTCTTCAGTCTCTATTCTGTTAGAACTCTGTCATCTTCTGCTGGTGGGATATTGCCTGCCAAACTATCCCATAAATGGGAATATTCAGGGAATACTTGAAGAACAAATGAATGTTACATGTAACCAGAGTTCTTTGAGTTGGACTCTGCGTATTCATGCTCATCGTCTACTTTCTCGTCTTCCTCAAATTCCAAATACAATTTGTCTCTGAAGAGACAACGGAAGAAACTGAGACAGCAGAAAGCTGTTTATATAGTATTATGGATCTATTTTTTCCCATATGTGCATGGGGGTATTTATACTGCTCATTTAATATTATCATTGTGTGTAGTACTTTCCTCATCATGTTTTATGCTATTCTATCTACAATATTAGAATGTCAGTCATAAAATTTAGTATTTATTTTGAAGAAGTTTACCTTGGTTGTCCCTCCCTCCTTTCCGCCATGAAGAAAGGGGTAAAAGTAGTGGCTGGTAAGCTGCTTTGTGGCCTGAGAAGATTATTCTTTCCCTCTTGAATTCCCCAAATCTAGCTGAGTTATTTGAGTGCAATGAATAAAGGTCTGATCCAAAGCCCATTAATATTATTGGAGGATGTGGTGGGGAGGGAGCATGATTTTCACTTACTTCAGTGGGCTTTGGATCAGTCCCAAGATGTGTTCAGAAGAAAGCAGAACACTTTTTATAGCACTGTTGTATTTATATTTTGGTAATACCAAAGTTTGCTGCTAAAATTCATCTAAAACTCACACTAGACTATCCTCAGTTTAGACCATGTCTACACGAGCAAGCCTAGAGCGGCATAGCAGTACCAATGCAGCTGCGTTGCTGTAAGATTGCTCGTGTAGCTGCTCTATGCTGATGCGACAGAGCTCTCCCATCGACATAATAAAACAACCTCAACAAGTGGAGGTAGCTCTGTCAGCAGAAGCTCTCCCTCTGATACATTGCTGTGCACACCATTTATGCTGGTGAAACTTAGGTCGCTCAGGGGTGTGTTTTCACTCCCCTGAGCAACATAAGTGGTAGTGTACACATGGCCTGAGTTGTGAGAAATGTTTCTTATTACATTGAGGTTAATTTATTGAGTTCACTATTTGTGAAATGAGGTCAATTCACATTTGAAAGATACATTTTAATATGTGAGAGTAGTCTTAGCGAAAGTACTTGATTCACAAAGAATAGGTAAAATCGCTTGGGAAAATTACTTTTTTATGTAATTTTGAAAGTTACATTTTTTTTTTGAAAGCAAACAGTGGATGCACTTAAAGAAAATGTTTGTTAAAATGTAATCAGTATTTCATATATTGTGTATTGTTTCTGTTAACACTATATTTAAAAATATAAACACTCATTAGGGAAAAATCACTTAAAGATTTACTTAGGTATTTCAGTTAGTGTTAGACATTACTTCACTTGGTTTCATCCAATAATACATAGGTTTTAACGAAGTTATTAAATATGATGCATAGCTATGCTAAATTGAATTAGCCTTTTTAATCTTTAATGTGGATTTTAAGAAAAATTAAATTAAATGGTGTACCAGTATTTCTATTAGTACTACCATGCTTCGTAATCCAGAACACTGAAAATGTTAAAGTTACATTCAGAGATAAAAACAGTTTTTGTACAGGGAGCATTTGATAGAGTTTTCCTAACATAGTTCTGTGGCTCCTAATTCACACTCATGCACAAAACTTTTTTCCAAACGTAATTTGCATCTGGAAGTTGGCATCATCCCTATAACGAACATGAAATAAGCAATTGAGTCTTCTTGCAATTGACCAATAGTCTACTTCACAGCTTGAAAAATCTACTTAATCAAGATCAATTGGAATCTTTCCTTACTGACTGCCAGAAAAAATGTCTTATAGTGTTTCCAGTATGGACTACTGTCCATCATGGAAAAACTATTTCAGATTTTAAAACATCTTTCAAAAATAAATGTTCACCATAATGTTTTACACTGTTACATATTTTACACTGTAAAGTTTACAGGCAAAACTAGAGTCATGTAACAAATACGCTGGAAAGAAAGTGGAGCAGGGTGGACTTTATTTCCAGGATCCCTTCTGTCAGTCATCCCACAGGCCAGTGTGTGTTAGGTAGCCCTATCCATGTCTGTTCCACAGAAGATATGAGCATGTTACTGGCCAGAATTACAGAGCCTGGCTCTTGAGCTAAAGATCAAGCTGTGGAGATTAATGCTTTTAACTCTGGAGGTCCCTGCTTCAGTCCTCAATGTCAGAAAAGATGGCAGCAACCACACAAATATACCACAAGACCTGTCTTTTTACAGTTAAATATCAAATATTTTAATAAAAATACTGTCAGCCATATAGAAAATGCAGTTTTATAAGGTGTATTAGTCTTTTTGCAACAATTAAAATCACAAATACCACCAAATGTTAAATAAAACTCTGTTACCAAGTTATACCCCCCAAAAAAAATTTGAAACAGAAAGATATTTGTTAGCAAGATGAGAATTTTTAATAATGTTCTTTTCTAGCCAGTTGGCTAGTACCTCTTTCTCTTGCTCTTGGGTGGTTGGTACTTTCATATGCAAGTACTTCTCAGCTTCATCACAATCACATATACAGAATAATAGAGATGTAGCGCTGAAAGGAACCTCGAGATTCTTCCATCACTGTAGTAAACCCTCATTTTCTAGATGCATTAGCTAGGCTGATGGAAGAAGTCTTCCTTTGACCTAGCAGTGTATATACTGGTGTTTAAGTGGTTTAACTTTGTAGCACTGTAGTGTAGACCAACCCTTAATCTCCCTTGCAGGAGATTCAGTTTATTTCTACTTGTCCTACCTTTAGTGGATATGGAGAACAACTGATCACCATTCTCTTTATAACAACCTTTAGCATATTTGAAGATTGTTATGTCCCTCCTCAGTCCTTTTTTCTGAAGACTAAACATGCTTCCCGCAACTCCCGCTGGTTGGGAACAGAGAACCGCAGCCACGGGGAGCTGCAGGCGGCTGTTCCTGCAGATGGTCAGTACAAACTGTCTTCCAGCCCGCCAGCAGATTACCCTGATGACCACAGGTAGCCTACCACTGCTCTAGATACTTAACAATTTCTTATACTCCCACTTAAAATGAGAATTTTGCTGGATAGAACATGGCAATAATTCAAATCCTGGAAAATAACCCTTTGCAACATGCATGTACAGAGAATCAGAGCTTTAATAGATATCATCACAGTTCAAATTGGGTTGAACAAAACATCAGTGAACATATGAATGTTTTCCTAGGAGTTTAGAATTCTTTTAAAATTGATTATAAGCAATAATGGATCCCTGTCCATCACAGATACAAATTTTCTCACTTCTCAGAAAGATTGTCTTCCTCTCCTCACATATCTTACAGAAAAATATCAATGCCCCTTTAGCTTCTTGTTGCCACTTAAGCAAGTTTGATTACATACCATGTCTCGTCTTACCCTGATATTTTATTATACTTATCAATTTTGAAAGAACTCTGTGTGTCTCATTTGTTCTGACTTGAGCATATATTAGGATTTTTGGATACCATATTAATTAAAGAAAACCAGAGGCAATTAGCATACTTGAGTTCTGACCCTTTCAGATATGCCTCAAAGGGGCTTAGATACCTGAATCTTAGGAATTTTGCCTATAATTTCTTAGTTTGTTATAATGATTATTTTTAATATTGTTCAACTAGCTGGTAATGTAAACATGAATGCAGGAAAAATGATCATGTTATTTCAAAATACAGTCTAGTCAAATAAATATTTATGTATTCCTTACACCACAAAGAGATAACGTAGCAAACTGAGTCTTGTAGTCCTTACTTAGGCAAAACTTGCATTGCAAAACTCAGTGCCTGTGTATTTGCTCTCTCTCTTCTTGTGTCCACCTATCACCACTGTCTTTGCTCTCCTCAAGTCTTCCTCCTGCTCATTCCTTCTTTATCCTTCTACACTCGCATTTGTCCCTTTTTTCATGCTGCTTCCTTTACTTATGCACAGGCACAGACCGCAGCCTTTGTATCCATGTGCCTGTCTAATCTCTTCATTTACTTCTCTGTGAAGCCTTTCAACAATAAGTCACTAAAAGTAGAATTTTAATTTTTTTTAAAAAAATAACACTAATCAAGTCAAACTATCTGCTCTCTACAAGGAAACAGTGCTTGCTTGAGCATTATTCTACTCCTGGTGTTTGCTGTTTTTACACAAACATTGAACCAGCCATGCAAAAAGAAAGACCAGTGGATGTAGTTTCATTAAGCTGCAACTTTATTCACTTAACAAATGGGGAATACCCAGAGATAAGTTTCTAGAGCAGAGCACCATTCTTTCCTTAAATGTTTCCACCTGTTTGGGAGGGTTGCCCCTTCTCAACTTGGTCCTAACCTAGTTCTGGGACTCTGCTACCCTCCCCTCCTATAAATTTTAAGGGGAAGAGGAGGCTCGAAAGAAAGGGAGACTTGTTCCGCTGCTGTACCAGATATTAGGAGCCCCAGCCCCCTTTTCCCAGCATCCTCAATGGATACCTTTCCATAAATCCACTTCCAATTGCTATTTATCAGGAAGCCTTGTTCCCTCTATAAGGAGTAAGTTCACTGGTCACCTGCTACCTACTAAGTTGCGACCTGCTTACCTATCCCACTTAGTCCCTGACCACTGTGTGGAAGGTGAAAAAATCCTGCGTTGGCCAAATTGGCAGTGAGGGAAAAATTCCTTCCCAGTCCCAAAAGAAAAAGGGCAACTAGTGCAATGTCAACAAAAGATCACAAAATGCAATCCTACTTCGGTCTCACAAGTGAGATGGTGGATCCTGGTGATCCATGAAACAGATGGTTCCTTCTGGAATTCAGGGGATATAGATACTTTCTCCCCAACCTGAACTAGGTGGTAGGGTCAGTGTCTCCACCTCATCTGGCCACTTCCTATTCCCCTCTTGCCCTCCTTGGTTCTGCTTCTACGTCTCCCTTTCCATTTTGACTCTTAAAGGAGCCCCAACCCCTTTTCTTCCTCTCAGTCAGACAAATTGCTACTGTATTCAGTTATGGTGAGAACATTTTCTTCCCTCTTTCTTGGACTCTACCCACTATGGTCTGTTGCTATCTTTTTTGCATTCTTAATCTAATTTAGATCAACCTGTTTTTCTCTGCTTTGAAAGTGTCATGAACACTCATAACACTATAAATAAATAATAGTTTCTGCATCGGGTACTGTTGGATGAGACAGTGATAAGACAAATACCACTAGCAGTCTGTCAAAAAGAAGTAAATATATTAGTAAATAAAAGACAGGCACAAAGTAGTTAGGGCAAACAGGCAAGAGGCATATTATGTTAAATAAGCTTTTCATGAAGAGTTGAAAATAGCTGGGAAGGGAAGATGATGGTGTAAAACTTGTTTATGTTGAGGACAATCCTGCTATCAATCCATGTGCAGAATTCAAATTCTTTTCATAAGTTCAGTGTATGGAATGCTAAAACCATATAGTATGTACTGAAAATATGAACTATATTGTTTCTAATGTTTCCTGATTGAGCCTTTTTAAAATGGTCAGTAGGAGGAGCTTTCTTTTCCTTTGTAGAATCAAACCAATAAACATGCACTTAAATAGACTTCTTGGCAACATCTTCATGGCTGTTGATTTTATTATCTTCAAATGGATGTGAACCATCCCTAAAAGAATAGGGAGAGGACATGCGTTCCTGTTAGTGGAATTGCAGAAGGTCTCATTGTGGAGAGAAAGGTACACTCTGAGAAGACTTCTAGATATGTGTTTTCACAGAAATTGAAGATGGGGCAGAAGCAAAATTTCAGAATTAGTATAAATAGCAGTCTTGGATTTATGTGAGACACTTGATGCTTCAGCCAAAACAGTTTTACATTTGGCTTAAAAATAAATGTGGAATAGCTAGCCAGTCACTCATTTTCAGTGTTTTTATTTCTTGTCGTTGAAACATTATAGGAATTGAGAGGACATTGTTGCTAAGGAGGGGCTATATGTGGGCATAAGCTATTTGTTGCATGATCCTAGGTTTTCCCAGTGCTGGTCTACTTAGCATTATATAGGTTGCAGCAACATGGATTTACAAATTGATATTGGTGTTTTAATAAAAACTTATGTTAAATTAAAATTCCAAATATGCAGCAGAGAGGCTTATAAAATATTTTTGTCACTGTTAAGCTACCACATTAATCATATAATCAGTAGACTTTTTTAAAGAAAGAGAATAGGAAGCATAGCAAATCAGTGTTGAAATCTTATTTTATTTATTTGCCACTACATATAAAGTGCAACTATAATAAATGTTACTACATAGTATGATTAGCACTTTGTGATACTTTTACTATGAAATGTGTTTTAAAACCATTCTCTTACAACTTTTTGAAAGCAGAAGTCTGTTACTACTGGGGGGCAGTTGTCTTTTGAATGGACCTTTGTTGAGGGGAGCAGTAGTTATAGAAATCACTTTTAAGATTTAATAATTTCTCATGTGCTAATATACTAATGTCTTTTCAACAAAGGAGTCTAATTATAATGCTGAAAGCCTATTGCTATGTGACTTGCTTTTTAAAGATTCTCTTTGAATGCCTGAAGACATTCAATGGGTTGTGATTCTGTCAGATTCAAGCGGCTAACTATTGTTCTGTCTGAGCAATATTGGGATAGGAGTCATCCAGGAAGAATGTTGGAGCTTCAGGAATTGGTGTAAGCAGTACCATAGATTGTATTTTTTCCTCTAAATCAGCATTGAATTAATACCCCACCATAGTGATAAGAGGTAAGCCACTGTGCTTCTGGAGTTGCTGTCTTTAGATGAGATGTAAAATAGAGGTCTTGGTAACCCTGGCAATCTTTCTAACAGATTAATTCTTAGCATAGGTAATTTTATATCCAACCCACCTAAATCTATCTGTTGTAATGTATGAAATGGTAGCATATGCTTTTAAACAGCCCACTCATCTTGGTGATAAGTAAATATCTACCCATAGGATGATTGAATTCCTTTAATAGAAAGTTCTCTATAATGCTCTGATTGCTCAATGTAAGACCTACTCCTGGGTTATTCTGTTTCACTATGATGTGCTTGTGAGCAATTTAAGCACAGCATAACCTATGAGATGCTTAGCTAAGCAGATCTATTCTGATTTTGAATTGTTGATATACAAATTTCAGTTAGGAGCAGGCTCCAGAGTGTGTTAAGAAAATATTTTAAAGTGATCCTTAAATTCACATTTTAAAAGAAGTATATTAAATGTGTAACTAGTATTTTCTTTGAAATTTTCACACATATTGGTATATGCAAAAATAACAATGGATTGTATGGACTCTACCTAAATTCAGTCTGTTCTTTTTTGTAAATATGTGTATTGTGACGGAGTCAGACCAGAAGGATATAAGAGAGTGCTGGAAGGCAGGTATATTAGTCTCAGGATGTGCAGGTCCCTGTTCCCTGGATAGCCAAACAAAGGCTACTCCAGGCCAATCAAGACACCTGGGGCCAATTAAGAACCTTCTAGAAAGGAGTAGAAACAGCTAGCCTAATTGGGACACCTGAAGCCAATCAGGGACTGGCTGAAACCAGATAAAAACCTCCCAGTTAGTCAGGTGGGCTGTGGGTGTCAGGAGCTGTAGAAGGAGGTTGTGCTGTTGGTTAGACTGAGTGGTGGACAACATATCATCCAGAAGGAAGGAGGCTCTGAGGTAAGGGTTAAGTGGAGTTTGAAGAAGCAGGGACTGCTGTGGGGAAGTAGCCCAGGGAATTGTATTGTGTTTTGTGGATAAAAGGTCAGCCATCTTAGCTGATACTATTAGGGTCCCTGGGCTGGAACCCAGAGTAGAGGGCGGGCCCGGGCTCCCCCCTTTTTCCATCTGCCATACTGGTCTGTGATGAAGGTAACTCACTAGGCGGTGACTCTTGCCAATTACCCTGAGAAAGGGAGGTCGCTCTGGGGCCTAGATGAGTTTCTAAGGCCCCTAAATCTGCCAGGAAGCGCAGGACCCACAAGTACAAACTTGGAGCTTTGTCACAGTATATACAATTTCTTTTTTTTTTAAAGTAAGTCATTATGGGGGAGCAAAACCTTCTCCCCAATCACAATGGAATAGGTTATTGTGTATGACAATCCATTGCACCATGGATCCTTTTCGATTTGGTAGGATTAAAACTGTTCAGTTAACATGCAAAATCTGTAGTTGGTTGCTCTTTGTCAGCATAGGAACCATAGCATTCATACCGCAAACTCTAAGAAAAATTAACTTTTTTGCATTTGTACTGGGCAGTGCCTATTTCATTAATTATTTGTATATAGCACTTAGGGGACAAAAAAAATCTTCTTTCTTTGTTTCCAATGAATGTACAGTTTAAGGCTCCGATACATCAGGTGACTCTGTACTGCCAAACTCCTGCATCCATGCAGAACTCCACAAGGGCTAGCGGGTCCTCCAGCACTGAGTCACTTGCAGAATTGAGGCATAACATAAAACAAAACAGGTCAAGGCATGAGGGAAAGGAGAAATAAATGAGTAAGCATAGAAGTCTTCCTGAAAGAAATGGATTCATAAACGTGGGTCTGGAGGAGTCGATGGGGGTGGGGTCTTAATGAAGGGGAGTCCAGACTGTTACAGGTATAGGGACACAATGATATGGCCTAAACTGAATGTGTGAAAAGGAGACAAAAGGAAAAAGAAAAGTGTAGAGGAATAGGAGGAAATGAGAACAAAGATAAAGCCTGGGGTGAGGTTTTATAGAGCCTTGAAGTTGAGGGTCTTGAATTGGATGCTATCAGAGACAGGAAACCAACGAAGAGATTTGAGGGATGGAGTGATTTGTTCCCAGCTAGGGTGACCAGGCAGCAAGTGTGAAAAATTGGGATGGGGAGGGGGGTAATAGGAGCCCATATAAGAAAAAGACCCCAAAATCGGGACTGTCCCTATAAAATTGGGCCATCTGGTCATGCTATTCCCAACAAAGGGAGAGCAAGTGAAAAGGAGAGATACTGGAAGGCTACAATAATCAAGGCAAAAGATAACTGAGGGATTAATAAAGGTTTTTATGAAATTAAAGAGGAATTAGTTGAATTTAAGAGACTGAGTATAGTGGGAGAAAGAGCATCATGCTGAATCTTGTATTCCTTTAAGGAATCCTTTATGCTGACCTCTAGCTAACTTGAATTTATTATGAAGTATATAGGGAAATAAATTCCCTGTGTAACTTATTAAAAATTGTGTGTTTTCAATATCTTCCATATCTCTCAGTGGGACATTCTTAAAGTAGTGTTCTTAGAGCACCAAAACAGATGTAAAGTGGATGGATCTGTATAAACAAGGAATGATTCATTAATGAAAATAACTTCTGGAAAGTAGAGTGGACCAGAGGTTCTTAAACTGTGGTCCACGGATCCTCCATTCAGGTGGTCCATGGATTGTTCCCTCTAAGGTGCGTGCCTCGGCAGCCACACACATGACAATGAAGGGCCACCCACCTAATTAGTGGAGCCGTGCAGGTAACAAACCATGCAAATCTTGTCCAAATACTTACTAGACAACTTATATGGATTTAACAGTGCCATTGCCAATTTTAATAGAATCATATAATGAAAGTAAGATTAGTCTCTGCCTGAGTACTGGGGTCAAACTGATAAGAAAAGGACCACTTAGTAATTTGGAAAGTTCACACAATTAAATGAGTAGTGTGTATTACTGGAGGAAGGCAAGTGAATTTAGTCTGTCTTGAGGTTCTTATCTAGCCAATTTAAATAACACTAGTATTAATAATGTCAAGGCTTGAAAAATCTTTTTGCCAGTCGATAATGAGAAAAATTTCCTAACTGTGTGTAAGAGTAGTAGGAGGGGCATAGATGGGTTGGTGGAGGACTGCTGTCTCCACCAGTTAGAAGGCTGTAGGAGGGAGAAGAGAGAGAGAGAGAGCTCTTTCCTTTCCAACAGCTGGAAATGGGTGTTAACAGGTTTCATGCACATTTATCAGCACTACACCAGAAGCTAATGTGAAAAATTGAAAACTAAGCGGGGGTCCAGAGAGATCACCTTCTCTCTTCACAGCAGTTGGGTTTCTCCTCTGAGAACTGTCCCTGAATCTCAGTTAGGGGTCCCTCATGTTTCTAGCTTCTGTCTACCCAACAGGTTTAGTTAAGTTTTTCCTAGGAAGCATTTAGAAAGTTTTATTTTTGCTTTCTCACTGTAAGGTGAGGTTTTTTGGATGCCTTTGTTAATCAGTGATAGTAGAGGAATAATTGGTAATTATAAAATAGCTTTCACCTTTTTGCATGGGGGAAGAAAGAGAAGGAAAATAGCTTTCTCTCTATCTTAATTAATGTCAGGTAGTTGTTCCATTATAGATAAATATAATGGCCATTGATTAAAAAAATGTGTAATTTACTCCAGGCTTTTTTTTTTCCCCTTACAACCCTTTTATCTTTAAGTAACTGCAGTTTACATAGTAAGTAGCCAAAGCTCTATCCTTGATAATCTTACAAGGGAACCTTTTTTGTAAGAACAGTTTTTTTTTCCCCTCTCTGTCCAATGTATTTTTCCTAACTATTTCTTTAACTATTGAAAATCCATGGTGTTTTGTCTCATCATTTTTTTTTAATTCAATAAACCTGTCTGTTGTGCATGCCAGATATTTTTCCCATTTGTTTGGAGCTTCCTAAAGTATGTTCCCACAGACTGTGCTGTAAGGCCCTTTCTACATTAACAGTATCCGGCAAGGGCTTATCTATGTGGGTACCACAGTGTGGACTACGGGGATGTGAGTGGTAGATGCTCTAAAATATTACGCTCTAGCTCCCCTGTGTAGATCATAGTGGCGCAGATTAAAAGTTGTCTTGTGTGTGTTAATGTAGTTCTGTTTGAAATGGGATTAAGGCTATGAACACACTACAGTTTAGGTCGATATAAATTATGTTGCTTGGGGGAGGGGTGAATATACCACCTCCCTGAGCAACATAAATTACTTCAACCAAAGTGCCGGTGTGGACACCACTATGTCGTCAAGAGAACCTTCCCTGCTGACATAGCTACTGCCGCTCAGTGGGGCTGGAGTAATTAAATTTATAGGACAACTCTCTCCGGTTGGCTAAGAGTGTCTGCACTAGCTGTGCTACAGCATTGCATCTGCGCCGCTGTAAGCTCTGTAGTGTAGCCATAGCCTAGGTTGCACTGATGTAAGCCCCACTTTTGTTTAGCGCAATACATCTATTGTAGGGGTGTTCACTGATACAATTACATCAGTGTAATCACATTGATACAGATTTCTCTAGCACAGAGAAGCTCAGAGTTAATCACAGAATGCAGGATTCCTGTACAGAATATGGAAAACTAATGCTGAGAAATACCTGACAGCATTTTCGTCCAGCTGGGTCACAAATCCACACTGATGGAGTGGTTCATAGTATCTCTTTAATAAACAATAACCAGTAGTGATTAATCACTATTTCCTTGACTATTTCCTTCAGCCTCTCCTGTGTGTGGACTGGGATTAGATTGTTTGTTTTTCCCCCTCTCTCTCCCTTCTCCCCTCACTCCCCAAATGGTTCTCAAAGTTTTCACTTTCTAGTCTTTTCCTCTGCCTTGAACCAGGGAATTGTCATGAGATTGCAGAGCTTGGAAAAATCTCTCTACTTAGGCCAGTAAGTTTTAGGGACCCAAGTATAAAACAAGCCAGGTGTGTCCATGGGCCATATTCTGCCATTATGTTGACCAATACCATTACTTGCAAGCTTTCATTCACAAAGAAACAAAATATTTGGTTTCCAGATTGTATGTTTGCAAAAACAGTATTTTTGACTGAGAACCAAATGTAAACTGATACATTGTCTGTAGACAGTTAACTCCAGTGCCTCTGCTGCTGCTCATAGCTTTCCCAAGCTGTACCAGAGAAAGAGCTGACCAGATTGCTCCTGCTTAAGACAGAATTTGCTGCTTTTATTTTTATCTGCTTTTTTCTTATTTCCTGTTAATCTTAGGTTAAAGACCAGAAATGTTACAAAAACTTTTTTTCATTCTGGAGCAAAATTCTTGCTGCACAAATTAAAAAATGAAGATAGTCCTGTCAATCAGATTCTTTATTAGATTAAAGTCAGTTGTTTCAAAACCTATTTAATTATTATTCTTATGCCAATCTAAGCAATGAACATTACTGATTGAGTTATGTATATTTTTCTCCCCCTATAGATATTTCAATGCCTTATCTCTCCAAATAAATCATAGTATAAACTGTTGAAATTGATTTGATTTGTTTTTAAAATGAGATACAGTAATTTACATTTTATAATAATAACATATGTACAGAATTGAATTTGATTTTTGCAATTAGTCACAGTACACAGTCAAGGGATACAACTATTTTATTTTCTTAAATTTGATAGAGGGAATGGAGATGGTATCACAAGTATTTATGTTGCTGGCAAGTTAACTTAGCCCTCTGGCATCAGGAAGATGTTTGATGTCCTGAAATTAAACTCAACTGAGTGACTACCTCAGTGCGATAGACTTCTGCTACAATTAGATTTTTTGTGTGCGTATTAACATATCCCTCTTTCTTAGAGACTTCCATTGTGATAAGATCAGTTTATTAATAATGCATCCAAGTTTTTAGAAAACTTTAATGTTGTGATTAGATCATCTTATCTTTAATGCAACCAGGTTTATAATTTACTAGAATGTGAACTTTTGCTATATTCCAAAAGAACTGATATTATCATGATAAAACCTTCTAAGAGGTTTTGTAATCTAAAGAGCTTCTTCACACAACACTACTCATAGAGTCCAACCATGTTAAAAAAAATCAGATTATGATATAAATAGTTAAAAATAAAAAATGCAGTTAAGAAACATGTCAACTGTAACAGTACCTAATCACAACAGGGTTTCACCTTCCTGCTGTCCCTTGTAATACAAACAATATCTATGTATTTTACAAATCTGCATATCTGTCTAGGTTCTTGAGGGCCTTCATGAGAACACTGTGTGTCAGCCTGTATGTTTTTTCCTATTAGTTGTGGGTTTTCTTACTTTTGTTTGATTACCTCACACACTTCGTGTTCCTTTAATACAAATTTACAAATCTGTACTGTAAATATACTAAACGATAAAAATGATTGTAGACATACCTGAAAAGATTAAGAATTGTGTATTATAATGATTTCAGATGGAAAAATTAGTTGGCTAGTAGCACAGATTAAAAATTACTCATGTACCAATATTCTACTTGAATTTAGGAATGTAGTTGGAAATGGAAATCATCTGCTCGTCCCTGCCACCCAAAAGAATCTTGATTGCTAAGGAGCAGTTAGCCTTTCACTTAGCAACAAGCTAAAGCAATGTTACTTTTCCTAATGCTAAGTCTTTTTAAGTCTTAATGCTATAACCAAACTGTGCCTGCATGATGTTGTGAGGAAGGTGAAAAAAACTCACTGGATCCTACCAGTTTGGTCCAATGGGAAAAACAGATAAATGGTCAGACCCATGCTATCATAAATAACACAGTACTAACACTATACTAATGGAGTGGTGAAGGTGGGGGGCTGAAACAAGAGGATTTCTGAAGAGACTGGGTAAGGTTAAATAGGCAATGGGAGGAGGGGTTCTCAAGGGCCGGCTGGCTACCTGTTTCCTTGTTTCCAGCCAGTGGGAAGGCACTGGATCAGAGGATGGGACAGTTCTTCCTCCCCAGCCACACATACACTCTTGATTTGGTGTTTCATGCTCTCTGCCAACTGAGTACTCTCCATCCCCTGGGGTCATTCAAAGCCCTTCCCCACTGATTGCGGGGAAGAGGCACTAGTGAGTAAGGAAGTATAATGTAACAAAAGTACAACATTTGAGACATTGTTTCTCTATGCTTGATAAAACTGTATGTAACCTTTAAAATATCCCCAAACTGGGAAAAATCAAAATCTCTCAACTATCTTTAACTTATACCTGATTCTATGCTGACTCATACTGGTATAAATCAAGAATAACTTAATAGATGGTGATGGAATTATATCCCTGTAAAATCAGCATGAGTGCAAAATTGGACATTATAAATATTCTCAGTGAATTGATACAATTATGTAGACATTTTCTTCATTCTATTTTTTCCATTGGGAAATATCATTGTTTAACATAAGACTGGCCATACTGGGTCAGACCAATGGTCCATCTAGCCCAGTATACTATCTGTTACAGTGTCCAATGCCTGATGCTTCAGTGGGAATGAACAAAATGGGCTGATTTTGAGTGATCCACCCTTGTCTTCAAGTTCCAGCTTCTGGAAGCTGAAGGTTTAGGGACACCCAGAGCATAGGATTGTGTCCCTGGCCATTTTGACTAATAGCCATTGTTTGACTTATCCTACATGAACTTATCTAATTCATTTTTGAACCCAGTTATACTTTTGGCCTTTACAACATCCCTTTAATCTCAGCATCTGTTTGCCACAGTGTTAATATGTTGTTCTCTAATATAAACTTCCTTAATAGCATAAACCCTGGAAACTAGAGCAAAGTTTAGTGATAAGGGGTGAGGGTGGAAACAAAAATGTTGAATGAAAACCTGCAAGGGTTAACTCTTAATTTCTGAATATCAAGTTATTTTATGATTTCTCTTCATTTTCTTCTGACCTTCACAGACTATAGGCTTAGGGACAGACAGAGTGCTAAACAAATTTAATTATATGTGGAAACCTCTGCCATGTGTTACTTGTCTGTAAATTTTATATTTGGTTATATACTGAAGGTAACAGGAGAAACCAGAGAAATTGGGCATTGCTTTCTCCCTTACAACATAGTCAGCTTAGATTTTGCATTAGGTAGTGAGGCTTGGAATAAACTCTAACAGCCACTTTTGTGCATTGCTAAAATTTCTTACTCTGCAAATAGGTGCATTTTGTTATTACTTGTGGAGTAAGTAAGGGCAGCAAATTCTAGTTCTCTGAGTAAGAAAGGAATTGACTCAAGCTTTACTACAGGTTTAATATTCATTTTCTAACTATATTTCTCTTCCTTTCTCCCTCAATCTTATTTTCAAAGACCGTCTTTTTTATTGGTATTAAATGAGACTTAGACTTTTGAAGTGTTCCTGGAAATGCTGGGTTACCTGACTACCCACAAATATTTTCAGGAAGTGTTTGTGTTCTTAATTAAGATACTTGGCATAAACTGCTTCATCAGATTTCTCAAGTTGTGTGTGCAAGATAGTCTTTTAAAATTTGTACAAGAAAGATACAGTAGACTTTGTACATTCACATGGAATAATTATTAAAGGTACTTTTTACTTAAGCATATTGATTATTTAGAGCTGTTTGAATGAGATAATATAGTATACTTCTGCTTACGTGGGATAATGAAAAAACAACGTGATTACTTTTCTTCGTCAGAAAATGTTTATGTATGTATATATGTATTTATTTATTTTGTGATCAAGATGGTAGCCAGGAGCAAGAGAGCTCCTTGTCTCAAATGGGTATTGTAATATTTTAACTTCTTCATAGTAGGAAATATATTCACAACTAGTTTAACAGCTCACTTTTTCTAAAAGACTCTCTTTAGTGTTCATTTTTATATTATAATTTTTCTGTCATTGATGTATCAAATATTAAAGCAAGGTGGATTTATTTAGCTTATCTGATTTGAATGTAGGAATCCAAAGGTTATTGGTCATATTTCAGAAGTCTGTAATTAAACTAGGGTGTGACTAATATAATTTTACCATGTCATTGTACATTTAAAATGCTTGGATTACTGTCCCTATGATTTTAATCTTGCATTGCATTTGTACTTATTAGTTATTTTCATAAAGAAAGGTTGATTCTCATTGATTGGTAGCAACTAAATATAGCCTTTTGTTTTGCTACCCAGGAGGATACACTATTACTGCATGTTTATTTAAGCAGTTATATAGTTTAAATTACATTTATTCAGATTCTTAATTTTTATTTTTTGATTGTTAGAAAATGGTGATGACACATTTCTTATTTACTAGGTGGCAATACTTTTTTTTATTTGTGATTTGTGTCTTACTGCATTTGAATAGAAATAGGAATTTCAATTAAAATGCCTCTAGAACCCCATTAAAAATGTTAGGTAAATAAAACTACCTTAAAGTGCTGGTTACATAAGAAAAAAAGTTTTTAAATCAAGAGCTCTTTTGCATTTAAACCTATCTGATTTATTAAACAAGGGCAGTATTAGCCATATTTAGTGAATTGAACTGATTGTTTGTTGTCATTATGTATTTCAAGATTTTAGAACTAGTAGAGCTCATTCTCTCTTTCATTCATAGATTGGAAGACGAAAACAAGCTTTTTCTGCTTTTTTCAACTCTCAATTGGTTTCTCATTTTTGAGTGAACTTATCATTGAACTGAACTAGTTGAATAAACTAAAATGAAGAATACAATCTCTCTGTACTTGCAGAAGAGGCTATTGCTATCAAAAGATGGTTTAGCATTTCCACAAACTCTGATTCTAGGTGCTTAGACAGTGACTTCTACAGTTCAGTGCTTTGACTTACATTTTCTGCCAAAGTTTTAAAGTATTTCTTGAATACTATTTTTAAAAGTATTTTATTTAAATTATTTTAATAGATGATAGTAAGTTTAGGCCTTAACATAAATTGCCATAATTTAAAACTTAATTTTAAATAGGATTATTTTAAAAAAGAAATATTTAGTTGATTCACATAAAAATGTGATTAAAATAATGAACTGACTTTTATACATCCTGTTCAAGAGCAGAGTTGCTTGGATCTGGACAGAGACTTGTTCCTACTCCTTGAATAGATGGATGGGTCAGTCTCCTTTTGGGAGGAGGGAATGGAAGTGAAAGGAAACTGGAGGAATCTTGTTGTTAAGTCCTTTTGGAAAGGAAGTGCGAAACTGCTCTGCTGTTTTTGTGTGGTTTATTTTATTTCATTAACATAATGAATGAAAATAACTGCGTTGGTGTAAATCCTTGTTTAAAAGTGTACTAGTTTTTTTTTCTTTTGTTTTTCAAACCATGTGGACCCCTATAAATTTAAAAGGGGCTTGTCAGAAAAAGTGGGACAAATAATAGAATTTCATCAATGGTAAAGCCACACTCTTGGGTTTTACACCTAAGGTATGGGATTTGGATGGTAATTATGTATTTTACGCCTAAGGTATGGGATTAGGATGTTAATTATGTATTGTTTGTTGTCTCTTATCATCTTCCCAGACGGAGAAGCATGCACAATGGAGTGTCTTTTTCAGTAGGGGTTTATTTAAACATACTGTTGCTGTATGCTTATATTAGAGAAGGCAAGGTCAACGAAATGCAATTTAGGGTAAAACACATTCTAGAGATGTTGCAATTATCCTTGCACCAATCTGTTTGTTCCCAGGAAATTCAAACATGTTACCATATAGAAATGAACAGTTAAGGTGTATGGTTAAGGCAACCAACTTTAACTCTACCCTATAGTAACACTGTGCAATCACAATGTGATTATGATTAAGGTATTGAGTGTTTGTGGTCCCAGATGAAATTTATCTTTAAAGACACAGGAAATTTTCCACCCCACATATTATGTCATTACAAGGCAGAGTTAAATTTTTAGCCTAGTTTTTTATTTTTACCAAATTATCTCCAGTTCTATTAGTGGGGAATGTCACAACCAGGCTGGGAGACTTGCCACCAGTTGCAGTGTAGTCATACCCCTAGTGACAGCAGAATTCTGCTTTGCATAAGAGCAGTAGGTGAGAGGGTAAGTGTGTCAATATGCGACCCTTAAGGCCTCCCCGCTCCTGCCACCACCAATGGGTTCTCTCCTCTGCCCTCCTCCTCCTGGGGATAAGGTGGCCTCATGGCTGTTCTAACTTGAGTCCAGATGAATATCACGTAAGGACACATGGTATGAGAAAAGAAATTAAAATTGTTTAGGCTTATGATACAGAAAATCAGTCATTCTTACCCTCACAAATAAGTATTCCTTTACAGTTGGTTAAGTATATGGATAGCTCCTGCATAAAAAGAAATTGAGACAGCTTTCTTATATTTGATGTAACTAATTCGTTTACAACAAATAAATATTTGTAGAATCTGATTCCCAGCAATATAGTGTGAAAAACATTGCATTATAAAAATGATTAGGGGTATGGAATGGCTTCGGTATGAGGAGAGATTAATAAGATTGGGACTTTTCAGCTTGGAAAAAAGACTGCTAAGGGGAGATATGATTGAGGTCTATAAAATCATGTTTACAACTGGAAAGTCTCTGTTGTGCTAAATGAGAATATTTTTTTACTCTGTATGCTTTTGAACCATGTAAGCAACATCTGTTTGCATAAAAGCATTTAGATAGTTCCTTTTCAACTGCTGTGTTCTATGATTTTGATAATATTGAGTGCTTACATAAAGACTTACTTTCAGAACACTGTACAAGTGTTTACTGTTGTTCATGATGCATTTATATGGTACTTCTACTACACTATTTGTGTTGTGCTTTAAACATTTAAAACTACTGCAAAACTAACAAACTGAAAAGTTAAAGATTATTGTTTCTGAAGTGTGATGAACAGTGCTTACTCCAATTTGTAAAATCTAAGTTCTTGAAATGGCATATTGACTTGCTATATTTCACTTAAAAAATCTCCAGATCTGAAAATTTGCTTATTAAAAAATGACCTTTTCCCCCTTCACTCTGTATTCAGTTATAGAACACTGAACTTCTGTATGTGCTTAAGAAGTTAGAAAAAATAATCTACTATGCATGTTAGACAATTTTCAAATGGCTGTATGCATTACTTCAAAATCAAATGTCAAATCAAAATGTCAAAGGCACTCATTCTTTTTTCCAGTGCTCAATCTATGTCAAATTTGAAGTGTAAAATAATAAGAAACAAAACAGTAGCTGAAGGGGTTCAAAAAAAAAAAAAAATCCCCATCCACCCCCATTCAGATAAGTCAAAAATCTTTTTTTTTTAAAAAAAAAATCCATTTCCATGCTGGGAATGGGCACAGAAAAGGAGAAAGTGATAAGCAATTATTAATAGGATTTAATAATGTATTATACTTCTTTCTCTACATGAATAATAGCATGTAAGCTGCTACACTGCCATAAGGTTGCCATATTTCAACAATCAAAAAAGAGGATGGGCGGGGGGAGGAGCCCCATCCCAACCCCGCCCCATCCACTCCCTCCCACTTCCCGCCCTCTAACTGTCCCCATCAAAACATTCAACCCCCGCCTGCTCCTTGTCCCCTGACTCCCCATCCTGGGACCCCTGCCCCTAACTGCTCTCCACACAGAGGGATATGTTCAGACAGAGGATCACTCCTCCATATTTAGTCTCCATGCTCATTTAGGCAGAAGTTCTTTCTGGCTCTGATGTTGATGTACACAATGCCCTCTGCATACAGGCCAGGGACTAGGGAGAAATCCATCACCTGCATTCACAGGATGCCCCATCCTCTGGAAAGAATGGTAGAGAAAAGGCAAAATTGGCCATTCACAGAGAGGAGAGTAAGATGCAGCCCCTGAGGAGATGCAGAAGAGAGGCTAAACATCTGTACAGCTCCATATAGCTCTTACTAAGCTCTCAGCCAGAGTCTCTGTTTTGCAGTTTATGGTGAAGCAGACCCAGGGATCCTGTCAGGCAGCTGGTTACACCTCCCCATTTCTCTGCTGCAGCCATTAACAGCATAAGATCTACCTGTCTGCTGGCTCACGTTCTGGCCACTCCTGCTCCCTGTGTCTTCTCACTCCCACCATATCCATTTCACCAGGGCAATGCTGGTTCTGACCCCCTGTGGAACCTCACTATTCGTGAGGGAAATGCAAGTGCCAAGATTGCACCTAGTCCCCACTCCCTTCCTGCCCCCTGAGCTGTGCACTGAGAGCAGAGAAGGGTTGAGAATCTGTGCCTCAGTCTTTGTGACCACCAACCAGTAAGTGCTAATTGTGACGGTCATGCTGGCAGTTTCACCATCTCTCTACTAGGAACTGGAGGTGAAGATCCCGATGTTCTTTGTGGATCATGATCTGTTTGGTTTTTTTAGTAGAAAAAGGACTGAAGGAACCTGTTTTAGAACTCAAAACTTCTACTGAGTTTAGGCAAAAATGCAAGTTTTGAACAGCTGCAAGATTTAACTGTATTCCAAGCCTGGAAGCAGAGCAAGAATTACTTTCAAACAATCCTTGTTGTTTGTATAGCACAAACTTCCACCCACTTATAAATATGATTTCTTTAATAAAAATTCCCCTGAAAAACAATGCCTTAAATGAAAAGGAAAATTTTTTTGCAAAGCCCAACTCCACTTCTTTGTCCCCTAATTAGAATATATACAGAACAAAGGGGTGGGGGTAAAATCTCTAAAATTCCAGCAGCAAATATTGGGCAATAAGATTAAATCAAAAGTCCAGGGTCCTCAGATTTGCAGGAAGAGGCCATAATAACTGATTTGCCTGTATTAAATAAAGTGGACAACTGCACCTGGTATGAAAAAAGTTTTGATTGCCTTACTATGGAGAGCTTATGATTTATGCTTTAAAAATACACTTTTATGGTTACAGTTACCTCAGGAATTAAGGTTGTCCATAACTCTGAAATTGTTCATAAGACTCAACAAAATGCAGTTTGGGCTCCAGTCCCAACAGCTGCCATTCCAGGCCAGCCTGGGCTCCAGCAGGGGCAGCTTCCTTGGAGGCATCTTCTTGCCCTAGGTCAGACTGAGTTTGCAAGCTTGTTCCCCTCCCAGCACGGTGTGCCTGTGAAAACAGCACGTCTCCTCCCGGCCAGAGAGGAGAGGGAGGGGTAAAAACAATGCATCCTGTCCCAGCTGAGGAAGGGGGGAGGGGGGGAAACTGCATAGTCCCCCAGCACTGCTCCGGCTTTGGCTGCCTTGAGTTAGCAGCCCTGGCTGCAGCGTGGCCCAGGAATTCCACCCGCCCTTCTCACTCCTCCTCCTGCTCTTCCAACGGAGGAGGCAGCCCAGCAGAGGAGGAGGAGTGCTGCCTGCTGCTTGAAATCCCGGACCTTTTTGCAATTGCCACAGTTTCTCCCGGACGCTATTTTAAGCCCAAAATCCGGGCATGTCCCTGAATGTGCGGACATATGGTAACCCTACATTGCTAGTCTCATAAGAGAGCATACCAAACACTTTGTGATCTTAGGCTTTTAAGTCTTTGTACTAAAGTGCAGCACATTAAATATAGATCTTTCATTTAGATTTGCTGTGTGTGAGAATTTGTTTTGGTGGTTAGTATGTTTCTGTAAAATGTATACCATATAGTCAGCTCTTGAAACAAGACAGAAAACTTTAGTGATGACTAGTGTTGCATTACTAAAACGAGAAGAATGAAAAGTTTTTCTGTTTTGACAGGTGGCTTTCAATACCTTAATATAGCTCATATAACTTTAAACCATAACCATGGTTATATTGGTTTGCATAGATTCCTGAATATAAAATATTTATGGATTTGAACTGTGTTGATATTTCCTATGCAGGAGAAGACATTTTTGCAGTTCTGTTTTCAGCAAACCACTGTTATCAAGAGTGTACATTGTGTATTACAGTAAGTAAAGACATATAGAATATCTTCCCCAATTTTGTTGTAATCTTTGAAATACTCTTCCCAGTGTCTCATAAGAGAGTGATATATTTTTACCATTCCATACTGATGTCCATATTTTAATATTTCTCCCCTCATATTCTTCTCTTCAGCATTAAGAACCATAACACCACTTTCAAACAGTGAGAAGCGGCAAGTCAAATTGAGATATAGCAATTTGTTCAGGATTATTTTGGCTGTAGTTGCCAGACCTGATCTGTGATGCATGGAAGCAAAAATTTAAATTCCCTTTCCCTCAAAAACTGTTATCTTAAAATCTTATGTACTATCTATGCGTCTGTGTTACTTCTATAAATCCTATATACAGAGGTGTAGAAAGGTAAAAAGAAAGAATAGGAACTAATAGCTTGTATATTAACACAAATATTTTTCTTTTAAATGTTTGTGGATTAGGTAAATTTCATATTATTCAGTCAAAAAATTGCTTGCACAATGGTCTGGTTATTCTAAGTATCTCCCTTTTGATTTACAAGGATCTGTTCCCATCTTCATTGATTTTATCTTTCTAGTTGCCTTTAACTGATGAGTCAATTTATTGTTGTTAGACATTGATTATGATCATAAGGCAGAAATGTTCTTGTCAGCTTAACATCCTTGTAGGTGTCTTTTCAGAGGCAGAATAAATGCCCATGAAGTTTAAACTACGCTCTCATTCCTTGGTTCCCCTGAAATAGGGATGTGGCACACTTGCAGAGTAGTGTGGAGATGCTTACACTACATCTTATCTTGCTGTATCTGTTCTTTGGATACATAGAGCTCTTCAGTTTGCAAAATAAATCTTGAAAGTAATTAAGTTTTTCCTTTTTAATATACCACAAGTAACTGTAGTCAGTGCCACATGTTGGAAATAAAAGTAAAGCTTTACTTCCCTCACATTCATTTTGTTCCTTTCCCCCTGGCCTTTCTTCTTTTCTTTTCAGTTGCTGGTTGTAAGAACTGAGTCCTTATCTAATCTGAGTACTGTCCGTAATTGATCAGTATTTAACGGTTTCTACTTTGGATGCTCAGTTTTTCATGTGAGCTGTTGTATTTGACATGGAATTTACAGGGTGTAATGTGAATACCTTTAAATTTCCTTCAGTCTAATAACTTGTAATCTCTTTGATGGAATGCACACATTTGATGGTGCCACATCGAAAAGCTGCATCCTACTATTTACTTATTTTCTGCTTGTGTAATACAGCCATTATGGGGGTGATACTGACAAGAGTTTGAAAGATATCAATGCTGCTGTTGTAATCACTTTCTGTGGGCATAGGAAATTGGATATTTTAATTTCTAAACTAATCTCCATCACTGATACTATGCCATTAAATTAATATGGACTGTGCATTTTCCTGTATTACTCTGTGCTTGATAGAATTAACTTCTTAACTCCACAGTTTGAATTGTATTGCTTTGCTCAGTGCAGTCAGTCTGAGTTACATTTCTCTCTAAGCAGTAAAAAAGAGAGCTGGCAATATGGTTGTTGGTATACCTAAGTGAATATACCAAAAAGAAGCACATCTTGCAGATTTAGGTTATTTTATGTAAGTTCCAGTAATGACTGGTTTTGGTCATACTGAGAATAGCTTCAAGAAGAATAGATTTTCTCCTGATATATTTGTGATTTCTTCCCCATAAATAGAACATGCCAGTTGCATGTGAAAAATTATGTGGAAAATAAAACACCTTCCTGTCTGCTCCAAAATTTTAGAACTTCTTTGGATTTAACTGGTAGGTAAGGGAGGGACTAACTGCCTGATCCACAGGTTGTTTAATGTTGAAATAGCAGATTGTGGGGGGGGAAAAATCTGTTCCCTATTAAGATATTCTGTTTGCATAATAAATTGTTCTCATAGCTGAATCTGTCTCTCTCACTCACAGCATATCAAACATCTGTCCTCTTGTGCCCCAAATGACATTTTAGCTACAGGTATGTTACAATTAATGTAGCAGCAACATATTAAAGAAAAGTGGATAGAAAGGACTTGGAAAAACAAGGGGAAACCAATAATATTAAGAAGTAAAACAGAATCAATCTTTAAACTGAATCTTGCATTAGCAGTTGAGCTTATGCAATTTTAGCGTGGGTTGGATAGAGGTGGGGGAAACTGCAGAAGATAGTAAACAGAATACTCTTAATCTCATGGTGCTAATTTCTTAATGTAGCTGTCAAGAAAACATAGATTTTAAGGATTTTCAGTAATGAATTACTGTCCCAGAAACTATTTTATTCAACTTTTAGTAGTATTAGGATATTGCACATTCCATACTTGTTTGGCAAATTATAAGATACAACATCTTCTGGCTTTCCACTAAACTTTTTATTTTATGGCTACTGTTGCAGTTTCAGAGTTAATTGGACCTTTGACTTCCTCTCCGTATGAGACCCCTACCTCCTTGAGGACATCTATTTAAGCCATCACCTCTCTTGGGCATCTTTCTCCATCCAGACCAGGGGTTTTGGCTTGCAGTCCCTATGTATCTAATTTTGATTTCCTCAGCAGGTGTAAATAGGATCTCACGCCTGTGGATTACCTTTTTTTCCAGGGGCTGAGAGGATATACACCTGTTAATCAGCCTTCAGAAAGCAAAATCCATTTATTCATAAGGCAACAAAGAAAACATACAAAAACCAATAGAAGTTCCTACATGCAACAGTTTCCCAGAAGTGGCCACCAATTCCAACATAGGGCTCCAGTAGATGTCAGTTTTTCAAACCCTGTCAACTGGATTTGCTCTGTGGTTATCAATTCATGTCAAGTTTCACTTTAAGAGGCTGGACCCCTTGGGATAATTCAGCCACTTTGTTTACAGCTTGGGCCTTTATTCATTGACCTCTTGTTACAGGTAATCACAAATCAATCACCTTCTCCTTGGGGAAGCTTCAGAAGGCTTCCCCCACCCCCTGCACTTGAACTTGTGTTGAGGCATTTGCTTTAATCACCCCCCTAACGATTACAGACTCTGTAGGAAACATATAAATACACACCACTTATACTGATACAGAGGGCTATGGCTCATACTGTATGGCTCATACTGTGTGGCCCATCTCAATGCAATGGCTTTTTGAGGTTTTTCCATTTGAAACATAAACTACAGTATGCTTGCTAAAGATGCTGCGTGTGGTTACAATATCCCGCTTGCTTATTTTGCTCCACTTCAAGCATTCTGGAACATGGCTATCTTCTTTGTTACTGACATATGGGGCCTATCACAATGGGGCTCTGATCCTTCACTGCAGTTCCCATATGCTATCATAATATAAATAACATACTCTGTCCTGGGTTTCCAAATAATCTGATTTTGATTTTGGCAATATATTGTTTCTTTAGTGAGATTTTAGTAATTTTGTAACTAATTCTTTACATTTTAATCTCAATCCTGGCCCATGCTTTTGACTAGGGGCCAGATTTTCAAAGGTATTTTGGTGCCTAAAGATGCAGATAAGAGCCTGCTCAGATTTACACAAGTGCCTGAACAGGTTAGTTGCCTAATGCTCATTAATTTCAATGGGATTTGGGAGCCTCGCTTGAGCAGGTGCCTTTATATATCCCCCAAAGCCCCTGTCTGCATCTTTAGATGTCTGTGGACCAGGGGCAGCTCCAGGCACCAGCGCACCAAGCGCGTTCCTGGGGTGGCCAGCTGGTAGCTTTTAGAGTGGCAGTCTGGCGGCCTTCGGCGGTGTTTCTGCAGGAAGTCCACCCATCCCGGAGATTCGGCGGCAGTTTGGCAGCGCGTAAGCCGAAGCTCCAGGACCGACGGACCACCTGCAGAAACGCCACTGAACGCTGCCTGACTGCCGCACTTGGGGTGGCAAAACACGTAGAGCTGCCCCTGCTATGGACTTCAATAATCACTCTAGGCCCAAGATGCTTGAAAGAGTACCTCTTGATTCAGTGATTCAGCTTCCCAATGGCTCTGCGTAACAAAACATGGGCTTCTGCCGTGACCCTCACACAGGCTTCCTGTTTGTGAAGCTGAACAGATTAAAGGTACAATTCCCAATACCACATTGTCCAAATACCTTTGTAAATCTGATTCTTTGTTTAGATTTTCTAGATCTGTGTCAGAGACTGTCAGTGTTTTTTAACTTTGTATTTCTTGTCAGCCTTTTCCTCTAGAAGAATCTCTTTTTCTTTGCCCTGGAGTGAAGTAATAATTTCTTTCAGTAGAATTCTCTGAGTTTCATTAGTGTTATTTGTGCCAAACTGTTATTTTGGAAATCCAAGATGTTGCTAATACAGTCATCTGATTCAGAGGTTCTTATGTGACTTCTGCCAGACTTTCCCCTCTTCTGGCAAGGTGAGTGCCATCAAATTAACTTTTGAAAGATGTTGTCTGATGTTGCAGTTTTGGATGGATCACAGATCAGTAGTGTTCTAAAACATCTTTAAATCTTTTGAGCTTTTCCCATTATAAATAACTTAATGGACTTGATTCTAACATCTGTTTTTAATATTTATTAAAAAGGTAATATAAATACTAAATTTCAGGGGAGCTGGTAGCATTTGAAACTTCCTATGATCTATCGAAAAAACAAATGCCTTCCTGATAGGTCTGGCTATTATTCAGATGATTGAGGGTGCACCCTGATTATTAATATCTCTGCTAGTTAATTTGCAAGGATACTGTACAGATACTGATCCATAACTACAATTAGTTATGCAGTTCCTTGCACTGAAGTTGTCTGAGTCTGATTTGCACAATCATTATAGATTTCTTACTGTGTAGTATGCAAATCCTTCTGAACTGGCTTGACAGCCATGATTAGCCAATCAGAATGCCAATATTTGCATAATCACTGTATTATTCTTTCACAATAACTTCATAGTGACTATGTAAATCTCTATTCTACCTGCTATAAACCATCTCTTCTGGTTCCTGCACTCAAAATTTTCAAGTAGTTTGCCAACAACAAAGGTTCTGCTCAGCTTCTCATTCCTTTCAGCCGAAGCAGAATAGCTGTATGGTTTTCATGAAAATAAAGGTTGTTGGACAGGATAGATATAACACAAATAAGCAAAACTGAAAAGATTTTTTTTTTAATTAAAGGATTTTGAGTTCCTTCTTTTACTGTGTCACCAAATCTGCAAGCTTTTGTCTCTAGAATAAACACAGTACGTTTTTCTTTAAATTGTTTTGTCCAATGAGAATCTTTGTCTCCCAGTTCAGTTTTTAAGCACAGCAATATTCTAGAGAGAATAACCTGGTAAATTAGTAGGATGGGGAAATGAATGAGGAAAACAGATAAAGAAAGAGACAGTATAGGAGGATGAGTGAGGTAAGGAAGGGCCATAAAGGTTTCAAAGAATTCCTTCGGTAATTTGACTGATCATTTGTATGTTATGTTTTTTTTTATTGTGGGTTTTTTCACTTTCATAAAATATGTAAAAGGTTGACTAATACAACAAGCTTAAATTGATTCATATTAACTTAGTAATAACTATAACCTCAGCTAAAATTTCAGCCTCAGCCTGGGTATACTTATAATTTAGCCTGGGCTAACAGCTTGGCCTTCCTCAAGAGAAGTAGTAGTTGGGGCGGGGGGATACGAGTATGTGGACTAAGAGGCTGTGGAGCAGGACTGAAGATCCAATGACTCTGTTTGTATGTATATGTGGAATTGTGAAGTTTGTAGCTGATCAGAATATAAAAGTTTTGTATGAGTAAGAAATAACTTATAGCACTTCTGCGTTCTGGTTGACTAAGAAGACAATTCAGTTTCAGAATAACTGGAACTAATATACAGTAAATACTGTAAAAGTTCTCATGTTTGATCTATTCAAGTGACAAAATTTACTACAGTGTGTCATTAGTGATAGAGGGATAGCATACAATTCCCTGTATTGTAATCCATTTAATAAAATATTAGCTTTTAAGAGGATAGATTTTATACCCTTATGCTAAAAAGATGAATGGGGACTTGGATATATTTTTTTAATGATGAGCTAATTGCAGTGTTATGTACTGAATTCCCTCAACAATGAACATAAATAGATAGTTCCATACAGAACTGTATGTTTTAATTTTTAATCTGTACATTTTAATGGTCCAGCCAACTGCCATGGAATCCCACTGACACTCAAAACAAGTCAGGTAGCCTTCTTAATAGGTTGTAAGCTGTTCGGGCAGAGAACATGGTCTGCCTTTCAGTTTGTATAGCACGACGTGATCCTGATGTGTCCGGGCACTGTCATAATAGAAATAATAAGAAATATTACATTGGCATGGTTTGCAAAGTGTTAGTGCTCTATAATCCAAAAGTTGTTGGCATTAATATTACAAAACTTAGCATGTTGGTTCCTTTTACCTGAAGTTCTTAAATAATTGAACAAAAATTAATTAAATCTGACAATGTTTTAGTGAAGTAAGTAAGCCAAGATGAGGAAAATAAGGTGCAGAAAAAGGAATGTCGCAGAGCAATTTACTAGCATAACTGGGAATAAAACGCAAGATTCTGGGCTTTCTGATCTTTGCTAAAAGCACTAGCAATAACACTTCCTTAAGTTCATAAACTTGCACAATATACTAAAACTGTCAGGTGCCGAACACTTCCCCTGGTATGCTGGTTCAGAGCACTGGCAGGATTCTGTGGTAGCTGTGAAGTTATCATAGACATTTGAGAGACAATTGATCATGATTTCAGGGGACCAAAAAAAACACACACACAAAACTAAATTCACTTATCTGTTGAACACCATTTGTTACTTATCTTTGTAACTTACACATTTACATATTACAAGTATATACATACATACATATACTTGTACATAATCTTGTAACATTTTTTTTAAAAAAGTGTCAATAATTTGTCACTTGCAAGATTATGTGTAGTTTATGTACAAAATATAATGTATATGTGCACCCTGATATAATTAATTTCTGTAGTATGGCACTTCTTAACTTGGAACCTTTGTCCTAGCCTAAGGATTTTGTTTAAAAATATTTGGAGCAAGTCTTGACGGTTTTAGCAGTATTATGGCAACAGTTTATCAAATTTCTATGAAATTCCCTTTTCTGAGCTGGAAAAAGAAGCTATAGAAAGCTTGAATTTCTGTGCCATGATTGCCACAAATACAAGATGGGCAGCTCTCTTTTTCTTGACAGGCAGGTTAGCAATCAGTAACAATTTCCAGTTTGGACTCCCTTCAGCCATCCAGTCTTTTCCTCTTTTCCTGCTTTTTCTTCCTTGTCACACTTCAGTGATGTGGGAGACCAGAGAGCAGCAGGGATGGCTGCTATTCTGGGCTTTTCAGTGCAGCTATCAAAAACTGTTCCTCCAGTTTTTACTTTTTTAAGTTAAATGAACAGCACTGAAACCCACCCACTAAGGAAAGCTGGCTGCAGATGCTCTGGCTGTGTGTGTCTGAACTTTTCATGCTTCTTTCACAAATTCTTTCTAGTCTTGCTCTGGCCCCGCATCTGTCAGAGTGGTAGCTTCTGGTGGCAGATCAAAGGTTCAGGCTGCTTTTCCACTGTTGCCACCAACACAACCTGAATATCATCTGTACAACCCAAGTCACAGCCTGTTCCAAGAAGGAGCCATCAGACCCTTCTCTCTGGTAGAAAATGAATCCACGGTTCTGGATTGTGGGTGGATTACAATAACATGTACAGAAGTTTCAAGGCAGGTGAAAGTAATATTTTGTCTGCTGGGTAATGTTATGTTTCAGCCCAATGTTTTATAAGACTCATCCTCTTAGAGAAAGTACCATGAAAAGTTGCTATACGGTCAGTCTTTTCCTCTCTCCTGTGCATTTTTCTCAGACTGCATTCTCAGACCGCTTCTTCAACCAGTGAGTTCTGATGAAAGGATAAATAGATGTTATCTGCAACTAAGAGGCTGCTTCATCACTTTACGGTCCGTCTTCCCAGACTATCATTCCTTTTACAAAACCAAGGAAAAATGGGCTCCATTCTTTAAAGTCTTCACATCTTCACATATGAAGTATTTCCTGTCTTTTTGGTATAGCTAGGCAACCACGGTTGCATCAAGCCAGGAATTCCAAAGGGCTTATTTAAAGCTGTCTCCAGGTCCTAAAGACTAATCATACTTTGGCATAGAGCTTGGAGCTGATCTAAATATTTTAGAGGCATTGCACCTGTGCCATATGTGAGACCTGGGAAGAGTGGAGTTGCCAAAAGACAGTTACATTGAAATGTTGGACAGACATGGGTTTCTGGGACAATAAGTGTTAAATGTATTTTCAGGGTCCTGGCTTGCTGAGTTGGCTTCCCGGAGGATCTGAGGGGGGGAGCGGTTGGGAAGAGAGTTAAAGCAAATTCCTCAGTGCTAGTTTTGCAAAAACTCAACCTTTTGAAGCTTCAGCCCCTGAAGAGAAGGCCATTATCTGTTTTAGGAGGCCTAAACTGTATAAAGAAAACTGTGGAACTGACATGAACTTGTAACTGAGAATATGTTTTCACTGTAATTAGACACCTGTGGTTGTCCTGAGCCAGCTCGCTCAGGCTAAGGGGCTGTTTAATTGCACTGTAGACTTTCAGGCTTGGGCCCAAGATCTGGGGCCCTCCCAACTCCCAGGGTGCTAGAGCGCAGGCTCCTGGCTGAGCCTGAACATCTACACCACAATTTAACAGCCAACAGGCTGAGTCAGTTGGCACAGGACAGCTGGGGTTTTTAACTGCAGTACAGACATATGCCAAGAGAGCAAACCCAGCTGAGGGGTTTGAAAGGATGGCCTCTATGAGAGCTCTGTGGTAAGATTTCAGCATATATGTAGGGATTTTTACTGAGTTTTTTTTTAATGTTTTCTAAGATGCTTTTGCCCTATTGGTGAGAATCTGTGTTATACAGGGTGTATCCAAAGTAGCTATTTGTTATGAAACATACTGCAGTATTTCAACTTAAGTTTAATCTACAATACGTTATCTGGCATATGGCTTGTCAAAATTTTTCATTAACTGTTGCAGCTGAGATTTCCAGCAATTTGATAAATTGTTTGCATTGCAGAAAAAAACTGCTTAACAATAATACTTTTGTACTTTTAAAAAATTAAATGGCTATATGCTGTTTCTGTGCCATGATTCACATTTCATTTGTTCGCTGTACAGCAAATGAGTTGATGTATATTGCTGTGCTAGCAGCTGAAGCACAGGTGACTTGGTATGGACTTCATTCAAGTGAGAAAATGCTAGACCGGTTTCAGTAAGAATAAAACTTCCCAGAATTAGTCAGTGGAATATCCGTAGTATGCATATTTTTTCTTTTAAATAGATGATAAAAAGCACCCTCTTTTTCAAAGAGTGGAAAACCATGTCACTTTTCAGTAACTATTACTCTAAGGTAGAAATGTCATTATGAAGGAACAGCTCTTCAGTTCACCAGGAATTTGGATTTAAGATTTTGCAAAATACTAGTTCATAATCTGTATTAACTATAAACAAATTTTACTGGTAAGAAATAGTGTCAGTGACTTTCTCTTGTACAGATATAAGCTAGGAAGAAAGTTCAGTCTGATTCACATTCTCCCTTAATCTGTGATTTCTGCTTGAAAAAGCTATCCAACCAAAAGTGAATTCACAGGTAAATCAGTAATGAGACGTAGCTGAGCTATGCGAGAATACATTAAACTTTGCCGTCACAATGAATTGTCTATGCTGGTGAAACCATACCTGAGTTGCATCAATGGAAAAGCAAGAAGCTTGGTTTTGTGACTTTTGAGAGTATAATTAAATGATTACTTTGAGCATTTTTGGACCCTAAACATAAACATTCAATTATTTATAACCGACTAATGTGTATACAATAATGTGTTAATATTAGAGTTGTTTAAAATCATGTGCACTGCTTTTATTCTTAAAAATAGAATAGCTGGATTATATTTTAACTATAATTGCTAGCCCCATTCTGCATAAAGATACAAGATTAAAGAAAGTCTGTGCAATATAAACAGTATTTTCTTAATCTTTTAACTAGATCTTAAAGCCAACATACAGTGACTATTTACTTTTAAAGGAAGCATGATGAGCAGCAGGAAAAGGCCCCCAATGTAAGGCTATAGCAAACATGACCAACAACATACAGACTTTTGGTGAAAGAATTTTCAGATACCAAATTCTAGTTTTAGGCACTAGATAGATCAATGCAAACAATTTCCCAGGTAGGTGAGAATCAATTTGTAGTTTAAGTATTCAAAAGAACTGCACTATTACATGATACTCTAACATTGTCCACAAGATTCTCTGTTTTAAGGAGCCCTGTAAAAGTTGTTAATCCCAAAATTAGACCTGCCTGATATGCTTTTAATTCTTATTTGCAGATTTACTTATGCAGGTTCTTGGATGTTTTATTCCCAAAATTAAAAAAATATATTTTAAAAAACATGTATGTAAGCAATTGCATAATGTATTTGTTATATTAATGTATTTAATTTCAGATGTTAGTGGGAAATTTTTAAAAGTAATGAAAAATACCTTGAATCAGCATCCTTTTAGTAAGCTTAATCAAATTCCATGTTCCCTTCGTTATAACTTGGAATTTGTAACAAATATGGTGCTTTCAAATAAAATGTTCAAAAGTGTTTAAATGATTTAGGAGCCTAAGTCCCCTGGAAAATCAGTGAGATTTAGAAACTTTTTTAAATGTTATCCTTTCTGTTCAAAGTCTTGTGCTAGTCCTCAACAATTTGCAAAATGAAGAAATTGTAACACGGAATTGAAGTGAATTTGTCAAGGAAATACATAGCTATTCAGTGGCAGAACTGAGATTAGAATGAAAAGTTGTCTGCCTCACAACTCCATTCCTCCCCACCATGCAGCCTCTAATGAAGTTATAGGCTGAGGTAGAATAGTAATGTGAAAGTGGTGGTGATTTGCTGTGTTTAAATTGGAAGAATTTATGACTCTGGAAAAATGCATATGTGAAAACAGAGATGTTAAGAAGTCCGAATCACTTGTCCCAAGTGCACACTGTTGGATATTTTTTCTTCTTGTCCATCAGTCATTCCATAACCAATAAGGATGAAACATTTTTTATGCACTGGCTCAGCAGAGTTGATTCCTCCCTTATCGGACAAATTGATTCTTGTCTTTTTCTGCGGGCTGTCTGATGCAGGCAACCTTGTCCTGAAACTGCTTCCAGTTGCTTCTCACTTTTATTTCAAATTACATATTCATTTCATTCTGTGATTAAAAATTAAAATTAATTAAAGGATATGCATGAGGAAAAGAAGAAAATTCATATTTGAAGATTTTTGCTGTCTGCTTCTGGCTGTGCTCCCATGCTATTGCTGGATGATCTGCTTAGAACACAGCCAGAACTGCACCGTGTCTGCCCCTTTTGTGATGGAAGTCAACTCTCATTGACATCAGTGGTGAAGGATTGGGGGTCTTAGTGTGCGTTATTCTAAAATAACGTTCTTCCAAGAAGAAATAGTTGGAGTATACTCCCTTGAAATGGTGTATTCAAGGGGCTCTTAAATTATAGCTTGTTATTGTAGTTTACCGGACAGAGACAACAGAAAACATGATACTGAAACCAAGATTCTACTTGTCTAGTTTCTACCTATAATCCATTACTGAGAAGAGAAATTTGGAAAGGCTTAGATTCCTTCCTTGAGTTTAGTGATAAAAACAGAAAGCAAGATTTTAATTGCTACTCATAGAGCCCCACAGCCAGTCGCTACTGAAAAAATCCATCCTTCTATTTAACTATGGAGAATGTAGCTTCAATGCGTGCTTGTCTTGTCACGTTCCTAAGGAATGTGAGAGGGAACATGTAGCTACAACCACTGAAGTCCATCATTGCAAATTACCACATTATCCCTTTCCAAATTTTTCATTATCCTCCATATCATTATACCTAGTGTTCTGTGAGGTCTCGTTTGCCCTTTGCACAGTGGCAAACTGATCTATTCTGATTTGTACTTTCTGCATTTATACTTATTTTCTATTTGCTTTCTTAATGCTACCAGGCCTTGAGCTAATGATTTTTATTTCTAGCTGCTGTCATCCCTGTATCCTCTTTTTTTCTGATTAGCATCTAGTGGATTGTATCCATTTAAAACACAATTCCTTTTCTCATGTTTTAATCTATTCTTCATTACTCTATTCTATTACTCTATTTAACATATTCATAAATCATCTGGAAAAAGGGGTAAACAGTGAGGTGGCAAAATTTACAGATGATCCAAAACTGCTCAAGATAGTTAAGTTAGTTAGGTCCCAGGCAGACTGCGAAGAGCTAAAAAAGGATTTCTCAAAATTGGGTGACTAGGTGATAAAATGGCAGATGAAATTCATTGTTGATAAATGCAAAGTAATACACATTGTAAAATCCCAACTATACATATAAATTGATGAGGTCTACCACTCAAGAAAGATCTTCAAATCTTTGTGGATAGTTCTCTGAAAACATCCACTCAGTGTGCAGCGGCAGTCAAAAAAGTGAACTGGATGTTGGGAATCATTAAGAAAGGGAGAGATAATAAGACAGAAAACATCATATTGCCTCTATATAAATCTGTGATATGCCCACATCTTGAATACCGCATGCAGATATAGGTGCCACATCTCAAAAAAATAAAAAATTTTTAAAAAAATTGGACATGGAAAAGGTTCAGAAAAGGGCAACAAGATGATTAGGGGTATGGAACGGCTACTGTATGAGCAGATATTAATAAGACTGGGACTTTTCAGCTTCGAAAAGCAACGACTAAGGGGGATATGATATTATGTCTATAAAATCATGACTGGTGTGGAGAAAGTAAATAAGGAAGTGTTATTTACTTCTCATAAACACAAGAACTAGGGGCCACCAAATGAAATTAATAGGCAACAGGTTTAAAACAAAAAAAAGGAAGTATTTCTTCACACACCGCACAGTAAACCTGTGGAACTGCTTGTCAGTAGATCAGGAAGTTCAGACAACAGCTGCTACCAGCAAGCTCCCTCCGTACTGAGCCCCGTCATGTCCCCGCCCTGCTCTGTGGAGATGGGGTAAGCAGGGTGCAGGAGCAGGGGGCGGAGGGACACCCTGATATTACCCTCACCCCTTTCTCCTCTCACCCCTGCACAGCAAGCAGGAGGCTCCCAGGAGCAGGTCCAAGGCAGAGGGCAGGAGCAGCACGCTGCAGTGCAGGGAGGGACAGCTGAACTGCTGGCAACTGATAGCCTGCTGGTCGGCTGCTGGCACAGGGAACTTAGAGGAGTGGGGAGCTGATAGGGGGCTGTTGGTGCACCCTGGTTCTAAGCCCCAACCAGCTAGCTCCAATGAGCTGCTCTTTCTGCAAGCAGTGGACAAAGCATGCGGCTGCCAAACAACATTATAGGGGAGCATTCTGCAACTTTATATGAGCATGTTGTCTAATTGATCAGCAACGTAACTACGAAACAACATTAACCAGGATGACTTTCAGTGACGAATTACTGTAGTTCTTTTTTGAACCCTGTTATAGTCTTGGCCTTCACAACAAGCAGTTCCACAGGTTCACTGTGCCTTGCTACATGCCATGTGTACATTGGATTGATGCAAGTTAGATCCAATCTGCTAATCCCTGTATGCCTATAAAATCTGTATTCCTCCTGATACAATCAGTATCCATTTGCAGGAGCAATACTTTCTAAGAATCCTTCTAAGCCATTTTTTTGTCTAATTTCGAATATCCTTGGCAATGTACATGGCTAAACACATAGCCCATGTTGTAAAATAAATTAAAAAAAAATCATTTGAAGTCTTTGGATATAATAGAACTTTTAAAATACACTTTATCAAAATTGGTACAAAATTGAAGCCAGGTTAAGGGTATAATTCAGAGGCTCAAAAATTTTGAGTTTTTATAATTTATGGTGATATTTTTTTTACAATAGGAACATAATACTTAAATTGAAAATGTTTGGCTTTTACTGTATGTCTTCAAAGAGGTAAATCTTCATATCTTGTAGTATATACCAAAGAGTGGCTAGTGTTTTTCATATATGGTTAGTTATAAATATCATAATTGAGAAATAAACTGAGGACCTGAATAGTTGTTCATAAATACAGATTTCTTCCTCCCTAAATCCAGCATTTATTAAGCAAGTCTTTATTTGCCACCTATGACTATTCTTCAGATGCAGTGAACCTGTTCTGTTAGAGCAAGCCAAATGCATTTGGAGTTCATCAGCAGAGAGATATTGATGGTCATTAAAACAGAATTGCAGTAGAGATCTTTATGCTTGTATCTGCCTCTGAGTAAGTGAATTATGATTTTGTATAGTGGCTATTAATTATACAGGACAGAGGGAACGAATGTAAAGGATAATTCAAAGACAAACTCTGTTTTAAATCTGTGTCCTTAAGCATTATTCATTGTATCTGCCAGGCCTTAATTAATTTGCCCAAGTGTTTAGACTGCCATGATAAAGGTTTAAATGGGTACATCTAGAATCACCATTAGTGTTTGGATTTCTTCTAATTGAATTTAGTGTCAACTAATTTATCTTAAAATCTGCATTATAGATTTATTCATAATGGCAGAAAAACAACAAATATGGTTTCAGATGAAGAAAATCTGACAAAAGTAAGTGAGCTCTCTTTAACAAAATATCCCTTCAAAGCTATAAATGATGCTGATAGGCTGTTACAATATAACTCACAGAGTATTTTGTAATATGTTTCTATGTTGGAAAGACACACAGTGCAGTGTATATTTTTTATTAAGATGTCCGCAAATATGCTGTGCCTCGTTAACTGTGTCTTTTATGGGAAATCCACATTTGCTAGTTCATGCTGTCTACTGACAGTGCAATTTAGAAAAGAAATAAGCAGAATACATTTTCAGTAACATAATCATGCAATTAAGAAAACCTGTTACAAATAGAATATATATATTGCACTGTGAATGTGTATAAATGAAGTACATTAGATGCTGCTTAATAGTATTTTGGGTAATAAAAACATTTGGATTGTGGAAACGTTTTTCCTGAAACTGATACCATCTAAGTGACTATAAGGTTAATCGGTCCTGAGACTGCCAACATGCATGCTGGCTACTGACAACATTTTTTTTCAGTTTTATCTGCAGCCACACAATCCCTAGTGCCCCCAGTCCACATGGAAAACTCCAGTCACAGGCAGATTTGCAAGACTGCAGCAAGTGATAGAAGTTCTGGGATGTGTGGATCACATGCTGCAAGGGAGGCTGTGGGCAGGGCAGGCACCAAGATCTGGCCAGTTTACAGAACTTTTAATATAGGAGCTGATAACATCTTGCCTGGAATGTGTAAATCACATAGGCTTGGATGGGAACGGCATTACTGACAGAAAATGGGGTGGCTAACTACGAAACGTATATCAGGTTGCAGGAAGATATCAAGTACGTGCTGTAGAGGTCAATGGAAGGCCTTGCTAATATTTAACATAAGCTTTTGTGCTCTCAATGTAGAGATTAAATCATATCAGTTACATTTACAAATGTTATTCAGTTGGTAGATGTTGCCAATCAATGATGGAGGCTGAAATAGTAGTTCAAAGGACAATGGAGAGGTTAGGGATATGGGCAGGAAATAAATAAGATTCAGCCTGGAAAAATACAAGCTTCATACATCTGGGGGAAAAAAAAGCTAGACCCCTTAGCCATCAGTAGTTTGCACATGTGTAACTGAGTGCATAACTTGGCCTGCAGATTCATTATTAGTTGTGATGATGCATGAGAAGGAAAGAGTCCAGCTTGACTATGTGCCCAGACTGAGTATGCAGGGCTGCCAGTTAGAAAAATTATATTTTTATTTATAAACTAGGGGAATTGGTTATGGAATCAGTGAGAGACAGTAGACCCTGAATGCCTTTTCTAGAATCTTCTTTTGGAGCAGAACCACACTTTAAAGCAGAGAGAGACAAACTACATCCCGTAGGTCAAAATCAAAGGTAAGCTGAATAAGAAATGGGGTAATTAAAAATATTAGAAAGCTATATATTAGTACCCTCTTTACCTGGATAACATATGTAATTGTGGTTGGCCTATGTCCAGTTTACAGGAGAAATAGGAACTCAGAAATGGGCAACAAAATATTTACAGACACAGCAAAGATGTGAAGAAACATTGAGAAGATTGGAACCCAGTAATGCTCACTCTAGAATATATAGTGTGTGAGAGCTCAGTTGTCTCAAGCCCATCCTCAACTTTTGCCATAGCACATAAGCAATTAGCATGAAGTTTTCGGAGTGAATTTTACTTTTTTCAAAAAATGAAATTATTTGCAAGTCAGTTTTAATCACTGGGGAAAAAAAGCTGGGGACTTTAAAATAATGTGTTAAGTACCCCAAATTGCCAGAGTGAAGGGGATATTCAGCACCCTAGAAATTTAACATTTATCTATTGATTTTAAAATTCATTTTCTTTTTTAAATCCTGGCATTGAGACACTTTGCGTCATTGGTTTCATCTCTCTGTGATGTCCTACAATACAGCGTGCTGACGAAGTGACACATAAAGCAAGAAGCACCAACTCATTGCCAGTCTGGATGTTGCTACCTTAACGTGTTTTTAAAATAGTATGGACCCAATCTTTTGACTCTTACTCATACGTGTAAATCTCATTGAAATCAACAAAATTAATATCTGGGCTGTTGGGTTGGGCTCCTGTATCTTACTTTCACTTTTATGTTGTTTTTGATACCTAGTCCATTCTAAGTTTTTGGCCATTATTAGTTTTTTTTTTTTTAATTCAAAATATGTTTTTAGTGAACCAAATAGCATAATCATAAAGTTTTCTATTACATAGTGTGTTTTCATGTAGCACTCTTAACATGTTCAAGGGTTTTTTCAAAAGACCGTGCACATTGTAAATGTTTACAGTTTTTGGCATCAGCCATGTGCTAGTTACAAGAGTTAACATTAGCATTAATATTAACAACAAATCTATCACAATTGTACAATCACTTTTGTCATGCCAAGCCTTTTGTTTAGATACATTATTCTTTAGGTTAGCTTGTTCAATATGCCTTCTGAACTTTTGTAGCTTTCCCTTTACCTCAGGGTTTTCCTTAACATAGGCTCTTAGTTTAACCATTTCCTTGGGATTTTGGTATTTTAAAGATGAGTGAGGTAAGTTTGTAAGGGCACTTTGCCTTTTAAGGGTCAACTGGCCTTTCTTCTTTCCCTTTCTCAGAGGGTTGAAATCTGAGATTTCTGGTAAACCATAATCTATGGTCTGGCCGGCTTTATTCTTACTGCCAGCAGCTAAGGGCAATTTTGTTCCTCCCTTATTAGCTAGATGGTTTGCATAGACACAGTGCCTTAAAGAAATACAAACATTTTCTGTCATCATGTCTAAACTACAGTTCTCCTGCTTTTTAACAATCATTTTTTGCATCCACAAGGCATTAGATGCATTCAAATTTTCTAAGTAATCGCATGAGATATTCTAAGTGTCTATGGGTCTGTCACGGGGTGGCACAGGCTTCCTTCCCCTAGTCCAGGGGTGGGCAAACTACGGCCCGCAGGCCACATCCGGCCCGCAAGACCATCCCATCCGGCCCACGGTGGGAGCCTGTGCCCCCCTCCTGAGCCGCACCACAGGGGCAGTGCTTGCCCCTCCCCCGCAGTCGTGCCGCAGGAGCAGCGCTCTGGGGGCTGGGGCTGCCCGCTGGCCCCTCCCCCGGAGCCGCGCGGGGAGCGCTCTGGGGGCCGGGGCTGCATGCTCCCCCCCCCACAGCAGCTGTGGTAAGGTGGAGTGGGGGGGTTCCAGGGTGGTGGTGGGGGCTTGGGAAGGGGCAGTCAGGGAGTAGGGTGGGTTGGTTGGGGTGGGATTCTGGGGTGGTTAGGGGTGGGAAGGTGGATACAGGTTTTGGCAGTCGGGACAGGGAGCAGGGGAATTGGGTGGGGAGTGGGGTCCTGGGGGGTGGTTAGGGAGTCTGTGGAAGGGGCAGTTCGGACAAGGTAGGGGGGTTGGATGGGTCAGGGATTCTCAGAGGGCGGGAAGTGGGAGAGGGCTGGATTGGGGGCGGGGCCTTCCCTACGCGGCCCTCGATATAATTTTGCAAACCCGATGTGGCCCTCGGGCCGAAAAGTTTGCCCAACCCTGCCCTAGTCCCTGTGCCCCGTGCTGAGGCTGGTGAAAGAAAGGTCTCAAACACTCCACTCTGGTGCTTCACCCGTGCTTTTTTATTTACAGTGCTGATATAGTCCCAACTTCCCCAAAATCAGGCCCTTCACCAGGTCCTCTGGCCCCTTAAAGCTTGTCTCAACCAGTGAAGACAGAGCTAGATGCCTCCTGCCTGGCTAGTCTCCTTCTCTGAGCTCTTCCCTGGGTTTGTACTCTTCCCCAGTCATCAGCCCCAGTGATTCCACCTGGCTCAGTAAGTTGCACTGAGGTAGCCCTAATTAGTGCCTTCAGCTGGGCTCTCTGCTCAGGGTTTTAGCCCTTTAACCCAGCCACCCTGCAGGGAAGCAGGGCCTTTAGCAGGCAGCAGAGGTTTTAAAACCTCTGCCCTGGGACAGGGTCTATTCACTAGGCTGCTCTGCTGTCTAAAGCTAGGAATCCAGGGTTCCTTTAAGCTATTCACAATAGATTTCTCCAAAGCAAATTCAGTGATTCATTTTCATTTGAAAGACTTTGGTCATTAGTCACCAACACACTTAGTAGACAAACTGTTTACTACCAACAATGGCCTATTAAGAGTTAATGGCAGCAATTCCTTTTCACCACCACCGCCACCCACCAGGCACAGCTATTGACTTTTCATAGACTTCAAAGACTTCACTAAGAAATCTTTGCTTTCTGTCATATTATGAACTGCTACAGATTCTTTTGAGCTTTAGCTGTGTCCAGAACCAACTTTGGTACAACAGACAAATTACAGACTCCTTTCAAGTTTCACTCAAATCCAAAACTACCTCTAGTACATGAAGAAGATTTACACACAATTTTCTTTTGGGCAAGCTGCTAGACTCCATAGTTAAAAGGTTAGCAGCATTCTCTTCCTTGTTACAAGTTTCCACATTGTCATTGAGTACTATAGTCAATTCACCTTTATGCTTTCCTTGTTCTAGGTCAAAATATTAACCTGATTAACATTATCATATCTTTACCCAACAACACACTAGCAACAGGCAAAATAGAAACATCAGAATCTCCTGGTCTCTGCGAACTAGCTATGATAATAACTGAATACAACCTAGTTACCATGTCATGAACCCTAGCAGACACAAACTTAGGAACCAGCATCAGAGGGGTAGCCGTGTTAGTCTGGATCTGCAAAAGTGACATGCATGCATCTGATGAAGTGGTATTCACCCAGGAAAGCTATGCTCCAATACGTCTGTCAGTCTATAAGGTGCCACAGGACTCTGTTGTTTTTGCAGATCCAGACTAACATGGCTACTCCTCTAACACTATATTTAGCTGTACTCTTTTGTTGTGTGCTTACCAGAACAGGTTTTAAAAATTTTTCCCAGTTAACTTAAACTAACATGTCACTTTGTAAAGCAGCAGTTCAACATAATATTTTTGCAAAAGTAGGACTTCAAAGTGAGCTCAAGGACTTTTTGAACCATTTCTACTTTGTTAAAAAAAGTGTTATATCATGGACTGGAGCTTTTGCAAACTGAAACCTACTCTTCATCCAGCGATACTATAATTGCTTCCAGAAGGTAGGGTTTAACTCTGCAGGATATTAGGCCTGGTCTACACTACACGGTAAAGATGAAAATGAAGAGTGAGAATTTGATGTGGAAAGAGATAGTCAGTCAGATAGTGAAAGGACTTGAAGAGAGGACTGACTTAATTAGAATATTGGGGCGAGATGGGATTTTAGCTAGGCACTAAATTGTGAGCAAAGGATGGAGTTTCAACCTTAATATTTAATTTCTTGGCTTCTGTTGATTTAATAGTTTTTTTTAATGTGTAAGGTTTCTTTGTAGATTGCTTGATGCAGCAAAAATCTATCCAACAACCTCTCTGGTGTATTCTGCTTACATGTCGAAGCCAGCTTTCATTATATATAATTGGATACTTTACAAATTGTGTGCTATTTACATAATCAAATGTAACCCTTCCTTTGGAATTGTAAAGGAGACCTAATCTAGCATTTTAAGAACATATCTATTTTTCTTTTAATACTTAAGAACAGAGTCAGTGGGAATCCAGCTCTCTTTTCCTGAGGCAGAATTACTCCCTTGATATTTTCCTAATTCTAGTAATTCCTCTCCCTTCTGTTTAGTGTGTAAAATATTTATATTCATTTGTCATTTCAATGGAAATATTATTGGTTAATAAATAAATGTTAATTATTTTAAGAGTGTGAGCATTTAATAAGCTTGTTTTTGAGAATAGTTTACTCCTTGTGAAGTTAATCAGAAAACCCTACATATAGGATTCCTCATGAGAAAACATTCAGCAAAAGCTCTGTAAATTTGAAGGGATCTCCCAGAAATCTGAGTATTCATTATAGTCTGGGAGAGTAATATAGTAAAATCTCATTCCAGAGGTTGATGATGACTTTTATGAACGAATGTTTTCAGACCTACATTTTAAGACTAACTTTCCTGGGATTATCAAAAATGAATGTCTTCAATGTCAAAGTGTAATTTAAAACAGGGATCAGCAACCTTTGTCATGAGGCCCATAATGGAAATCCGCTGTTGGTCTGGGAGGTTTGTTTACCTGCAGCGTCCGCAGGTTTGGCTGCAGTTTGCCTTTCCAGGCCAATGGGGACTGCGGGAAGCGGCGTGGGCTGAGGAATGTATATATATCTTCACAGTTGTTCTAGGTTTGTCATGTTTGGTATCATTGTGCTCATAGGAGAAAGGGTATTTGAATGATACCCAGTTTGACCCATTTCTGATGAAATTGTGTTGTCAAAATTTCTACAAACTGGAGAACCAGGATCTGGGAGTTGAGGATGGGTTAAATAGGGGATGAGTGTGTGAGTACCCCTGCTACACTGCAGAGGGTGACACCACTGAAATTATTATCCTATTGATTTTAAGAAACAAATGACACCTCCCTTTCCTCTCTATCATTAACTTGCCCACAGAATTACACATGCTCCCAGACTGTTGAGAGAATTGGAATATCTAAGTAGTAAAAAATCTCCAAAAAGTAAAATATACCTTCACCTGACACATACTGTAGAGCTTGTGAAGACGACTCCTTCAAGTAGCTATCGCAAACAATGCTGTATTAGGAAGTTAAACAGAATCTTTTTGGAATTTTACATCCTAATCCTTGTTCTGATAGTATCAGTGGGTATTCTCCATATCTACATGCAGTACAAGTCTGGTGGTGAAAGAAAATAATAGGTAGTATATATTTTAATGTACTAGAAATGACCTGTTTTTCATCTGAACACGTCAAACAACCTTTTTATTTACCTTTTTAAAATTAAATTTAGCAATCACAAGAAAGCGGAACAACAGAGAAATTGTTTGGATTGTGAATGATGATGAAAGGAACGTCTGAGACTAAATATAGGCAGTTTTTGTATTTTGAAATCTGATTTGTACTGTTGCAATGCTAGCTGGTCATTCAGGTGTGTTGTTTTTTTTTTGTTTGTTTTTTAAATTATTCACCAGCCAGCAAAAGAACTGACGCAGGATTAGACAATCCCACAACCTGATGCAGAAAGGCCCCAGTAGAGGGTGAATCAAATGCTGCAGCATGTTGACACAAAAATAAGTTAAAACCATTTTAAAAAATATTAGTCTTCAGAGAACTAGGTGTTTGGTCAGTTGTTCATAGTGAAGCAGACATTTTAAAACAGAAGTGAGTCCAGATACTTCGTTAAACTAAAGAAGCAATATCATATACATTAATTGAAAATGGCAACATCTCTTAGGCACCAAGGTCATACCTGATTTCTAACAAGCAGGTAATGAATTCTCTGCTCAGACCTCACATGTGGTCTGGGAAAGTAAAGAAAGAACTGAAGACTGATGCAGGCTGCTGGGGAAAAATAGGAATTACTATAATTAGAAGGAAGACCTCACATTCAGTTGTTACAATCTTGGCTTGTACATGTGGCTGGAGCTTTTCCATTTATTTTCTAGTTGTGCAAACTCATTGTTTGTTTGTTTTGTAACAAATGTACTCTAAAAAATTCAAGAATGGAATTCGAAGGAGGAAAACTTGATGACTGTTTTTCCCCCCCCCACTTCTGATCTACCTAGTACCTGCCATACAATGGGACACTCAATGGAAGTACATAACAGACTTGGGCAACCAAAATATCATTTTTGACTAAATTATTTTTTAAAGCTAGAATTGCTGTTCCAGGTCTAAAGCTATTTCCATAACTTAGAAAGATATTTTTGTATAATATTACTGTTTTCTGTGGAGAGCAAATTAACTCTACAGGGACAAAGGTTTTGATTTATATGCTGCATGCATTTGGTTCAGTACACGTAAATTAAAACAGAAGCATATATAGGAAGACCATTTTGATTTCTGGTCTTATTTCACCTTAGCAACTCTTGGCATTCGTTTTTCTTCATTCTCAGAAGTGATGTCCCTGAAATGAATAACTCACAGAATGCTGTTAGTGTCTAACTATGCTGGTCGGTTGCCAGTGTGATGTCACATTCCCTTAAGTACCATCTTGAAGAAGTACTATACAGGAGCTGGTGTTATAACATAGAACACAATTGCTTTATCTGGTTTAGGCTACCAGCTCTTAAATTTCATGCTTTGCAATTCAAAGCACAGGCACTGTCTCTCTCTCTGCAGTCTATGTATAACTGGTTGCATGAGGTATAAACGTAAAAATATTGCTTACACCCCAGTACCTAATTGCTTGAGCCCTGGCATCTCTTTCATTACAAATTAAGCTGTGTGTGTATGAGCTTGTGTACAATAATTACAATTAAATATTTTCACAAAATTTCACCTCAGTTAGCTTTTATGTTTGTGCTGTTCTAAAAGCAATTTGGTTTCAGATAATGGAGGAGAGAGGGTGTATCCTCACAGGTAGGGGTGTGTGTGTGTAAATATCTACTACCTGTGAGAATTAAGAAGTTCTTCCTGTCAGGAGGGAGAATACGTAGCATGATTTGGATAGTTTAAAAATGCATGAAAACTGGGGGAAGACAAATCATGAAAATTTTGTAGGTACCGTGTACAAAGTAGAAAGCCAACAGTAAAGTGATTATGCTTTAAACTGGAATTCTTTACAGTAGTTGAATAGTGCAAGTAATTATATTGGGCAGAAGCTCAATCAAGCTCAGTTTCAATTGCTATCACTTTAGAGAGTACACGTTTCTAAAATACTGAAATAAAAAGTAGCTGTCATTCACATGAGTGAAGACAACTGGAAATTAAATAAAATCAAAACTTGTCTAAAATGCTGTGTTTTCCATATTCTGTTATTTCATAGGTTCTTTGGTACATATCTGTGAAACTATGAAAGGCCATGCATCCTCACAGACCTTTCTTTCAATCACTGAATTTAATCTTGAGTTTTTAAAATTCTATATAAAAATGCCAGTTGTTTACTAATCCAATCTCTGGCACAAAATCCAACCTGCTTCCTGCCCCTGACTGCCCCCATAAGAACTTCTGGCCCTTCCGGCCCACCCGCCCTGTTCCTTGTCCCCTCACTGTCCCCTCCAGAGACCCCCAACTATAACCCCCCTGGAACCCCACCCCCATCTAAGCCTCCCTGCTCCTTGTCCCCTGACTGCCCTCCCCAAGACCCCTCCACACCATAACTGCACCCCCAGGACCCAAGCCCCCCTGGTCCCTGTCCCCTAACTGCCCTGACCCCTAGCCATACCCCCACCCCCTGACTGCCTCCTGGACTCCCACACCCTATCCAACCCCCGCCCCCATTCTCTATCCCCTGACCACCACCACCACCCCAGAACCTCTGCCCCATCCAACTGCCCACTGCTCTCTGTCCCCTCACTACCTCCCGGGACTCCCTGCCCTTTATCCAACCTCCCTGCTTCCTACCTCCCTTACCATGCCGCTCAGAGCAGAAGCCCAGCCAGAGCTAGACACACTGCCCTGCAGGAGCATGCAGCCCCGCCCCCCAGAGTGCTGTCTGTGTGGCAGCGTAGCTCCGGGAGATGAGGGAAGGTGGGGGAGAGGCCGGGAGAGCCTCCCTGGCTGGGAGCCTATGGGCCAGACAAGACAATCCCGTGGGCCGCCTGTGGCCTGCCAGCCATAGTTTGCCCACCCCTGTCCTAGTCCAGTCTCCTCCTGGTCCCAAGTCCCAGTTCCAATTTCCCTTTACCTGAATCCCTACTAGCCTCTCATCATCATTATTTCTTCTCCCACCCTGATTCCTTGTCTGTACTTCCACTGTCACATTTGTTGGGCTCATGTATTTTTTGCATTCCAATCTGGCAGCTTCCTCTTCCCTGCCGCCTGGGCCCAATAGGGGAGTCACTGAGAACACAGGACAGACAAACTCCTTGCTCTCAGTTCAGGTTCCTGGAACCAGCCTGCTGCATCCAAGAGCTGCAATTGCAGAGGAGGTCCTGCTCAGCCTGAGGCTATTGGAGTACGCTTGGTATACACAGAGTTTTCAGGTTTGTGAGTTGCTAAAATCGAAGAATTCTTTACTGAGTAGCTATGAGCTGTGATTTTTTTCAAAGGCTTATAACTTGGCCAATTTGGGTGAATTTTCATGGGGACAGCCTAAGAGACATCCCTGGCACAAAAATTGCCCCCTGCATTGTACCAAGTCCTTTTTCCAATGCATGGGTACACTAGAGCATTTCAAAGAAAAGTTCTCAAGAATTTTTTAACATAGGCAACAAAACAGATGTCTCACTAGCCTCATTTGCAGAAACAGCTGAATTATTCTGGCTGAAATTTTCCAAAGAAATACAGCTTGAGGTAAATAGCATGGAAAACTTCAGCCTCAACAATTAAAGGTTGGAAAAGTTAGAAGCAGTTGAAACCAGATTTTTATAATGGGAATTGTCAGTTTCCCTTGTTGGGTCAAAAATGAGATCCACTTCAATTTACTCTTTAAACAGTTTCTTTTAGCCTTTATTTTGCCTTTTAAGACAATGATACTATTACCCATGTATTACAAATACATGCAAATACAGAGAAGGGAAGAAAGATAATTGATCAAGTTACCTCTCCTGGGGACAGATTGACTTTCTTCTAACCTCTCGTGTCTGCAGTGTTCACCTGTGTCTTCTCCACTTTCTTATTGTCAATCATATATCTTTTATCTGCTTTTTCCATAGACTCCATTTACCATGTTATCTCATCTGTATACCTTCAATTCTAACCCCCTAATTAAAACATTCTCATGCATAAATCACAATAACTAACTTAAACTAATACATTTTTGCTTATCCTGCTAAGACTTACTTTTATCTGTCTGTCTTCTGTTCTGTGCTGTCAATCCCACTGACTCCATCCAGTTGTTTTATCTTGCAGAAATTGTGTATGTTTCTTACTGGTTTGTTTTTGTGACTTTAAATTTTTACTTGTTAACCGGTCTTGTTAGGAGGGAGGTTGAGAGTGTATCTGGAACTTAACAGTTTATTCATGACACACTGCTTCACCCTGCTATTTACTTGGGCCAAGGATTTTACAGCTAATCAGGTTTCATGATTTATACCAGGGGTCTTCAAACTTTTTCCCCCGCGGCCTCTTGCCGCGGAGGAAAAATGTCTGGTGGCCCCCCGGGGCAGGTATGTCCGCTGAAATGCTGCCGCAAAAAGCGGACCCTTCCGCCGGCGGCATTTCAGCGGTCTAAAAACAGCCCGCACGGGAGTTTGGCGGTCTCCCGGGTGATCTCGGCAGCGGCACCAGGGTCTCGCGCACCCCCGGGGGTGGTCATGCGCACCCCTGGGGGGGCGTGCACCCCAGTTTGAAGACCATTGGTTTATACAACCCTGAAGCTGTTTCAGCTAAGTTCTGAAATGCTGAGACATATGAAGAGCAAAATTTCCTTTATATTTTCTTGTTTCTCTGCCATTATTTAGTATACATTTTAACTAACACAATTCATTACAATTTTCTTACAGCCTTAATAATAGGCAGAGCTACCAACCCTGCCTAATGTGTGCATGTGTGTATCCTTTTTTTGTAAATCTGTTTTCAGATTTTTGTTCTCAATGACTACTGAAGAAAAGTATCCACTTAAGATTATTTATAAATATTAAAACCAATATTTTTGGTTTTAATTAATAATTTAATGTGGTTCAATATTAAAACCAACAGTTATACTGGATTGTCTTTTAAGAAGCAATTTGTTGTTTATGACTTTATTCATAGTGTGATTTGAGTTACTGAATCACATTAGATATACAGAACTATAGAGCTACATTTGGATTTATATCAGAATGGAAGCTAGTTGATCTGTTTTAAGTACTCTAGTTTGTAACAGAGTAGTTGTTAATTTTGTTTTAGTTTAGTTTTACAGAGTGTTACTTTATTTTTCAAAAGACTAAAGACTATTGACTGCCAAGAAGACCCTGATGAGTTTTTTTTTTTCTCCTCAAGAACAAACATTTGAACATTGCCAGATAAACATGTTCTTTGAAATGTATTACCATATATTCACAGTCAAATTTCTATGGTTTCTTTATTCAGGTGATTGCAAAATGGAGAATGTTTATTAAAACAAAAAGCAGTACCCAACTAGCATTATTATATTACCTTTGCTGATATAGAAGATATAACTATTGCTTACTAGGGGCCTTCTCCATTTCATCTCAGTTGTCACCTTCTGCTTTGCTCTATAGAGAGGTCGTTGTTTGTATCAGAGTACTGCCTAAAGGCCCCCATTAGGACTTGTGCTGAATGCTGTACAAGCATAAAAAAGAAGATGCTCCGTGTCCTAAATAATCCTGGTTCATGAATCATAGTTTGTAGTCATGGAAACATAACAATTTCTGTATTCTGACTTCACTGCCTGATCCAATAAAGGGCCATGTTGAATGAGGGATTAAGTCTCTTGTTGAAATGCTCAGCTTTGACAATTAAAAAACAACATGAGAAAAAATGAAAATGTGTTTGATTAAACTTTTTTTTAATGTCAGAACTGTACGTACAGAAGGACACAAGTGTTCCATTTGGATTGCTGCAGCATTTGTAAGCGTGCTTTACCACATAGTAGATTTTTGTATAAACAGAACACACAGAACTCACTGTTTCTGAAGATGACTGGGCCACTGCAATAATGAATGAAAAATGTGTAAAATACAGTGCACCCTTAGTTTAAATTTACCTTGCTTTTCCAGTCCTTTAGCTCTGAACTGCCCCAGTTGTGTTGTGATTGTGCAATAGCATGTAGTTTACAAAATATTTTTTGATTCCATGGCACAATGGAGTTGTACTATGTGTGTATAATAGCAATAACAGCTGAAAACTAGATGCAGTATAAAATACGGAACTGCTGCCCATGAAAAAAGAACAGTAGAGATTTTTCTTGTGCTTTTACTATGGATTTAAGTCAAAGATTTTTTTTTTTTTTTGTAACCTTAAGCTAAGGAGTTGTACTCTGAGTACCAGCACTTCTAACTTTAACTTCAGAAAGGAATGTATAAACCAATAGTTCAATACAAGAGCACATTAGTCACTGAGACAAGGAATTAGTTCTCCGTGGTATCATTAACAGAAATATGGTTTATTCCCAGAGATACCTATGCATTTTGAAAACAGCAAGATATTGCATGTCTTAAAAGAAAAAAAGTGTATAAAATTACAAAAGCATTTATATCACAATTTGTCATCGGTATAGAAGTTCCTCAACAATGCTATACATTCCACAAAACATACATATGAATTCCTAATGTGCCTTTTATTTCACCATAAAAGATATCCTGTTAAAGTGTAATATATAGGATGATCGGTCTAACTTTTCCACTGCCTCATACTTTTAAATAGTCCATACCTTTCATAAATTGATGTTAGAGAACATTAATGAGGAGCTTTTCTGTTTGGAACAGTGGACCTGTGTTTAAGCATTACTAACCTGGAATTTTTTCATAGCCAGCTCTTGATAGAACTCCTTGCCGCTACGTAGGTCTGAAGAGCCTCTGTGCACAATGCAACCCCAAAAGTGTGCATATGTCAATGGAGGAGAAAGTTCGATCTCTGCTTTAAAATAAATCTCTAGGGTGATAGAAGATATTCTTCAGTTTGTACAATTTGCAGGAGATTTGCCTTGCCTTGCCTCTTTGCCCGAGGAAAGAGGCAAGTCTTGCTTTCTCAGCACTTGTTGCAGATCTAGGTGGAAAGTCTTTTATATGGAAAAGGAGAATGAAGATTGGGGGAGAAGGAGAGGAGAGGAAAGATAACTGAGTTTACTCTCCCATACCCCATCCATCAGTGTAAATATTTAAAGAGTATTAATCTGTTTGGGGACCCAAGGGTTTAAAAAATTAGAAGACCTTAAGGTAAAAAGTAAAATGTTACTGCCTTTCACTTACTGTTTAATGGCTAGTTAAAATAAGTTTGGAACTCAGTCTAATTCAAAGCAGACAAGTGTCCTCCTCACAGAACCACAGCATCTCAGTTAATTTTACTCAGTATCCTTACCGGTGGTCTTAGAAGATATTCCAAATTAAAACAGGCATAGAAAATAAACTCTCCTTTCACCCCAAAAGTTGTTACCTACTTCAGAGTTGAGAACACATTGGTGGGGAAGGATGGGGGAAGCCTGGGCTCAACCTGCTGAGTGGAAAAATAAAGAACTTAAATTTTCAGAGTTGTTAGTCTGACACTTTTAATGTATATTACTTGGTCACCTAGCAACTTATTAAAATATATTTGGAACAGTGTTTTATTAGTAGATATTGGGAATGAATAAAACCTAGAATGAAAATGGATTTTCAGTTCTCAAGTCAATAGAACTATCGTTTTGTAATGTTTCTCATTCACCTTGCAAACAGTCAAGTCCAGTATTTCAGCTTTCTAGAAACAACCATTTATGTGTCAACAAGATGAAACTGGTATGTCCTACTCATCCACAATAAGGCCACTGGTGTATAGCACGATGTCTGCAGAGCGGACTTCTCATTGGTTTTTTTTTAAATAATCCATTACAAAATAGTAGACTCTAACTGCTGTACAGAGCTTTCTCTTAAAATAGGATACACCAGCATTCTTAAGATACAATAAAATAATAATTAATAGTAATTAATTATTTATGGTATTTTGGCCCTAAATATTGTCTTCATTTTCTGTTTGTTTCCTTTGTATCTAAAGTGAGTAATGTTTGGTATTTTATGTTTTTTAAATGCAAGGGCCTGATTCAGCAAAAACTAGAATCTCTGGCTGTATGCTTGTTCAAATTTGCAGGTATGGGGCTATTCCCAGGACTCTGTCTGTGTGTGTCAGAAACAAATGATTTCTTTTTAGCCCCCTTAGATTGCCTCATTAGGCATTCTATTCCATCCTGTTTTCTAGGTTGTCTTTTATCAGCTCAAGCCAAATGCCACTTATGGTAGCTGAACTCACAGCAGTGTTGATAATTTTCCTCCAAGTGGTCTAATCAGGGTCATGTTTTTCCTAACTAACTGATGTCAGGCCAGCTGGGAGGAAATCGCTTTAATAGGGCTGAGGCTCAGAGTTGGTTGTCTGGGCTCCTCCATGACTGTCGGGCCCATTTCTGACGTTTCCCAAGGAGGTCCATTTATACTGCTGTGACATACCCATGGTACAAACTAGACTGATAAATAGTGGTGTCACCCCAGCCCTCTGACCTGGGGTGCACTTTAAACTGCTTTCCTGCTGTAGCTCCAGTCTGGCCAGCGCATGAGCAGCCTCCAGCATGTAAATCACTCCCAGCTATGTCTGTGTGTGTAGCCTGAATTACACTGTAGGGTGACCCTAGCACACACTCAATCCCAGATTCTCCCCCCACCCCGCTCCCTAGGAATGTACTGTATGTCCTGTACTGCCCAGCTCTCTACTGGACAAAATAGGTCAGTTATTTCATCAGTGGAAATAATATGCACAGATCTTATTACCTCAAATGGAATTTCCCAAACACTTCAGTCTAGACACACTGGCTTAAATAAAACAATAAAACAAGTTTATTAACTACAAAGAAAGAAATTTTAAATGAATGCAAGTAATATGGCATAAAAGTCAGAAATGGTTACCAGAAAAATGAACGTTCCACTGATGGCTAACTTAACAAACTATGTTAAATTCAAACGAAGGCTTTCTCACTGTGTTTCAGCATTCTTCCTGATTGAAGTTCTTTCAGTCAGGATTCCTCCCCCTGTCCAACATGCTTTCTTTGTCCATGAATCCGTGGATACTGTGGGAAGAGAGAAAGATAGGGATATGGGTGTTAGAACAGTTTTTATAGTGGGGATGCTAAGAGCCATTTAACTGAACTCTAAACCCTGTACGGTTTAAGGAAACCACTTCAAGCCAGGGGGTGCAGCAGCACTCCAGCACCCCTAGTTCCAGCACCTATGGGAGGGATGTTCTGGGGTGTCTGCCCCTCTTTTTTTATAGTCCTGTCTCCCCTTTGTGAAACATTTCAGGAGGGGTTCAGGAGACAGAGTAATGTTCTCTGCTGCTCTATCACCTGTTTGGGCTTCCTTTGTTCTTCTGTCTATCTGATGAATCTGTTTACAGTTTAAATGTAAATTAAGTAGAGTACACATTATTTTGCTGGAGACAGACCTGTTTGCCAGCTTCTGGTTGTCTCTCCATACGTTGGAATCCTATAACTTCACATACAGTGTCGCTACACATTTTATCAAGACAATGCTGACCAGCAAATTGAGTTTTTAAATGATACCTAACAAGGGTTTTTTTGTACAAAGATTATTACAATCATGTGCAAGGGGTGAATACAGGAGTACAAACTGTCACTTTTGGATAGTTCCCTGTTCTTCCCCAAGTATTGGATAGGTTGGAGCCTATAAAAGGTATACATGCTCTAGTGTCTGGTTGATTATGCAACTTTTAGCTCTGGAGCAGTTTTCTTTCTTAAAAAATACAAATTATTTTATACTTCTATTTCAGCTATTGTTTGATTAACATAAGAATGGCAGTTCTTGGTCAGACCAAAGGCCCATTCAGTCCAGTATCCTGTCTACTGACAGCGGCCAATGCCAGATGCCACAGAGTGAGTGAAACTATCAGGTAATGATCAAGTGATCTCTCTCCATCTATCCATCACCCCACTCTGACGAACAAAGGCTAGGGACACCATTCCTTACCCATCCTGGCTAATAGCCATTAATGGATTTAACCTCCACAAATTTATCCAGTTCTCTTTTAAACCCTATTACAGTCCTAGACTTCACAACCTCCTCAGGCAAGGAATTCCATAGGTTGACTGTGTGCTGTGTGAAGAAGAACTTCCTTGTATTTGTTTTAAACCTGCTGCCCATTAATTTCATTTGGTGGCCCCTAGTTCTTATATTATGGGAACAAGTAAATAACTTTTCCTTATTCACTTTCTCCATACCACTCATGATTTTAGATACCTCTCTCATATCCTCTCTTAGTTTCTTCTTCTCCAAGCTGAAAAATCCCAGCCTCTTTAATCTCTCCTCATTTGGGACCTGTTCCAAACCCTTAATCATTTTAGTTGCCCTTCTCTGAACCTTTTCTAATGCCAGAATATCTTTTTAGAGATGAGGCGACCACATCTGTACGCAGTCTTCCAGATGTGGGCGCACCATGGATTTATATAAGGGAAATAAGATATTCTTTGTCTTATTCTCTATCCCTTTTTTTAATGATTCGTAACATCCTGTTTGCTTTTTTGACTGCTGCTGCACACTGCGTGGATGTCTTTAGAGAACTATTCACGATGACTCCAAGATCTTTTTCCTGATAAGTTGTAGTTAAATTAGCCCCCATCATATTATACGTATAGTTGGGGTTATTTTTTCCAGTATGCATTACTTTACATTTATCCACATTACATTTCATTTGCCATTTTGTTGCCCAATCACCTAGTTTTTTGAGATATTTTTGAAGTTCTTCACAGTCTGCTTTGGTCTTAACTATCTTGAGCAGTTTAGTATTGTCTGCAGATTTTGCCACCTCACTGTTTACCCCTTTCTCCAAATCATTGATGAATAAGTTGAATAGGATTCTAGGACTGACCCTTGTGGAACACCACTAGTTACCCCTCTCCATTCTGAAAATTTTCCATTAATTCCTACCCTTTGTTCCCTGTCTTTTAGCCAGTTCTCAATCCATGAAAGGATCTTCCTCTTATCCCATGAGAACTTAATTTACATAAGAGCCTTTGTTGAGGGACCTTGTCAAAGGCTTTCTGGAAATCTAAATACACTATGTCCACTGGATCCCCCTTGTCCACATGTTTGTTGACCCCTTCAAAGAACTCTAATAGATTAGTAAAACATGATTTCTTTTTACAGAAACCATGTTGACTTTTGCCCAACAATTTATGTTTTTCTATGTGCCTGACAATTTTATTCTTTACTATTGTTTCAACTAATTTGCTCAGTACAGAAGTTAGACTTACTGGTCTATAATTGCCAGGACCATCTCTAAGACCTTTTAAAATATTGGTGTTATATTAGTCATTGTTTACAGAAGCTTATTTAAAGGACAGGTTCCAAACTAAAGTTAATAGTTCCCCAATTTCACATTTGAGTTCCTTCAGAACTCTTGGGTGAACACCATCTGGTCTTGGTGACTTGTTGCAGTTAAGTTTATCAATTAGTTCCAAAACCTCCTCTAGTGACACTTCAATCTGTGACAATTCCTCAGTTTTGTTACCTACAAAAGACGGCTTAGGTTTGGGAATCTCCCTAACATCCTCAGCTGTGAAGACTGAAGCAAAGAAGTCATTTAGTTTCTCCGCAATGACTTTATCATCTTTAAGTGCTCCTTTTGTATCTTGATCATCCAGGGGCTCCACTGTTTTTTTAGCAGGCTTCCTGTTTCTTATGTACTTAAAAAACATTTTGTTATTGTCTTTTGAGTTTTTGGCTAGCTGTTCTTCAAACTCCTTTTTGGCTTTCCTTACATTTTTACATTTAATTTGGCAGTGTTTATGCTCCTTTCTATATACCTCACTAGAATCTGACTTCCACTTTTTAAAAGATGCCTTTTTATCTCTCACTGCTTCTTTTACATGGTTGTTAAGCCATGGTGGCTCTTTTAATAATATGGTACAGAGCCAAATTTACAACATTTGGGATTTAGATGGATCAGAAGGATGTATCTATTTTAACAGGTTATGAAAGTTTAACAACTTCCTTAAATTTCCTTAAAGTGATTGTGCAAATCCTTAACGTGCTCTTCTGTTACGTGTAGAGTTTCTTTACATCATGAGATTTGCAAATATAAAGGTGTTAGTAATAATATGAAAAAAATGTTTTAGTAATTTTTTTAAAATTTTCTTCTAATTTATAATCCAGGTGGTTGGGAACTGGAATTTTCATTCGACAAGAATTTCCAACATTTTGAAGAAAAATATCATTATGAATTGGAACAAGAGCCAACATTTTGTAATTTCCTGCAAAATGAAAATTAGGGAAAAAATTGATTTGGGACCATCATAGCATTTTCTTATGATAGTGCTGACATGTTTAGTTTGTTAAATACAGTAGACTCTCGATTATCCAGGATGATAGGGAAAAAATTAATTCTGGTTAATAAAATCCCAGATAATCACCATCCACAGGAAATATACGGGGGGTGGTTCACCACCCACCCTGCACTGTGGGGAGGGGTTCACTGGCTGGTTGGTTCACTGGCTGCCCTGTGCCCTTGTGGGGGTTTTCTTTGGTGTGTGTTTGGGACGGCAACAAAGCCAGAGCCGACCCTGCGAGTTACGCCTATTTTTTTTTTTTTACATCCTGGTTAATTCACATCCTGGTTAACCCAATCCTGGATAATTGAGAGTCTACTGTATTTTACTATAGTCTATGTATATGTTGTATATATTATATTAACATAAATATATAAATATCTAAACAAAATTAATCAAAATAACAAAGTTGAAATTAAAAATCTTAATTTGTTCCATTAAAAAACAGATATTCCTGTTCCTGAAAAAATGTTTTGATTTGTATGAAACTGATTTTTTTTAAACATAGAACTATTGAAATTTTTTCAGTTGGGCTCCTAAGCCATTTTTAAATTTGCCATAGTCTTACAAATACTAGAAGTGAAGTGTCTTATGAATGCTTACAATGATTTAAAAATATCTTTTTTTCCCTCTTTTTATGGGGAGGAGTCAGAATTTCATCTCTGTTAATATTTGTAATACTGTTTTTATATAAGCGTGACTTTCAGCTACTGAGGATTCTTTAGGAGGCAGATTGTATAAATCAGAGTTTTCTTAATTAGATTTCATTACATGATATGTAAACAGAGCAAGCAAGATAAATTAGTTTGTTCTGCTTAATTCCCAGCTGTATTTCCCTCTTACACTGAATTTTCATGATTATCTCAGTATAGTTTTGGATGTAATCATATGGCTTTGAGCTGTGAGATGCTTTTTGAGGTGGCAGACATAGGAGGCAGTACTAGGTTTAAACAGGCCACACATTGTTCAGGTGAGTAAACATTGTCCAGAAGAGTTTGCACGCTAAAGATGTTAGTTAAACAGTATGTGATTCACAGTTGAATCCACTGGGATTGTCTGGCTAGACTTCAAGGAGCCGTTGTTAGAACTAAATAATAAAAAGAGGAGGCTACTGAATAGATGAAAAATTAGTTATGATCAGAAAATGCACTTTCAATTGTAAAATGTAGGCCTGAGAGCAATATAAATGACAATTCATTAGAAACAATTAGTTCTCATGAAAATTTGGGAACTTTTATAGATAAAAATGAATAGCTTTATTTTTACAATGTGGTTGAATTTTCAGACTTTTTCAATAAAATTGGGGGGGGGAATCTCAAACATATTAATGCTTGGAATAATACAATTTAACAAAATATTTGGCTTGAATTTAAAATCTATCTATATATATCTGGACTGAGTAGATAACGAAGAAGGCATTTTGCCTAAGTGCGCGCGCTCTCTCTCTTTCTCTCTCTCTCTCGCTCTTTCTCTCTTTGCTCCCCGCCCCCTTTCCAACTTTGCTTCTTTGAAGATCTTGAATGCCCTGATGTTGCAATGAGAAGTGGACCCCACTTATGCCTGGGACCTGGTTTGGTTGCAGGAATCTGCCTTTACATATTTCCTACATAATCAGGGCCTCGGTGTATTATGTCCAGCGATACTGTCCAATTCACAGAGGATAAGAGCCTCCTATTGTGACTTGACAATAGAGTGAAATTTTTCAGTCGAATAAAAAAATTGCAAAAATTGCAGTTTCAGACAGATGAAAATGATTCACAAGTTTGGGTCAATTTTCACAACGTTTAAGCCAAAGGAAAAATGAGGGGAAAATTTTCAAAAAAGAAAAAATAGGTAGTGCAGACATTTTTAAAATGAACTGTTTATTTTCTAAGTATTACACATTGACATTTCATTTTGAAATGCTACTGTGAAACTAGCTGTTTCATTTTGAAATGTCACTTCAAAATTACATTCAAAATGTTTTGTTCAGTCCAAACAAATTGTTTTCAGTTTTTGGTTTTGGTGAGAAAAAACAATAAATGTTCAATTTTGGTTTGAAATGGCAGTTTTTCCATCTGGATTTTTTTTTTCTGCTACCAAACTACAAAAATCAATTATTCACGCAGTTCTCCCAAATTTTACTCCTTTTTCCTAAGTACAAGCCTGTGTGCAGCTGAAAGTCCTAGGTTCAGTCTTGGCTGATCACCCTTGTCTGAGGCTGTCACCTTTTAATTTTGATCTCTGTTTTTCACAGATTTTATGAAAATAATCTTGGCGCTTTTCAGAGCAATTTTATTATTTACATCCTAAAGTGTTTCACAAATAAAATTCTGGTGAAGGTTCACATTCTATATTTGACCTTGGCAAAGCTCCTGACTTTCTTATACTTTGTTTGAGCCAGGATGTTGATGTTCAATATCGGAGTTGAGCTCCTGAGTCATAAATACAATGCTTTGGAGATCTTAATTTAGAAAATGAAGATATTCATGTGAGTCTGGCATATTCAATGGAGCACATTGTCTTTGAAGATAATTAAAGGTATTCATCTTCAAATGCAAGTCGTGTGCAGAGTGGTTGGAGATTTTTTGCCTTAGCGGTATCCTTAGGGTTGGCTATAGTGCCCCATGGAATGCCTTGCTCATGCACTGGTATATTAGGTGTTGCTGACCTTAAGCCCTGTCATTTCCTTCTTACTGCTTGGTGACGGTTGGTAGGAGTGCCTCGTCTTGCATTGCAAGAGCGTTAACCATTCTTTACAACCCATTGTTCTATCTTTCGTATATAGTTTGTAGGTACCTAGTCAAATCATTAAGTAAAATATTAGGTCAGTTGAATAGGTAGAGTCCCAGCTGGGACTTCGCCCTGGAGTAGGGCATGTCCCGTTCCTCTGGCTTCAAACGATGCTTATCTTGCAACCACAGGCACCAACTTTTGCTGGCACTGGTGGGTGCTTGCACCTTCCCAGCCCGATTCCACCCCTGCCCCCAAAGTCCCCTCCCAAACTCCGCCCCTCCCTGCCCCTATTCCCCGCCCTGGCCCCGCCTCCTTCCCCCAGCACGCCGCATTCCCCCTCCTCCCAGGCTTGTCCTGTGAAAGAGCTGTTTTGCGGCGCAAGTGCTGGGAGGGCAGAGAAGCAGGATGCGGTGGTGCACTTAGGGGAGAAGGCGGAGCGAAGGTGAACTGGGGCAGGGTGGTGGGGTGGGGAGCTGCCAGTGGGTGCTCTGCACCCACCAGTTTTTCCTCGTGGGTCCTCCAGCCCCAGAGCTCCCATGGAGTTGGCGCCTATGCTTGCAGCACATGCCTGTTAGCGAACTCCATGACAACTGTTTAAAGTGCTTGGGGGAGCGGTCCCTTATAAAGGACAAGTGCGGGAAATGCAAAAATTGCCCTCTTTGCGTGCCTTTAAATATCTCTCTGTATATAACTTGATTATGACAATTTAATATAGTTATATGTGTGCAATTCTTCTACCATGGTTGCTATTTAAAATGTCAACAGTTACAACACATGGTGATATCTGAGAAATTAGTTAGAATGTTTTCCCAAACTCTTCATTTGTTATTGTTGGTGTCCTGCTCAAAGATATGTGATCTCTGTGAAATCTTTTAATGGAGAGTAGAGCTTTTGTTTTCTTCAGAATATAATATTTCTGAATGCAATGAGCCCTGAAGCTGGCTTCTCCCCATTCCCCCCCTTCCTCCCCCCGGTCATTATACTGTGCTAAACTTTCACCATATTATACTTTCAGTTGTGTCACAGGTCAAAGGGGAAGCCTCAGGCAACAATGGGAAAAGAACACCTTCATATTATTTTCTTTCAACTGGCAAATCATTTTTTTGACTAGGCAGAAATTAACTCAAGAAAAATTGTACTTTTATGCACTTCAGAGACAGAAAGACAAAATAAGCTTCTCTTTAAGTAACGATGGGGGTAGCCTTGCATGCTGAAACTTCTTCAATGTGAGGAAATAACTTGTTAAAGCTGTGTCTGTCCTTTGATTTTTGCATCCAGATAGCTTGCACAAAATAATGAAAAGAACAAAGAGCTATTATATTACATATAGGCCAAGACCTCCAGGTGCCAGAATGTTAAAGCCATGGGTGGTTGCGACATTTTAAAAGATGATTTTAAAAACTTGCTTGGCTTTCTTTAAAGTTGTAGCATTTTATTAAAATAGTGAAGCGGTGCCTATTGCATAACAGTGAGGAAATAGCACTTGCTGCTGTGTCAGAATGACATCTGCAGGGAGAAATGCGTAAGAGTCCTGATGACCTTAACAACTCTGTTGACACTGATGTGTTATAAAATTATCTAAATTATATGAAAGTGTTAAAATAATCAGGAGTTGAAGTCACGAGACCAGTAGTGTCAGCCGTTCTTTAAGAATAGAAGACTAGATAATGGTGTTTGAGTAATCTAGGTTTCTAGTGCTCTTCTGCGTGAGTGGCTTGTTACACACTGGAGGTCGCAGAAAACTAGCTCAATGTTTGTCAAGCTCATTTGAACTAGGACTCACTTTAGTTCCAATACAACCACTAGACTCACCCTTCTTTACCTCTGCATTCAAGAGAAAGGGGATACCCACTGCTTCTGAGAAGAGATTAATATCACTGCTGTTTTTCAATAGATAAGAGAAAATACTGATTCCATCTTGCAGATTAATCTTGGCAGTGGAGAGAGGCCAGGAATTTAATGTCTAGATGTCCAAATTTTTTTTTCAGAATATTTGATAATTGTGAATCAGGAGATAAAATGGGATATAATCTTTTAAGCTTGCAAATGTGTTTGTTATATTTATTTTAAAACTAATTTGTTATGGAAATGCAAGGCAAATTGTACTTGTTAATTCTAAAGTTCCTCTTAAGGCCTTTACAGAGGGTCAGTGCAAGGACTATGTGACACTAGATAACCCACGTAAGTCCTATTTTCAAGACTTAATGGTGTGTAGGTCTTATGCTGGCCCTGTGTGAAGACAATTTACAAACCTCATGTTCAATTATAAGCCAAATTGCAAAAGTTATGCAGTTAATTCTTTACAGTTCTGCAGTCATTACTCTCTCTGTTCACCAAATAGGTGTTTCAGTGTAATGCAGTTCTGCATGTTGTTGCAGTTTTGCGTGTCAAAATTGCAGTGGAGCTGATAGGTTCAAGTTTACACTAGTTGTTTGCTACAGCCCACTAATATTTTTCAAGAAATCATTATGAAGACTTAAAAGTATACACAGTACAATTCAGATCAGAATTTCCTTCACAGCTTTCTTGGTTTGGGTGGGCCCTTTCCTGCCAAATTCATGAATACCATAAGAAATACCTACCATGAATCTGATATTGTGATAAGTTAAGTACTGGATTGTAGATTTTTAAATAAAGAATAATTATTCATAACATTTTGAGAGTAATTTTAACCATTTCAAAAATAAGTAGTGTTTCACCAATTTCAGGAAAACATTAATTTCATCCATGTGTTCTGTTATATGAATTTCACTATATGTTCATATAGTATTGAGTAATGTGATGTATTTGTTTGCTCCCTACAAATTGGGAGTTTTATAGTTACTATTTCTTTTCCATGATAACATACAATTCTGACCCTGTTTGAATATTGTAAATATATCCCTTTGTTGTTTTTTTGCTTTTAAAGCTCTGAACACGGTTGTCTTTTTTCCAGCCATATATTCTACTCACACAGTGTAAACTGCTTCAAAAGAATCAGAGTGCAATAGAGGCTATTTTAAATGAGACATAGAAATGGCTTTTTAAACATTAAAACACAATATGTTGCTTTGAAATTTAAATGCTTTTAATTCCATACTAACACTTGACTAACATTCATTAAGAAGTATTAAATTGTAGTGGTACTACTGTTGACAGTGGTTTCACAGAGTAACTCTGCAGTGGGCAAGAATCAGAGGGGTAGCCGTGTTAGTCTGGAATTGCAGAAGTGACAAAGAGTCCTGTGGCACCTTAAAGACTAACTAAAATTTTTTTTAGAGCATAAGCTTTCGTGGGCTAATACCCACTTCGTCGGATGCATGCCAGTGGGCGTAGACATCGGCAATACTGCCAAAGAAGCAGCTGCTTTATGAGACATTTATCACTAGATGAGAAACCTATTTAGTCTTGTTTAGACATGGAGCTTTCTCATGCATCTAGCTATTCTTATGTGACAGGTGACTTTTTTTTTTTTTTTTTACAAGGACAGTCGCCCTTTTCAGCAGTTTTCTTTCTCAGCAGCCAGTTATCTAAGACTTCGTGGTACAAAGACAATAAATTAATATTTTTGCGGATATCCATTACTGCTTCTTTGCTATTTTGGAGATGCTTTAAGAATACCTTTTTTTTGTAACCTTTTTCTACTACACATTATGTCCTGCTTGTCCTCCCTGCCCTTCACCCCACACAGATGTCTGCAAGAGAAAATAATATACATTTTAGAGGGTTTTAGAAAATCCATAACTTTTTAATCTTCCATTCTCAAGACTACAAGACACCTTATATAAAAATTTAAGAATAAAGGCAAATTTAATAGTTTCATTCATCACATGAAAACAAATACACACACACATTAGTTTGAAGTGTTTATACAGTAGACTCTCCATTATCCAGGATGATAGGGAAAAAATTAATTCTGGTTAATAAAATCCCAGATAATCACCATCCATAGGAAATATGGGGAGCAGGGGTTGGTTCACCAGCCACCCTGCACCAGGGGAAAGGAGGGCTGGTTCACTGGCTGCCCTGCGCTCTGGTGGGGTTTGTGTGTGTGTGTGTGTGTGTGTGTGTGTGTGTGTGTGTGTGCTTGGGGCGGCAACAAAGCCAGAGCCGGCCTAGTGAGTTACACGTGTTTTTTTTTTTTTTTTGACATCCTGGTTAATCCACATCCTGGTTAACCCAATCCTGGATAATCGAGAGTCTACTGTGTAAGAATCTAAACTTCTTCAGAAGGCACACACACATTCATGGTTAGAATGAATACATCCACGATTTTAAACGCCTATCTAAAACTCTGGGATATTTGAATGAATTAATAGAGCTAAATCTTCCAGCTCCTCAGAGTTCAGTTTCTGTTATTACTAGTACAGTGATTGACTAATCCACTGCACATGGTATTAAAATTTCATCATACGTAGGTTTGGGAAAGATTAAACTGTTTATCACTAAACATCAGTAAACATTGATTTTACTGTACATGCACGAGTAGACAACATTTCCATTAACGATTATCAAAATTTGTGGACAGGCAAAATAATAAAAATGTTATGCAATAACTTACTAGAGTTTGATTTAAGGATATTTACTTTGTGTATTTTGACATTTGATTATGATAATTTATGTTGTTATGGTTAAAATGTTAACTTTTTAATCTTAATGTCAACTGTCATTACATACTTTTTCTGACTCCATAGTTTTCAGTAGCTATGAAAATTTAAATTAATAAAAGGAAAACTGTGGACATTTGAATTGATAAATATTGAAAAATGCTGGAAAAGAATTATCAGTATTAGCTGTCAAAATTCTAAAAAAAACCAAACCCCAAAACCCAGAATTCTGCCAACCCTACTCATGTCACTTTAAATTGTATACTATAGCTATTTTAATATGTAATTGATGTATATGTTTTAAAGTGAATGTATAGAAGTCTTGGAGTGAAATCCTCGTGTTAATGAAGTCAATAGCAAAACTCTGATTGACTTTTATGGGGCAGGATGTCCATGTCTAAATAAACCTGAAGTGCCAAAGACTCTCTCCCAGCAAACATTTGTGTATATATTTAAAGTTAAACACATGAACAGAGTCAATGCAGTCAATAGGACTATTCACATTCTTAAAGTTAAGCAGATACTTAAGTGTATGCAGGATTAAGGCCTTAGTCTTGTTTGTAAAAACACACAAAATGTATATGGATCAGTATTCTAAAGCTAACATTTTTTGAGTAGAGTGATTTTTTTTTAAAATGTGTCTGATTAGGGGTGATTGGAATACTATTTTTGATAAAATTTTCTAATTACCATGACATAAGCATTAATACAAATATTTTCCACCAAAAATTTGCTTGAGGAATAAACCTGTAAGGTATAGTCTACGTGTATTTCATGGTCAGAGCTATGAATTGGGTGAGGATGTTGATCAATTATAGTTAGAGGAGCCTGGTTACCAAATTCCGGGGACTGATGCTGCTTAACAGGGTGAAAGTGGGCCTGTACAGGCTGGTACGGCGTTCTGGTAAGAACTCATACCAGGACGCATTCACCCCATGTTAAAGCGCTGCCGCGGCAGCACTTTAACATCCCTGCCCCTTTTGCCTCCCCTTTTGGGGGCCCTGCTGGTACAGACCCTACCAGCAGGGCGCTGACTCGGGGTGCGGGGAGAAGGGCAGGGATGTTAAAGCGCTGCTGTGGTAGCGCTCTAAGGATAGTCCTTTATAACTGCAGTGCTTTAACATTGCTGCGCCTCCTCCCCCCCATTGGCGGCAGTGCTTTAATGTCCCTGCCCCTTTTGGCCAATGGCAGGGGGGCAGGGTAAAGGGAATAGATACAGGCACTTACCAGTACGGTGCGGGTCGGGGCTGGCTTTGACCCCCCCAACCCTGTCCCTTCCGCCCAAGACGCTGGCCTCAGCCCAGCCCCATACTCGTAAGTGCCTATAGTTTCTTTCACCCCTGCTGCTTGACCACATTGCACCATTTTTCATAGATAATTTCTGCCCCAGCAAGAATAGCATCTGGTGCTGGATGAGTTGGAGTATGAGATCATACTAATTTTACTTTTGCATCATTGATGTTTGCTTGCTTATGCCTAGAAACGAAAAGTGATCTGAATGTAACCAAGTACTTCTAATTAAACGGATGTCCATGTCTAAATAAATCTACAGAAAGTGGGATACCATCGGTAATGATTAGGCTGTACTGCTGTACCAGTGTGAGGGAAGCTACTTAAAATTCATCCATTTACACTTAATTGCTCTTAATTGTTTTGTTAGAGTTGTATCAGTTACTTTAATGGAATCAGTTGTCCACAGACTGTGATAGTACAGTGAAGCTAGAAGATACAAGTATACGAACTGCTTCTCCTGTTTCTTCTTCATGTAATAAATGATGAATTAAAGGAAATTTTGTATGGGTAGTTTCGTGGCACAGCATTAGTCCAATAGCATTAGTAGTCAGAAGAATCTAATTAGGAGTGGACTCTGTTTTCTAGGCTCCAGGCCAGCAAAGACTGAGAATTTTGAGGAGATGATGTGCATGGCATCTGAGGGCATAGTGGGTTGTATTACTCACATAACTCCTTTTGCATGGATGTCTGCCATGAAAAGGAATAGGGGAAACGAATATTGTAGTAAAAATGATTTTCAGCTATGTGTGTAAAATGAAATTTGCTTAATTTGTCTGTATCCATAAAAGTTAGTTTACAGCAGTTTAATTGATGGTTAATTGCTTTAGCATAAACAGTTGAAAACGTAGATTGGTTTCCTACTTCTTTTACCCCTTTGCAGAATCCAACTATGCTATTATGTTTGTACTGAGAGACGTGCTGTTTGTTTTGAAAGCCCCATACTGTAATTTCTCTTCTGTGTACATCCTAACTTCTCCAAAGTGGGTGCAACTCATTGACCCAGAAAGTTTGTGATGGCTGCTATTGGACACGCCAAGGAAACTGTCTGTTTACATTGGTTGAAACTCTGTCCCACCATGAGAGAACAAAATCTGCATGGTATTCATGCAAAGTTAAAATATCGTGCTGTGTTGCTGAAATATTTTAGGGTTCTCTGTTTCTTTTATTTGTGCATACATGTGCTCACTCTCTTTTTACAAATTTGTTAGGGATAGGCTTTTAGCACCCTAATGTTAAAACAAAATGGTACTTCAATCTTTAAAATTATCTTGGTTTTGGTGACAGCTTGCTTTCCACCCCAGTCCCATCTTTTCCTACCCACTTAAAATTTGGTGCAGCAGCATTGTTGCTCTAGTCACTTGTTCTGGAATTATTCCTTTTCAATCATATTTTACTAGCTATGTAGCATAGCAGTGGTGGGCAACCTGTGGCCCACTGCATCCTGCAGCTCCCATTGGCCAGGAATGACAAACCACGGCCATTGGAAGCTGCAGGGGGCCATGACTGTGGATGGTCAATGTCAGCAAAATATCTCTCAGTCCGCATTCAGATTACCCTGATAGGCCGCAGGCTGCCCACCACTGTATTATGGAATTACTGTATGAAACCCAATTGACAACTTTGATAAACTACATTAGGAATCAACTTTTATTTTGCAAAATCCCTCATTTTTCGGAGGGATCGTGGCAGCACAAAGTTTCCTCAAAAGAAGTGAGGCCACTATATGTTAAATATAACTGTGTAACAGGTCGTATTAATTTTACTGCATTATCCTCAAATAGGGATCATATAGCTATGCTCTAGTTTTAATTTGAGATTTAAGCACCTGCAAAGTGCTTTTCTAACTTAGGCTGGATTTATGACAGTACATAAGTGCTCTAAATAATCAGGGTCTTAATTTCTACCATCCAAAAGATCCTAACGAAAACCCTTAACATTTACATCTTTGTCTTGCTACACCCTTTTAATCCAATATTTTTCAAATCCTACTCTTGTTGTTGAATATCTCCATCTTTGGCAGAAGAAGAAAAAGTAATTGCCTTGTCAATGTTAGCTATGTTATGACTTCACGGCAAGGGAATAGACTCAGCTCTGCTGAGACATTTCACTATGTCATTCTTCTATTCTCGCCTTCCTTTTTCACCCCCAGCAGTGCAGTTGTCTTAAGCATCACATTAAAACCTGGAAAAATTGTCTTCTTGTACTGTCCAATATTCAGACTTTAAACACAATGCTTCTGGACAGTAGAGCATTGGTGGTTTTAAGAGGTCACACAAAATTGATCAGACATGCATTTTTAATAATTATCTGAGAATAGCAAAGATTTTGTCTTAGCTTTTGGAAGTGTACTCACCCTATCTCCTTGAAATACTAGAGGCCTATGATTTTTCTTCCTGGACAGCTGGAGTCATACTTATCTACTGAGATTCATGTGCACATAATATCCATTACTTTCTCACACTGTTGTTTTAATTATGCCTTACTAAATGGTTGCCTGTTCGACCCTGTAGAGACAATCTTTTTTCCTCCCCAGTTAATATGTAATTTTAAGCAAAAACTGAATTGAAAGCTAAATGCCAGATTATGACAGGCCTTTCCACAGGTTCACAGAGTGGGGACCATGAAATAGTCCTCCCTGCTTATGCTAACAGCGTGTTATGATTGCAATTCCTGTCCTCAGTTGAGGTAAGATTGCCAACTTTCTAATTACACAAAACCGAACACCCTTTCCCCACCCCTTCTCTCGAGCCCCACCCCTCATTCACTCCAGCTCTCTTCCCTCCATCGCTCATTCTTCCCCATCATCCCTTACTTTCACTGGGCTGGGGCAGGAGGTTGGGATGCACCAGGAGGTGTGAGCTCCAGGGTGGGAGCAGAAATGAGGGGTTCAGGTGCAGGAGAGGGCTCCAGGTTGGGGCAGGGAGTTGAGGTGTAGGAGGGGGTGCAAAGTGTGGGCTCCAGGATGGACTCAGGATGGATCTGGAGTGCAGGAGGGGGTTTGTGGTGAAGATTCCAGGTGGGAGTATGGGTGGAGGGTTGGGGTATGAACTGTGTGTGAGGGGGG